>CM014081.1:40315279-40356161 GCA_004119915.2 Collichthys lucidus | reverse complement strand
CCTTCGTGTTTACTCGTTACCTTCAGGTTTACTCGTTATCTTAGTGTTTACTCGTTACCTTCAGGTTTACTCGTTACCTTCAGGTTTACTCGTTACCTTCAGGTTTACTCGTTATCGTCAGGTTTACTTGTTACCTTCAGGTTTACTCGTTATCTTCAGGTTTACTCGTTACCTTCGTGTTTACTCGTTACCTTCAGGTTTACTCGTTATCTTAGTGTTTACTCGTTACCTTCAGGTTTACTCGTTACCTTCAGGTTTACTCGTTATCTTAGTGTTTACTCGTTACCTTCAGGTTTACTCGTTACCTTCAGGTTTACTCGTTATCGTCAGGTTTACTCGTTATCTTAGTGTTTACTCGTTACCTTCAGGTTTACTCGTTACCTTCAGGTTTACTCGTTACCTTCAGGTTTACTCGTTATCTTAGTGTTTACTCGTTACCTTCAGGTTTACTCGTTACCTTCAGGTTTACTCGTTACCTTCAGGTTTACTCGTTATCTTAGTGTTTACTCGTTACCTTCAGGTTTACTCGTTACCTTCAGGTTTACTCGTTATCTTAGTGTTTACTCGTTACCTTCAGGTTTACTCGTTACCTTCAGGTTTACTCGTTACCTTCAGGTTTACTCGTTATCTTAGTGTTTACTCGTTACCTTCAGGTTTACTCGTTACCTTCGTGTTTACTCGTTACCTTCAGGTTTACTCGTTATCTTCGTGTTTACTCGTTATCTTAGTGTTTACTCGTTACCTTCAGGTTTACTCGTTACCTTCAGGTTTACTCGTTATCTTAGTGTTTACTCGTTACCTTCAGGTTTACTCGTTACCTTCAGGTTTACTCGTTACCTTCAGGTTTACTCGTTATATTCGTGTTTACTCGTTATCTTCGTGTTTACTCGTTACCTTCAGGTTTGCTCGTTCCCTTCAGGTTTACTCGTTACCTTCGTGTTTACTCGTTACCGTCAGGTTTACTCGTTACCGTCAGGTTTACTCGTTATCTTCGTGTTTACTCGTTATCTTCGTGTTTACTCGTTACCTTCAGGTTTGCTCGTTCCCTTCAGGTTTACTCGTTACCTTCGTGTTTACTCGTTATCTTCGTGTTTACTCGTTACCTTCAGGTTAACTCGTTACCTTCAGGTTTACTCGTTATCTTCAGGTTTACTCGTTACCTTCGTGTTTACTCGTTACCTTCAGGTTTACTCGTTATCTTAGTGTTTACTCGTTACCTTCAGGTTTACTCGTTATCTTCAGGTTTACTCGTTATCTTCAGGTTTACTCGTTATCTTAGTGTTTACTCGTTACCTTCAGGTTTACTCGTTACCTTCGTGTTTACTCGTTACCTTCAGGTTTACTCGTTATCTTCGTGTTTACTCGTTATCTTAGTGTTTACTCGTTACCTTCAGGTTTACTCGTTACCTTCAGGTTTACTCGTTATCTTAGTGTTTACTCGTTACCTTCAGGTTTACTCGTTACCTTCAGGTTTACTCGTTACCTTCAGGTTTACTCGTTATATTCGTGTTTACTCGTTATCTTAGTGTTTACTCGTTACCTTCAGGTTTACTCGTTACCTTCGTGTTTACTCGTTACCTTCAGGTTTACTCGTTATCTTCGTGTTTACTCGTTATCTTAGTGTTTACTCGTTACCTTCAGGTTTACTCGTTACCTTCAGGTTTACTCGTTATCTTCAGGTTTACTCGTTATCTTAGTGTTTACTCGTTACCTTCAGGTTTACTCGTTACCTTCGGGTTTACTCGTTACCTTCAGGTTTACTCGTTATATTCGTGTTTACTCGTTATCTTCGTGTTTACTCGTTACCTTCAGGTTTGCTCGTTCCCTTCAGGTTTACTCGTTACCTTCGTGTTTACTCGTTACCGTCAGGTTTACTCGTTACCGTCAGGTTTACTCGTTATCTTCGTGTTTACTCGTTATCTTCGTGTTTACTCGTTACCTTCAGGTTTGCTCGTTCCCTTCAGGTATACTCGTTACCTTCGTGTTTACTCGTTATCTTCGTGTTTACTCGTTACCTTCAGGTTAACTCGTTATCTTCAGGTTTACTCGTTACCTTCGTGTTTACTCGTTACCTTCAGGTTAACTCGTTACCTTCGTGTTTACTCGTTACCTTCAGGTTTACTCGTTACCTTCAGGTTTACTCGTTATCTTAGTGTTTACTCGTTACCTTTGTGTTTACTCGTTACCTTCAGGTTAACTCGTTACCTTCAGGTTTACTCGTTATCTTAGTGTTTACTCGTTACCTTCGTGTTTACTCGTTACCTTCAGGTTAACTCGTTACCTTCAGGTTTACTCGTTACCTTCGTGTTTACTCGTTACCTTCAGGTTTACTCGTTATCTTAGTGTTTACTCGTTACCTTCGTGTTTACTCGTTACCTTCAGGTTAACTCGTTACCTTCAGGTTAACTCGTTACCTTCAGGTTTACTCGTTATCTTAGTGTTTACTCGTTACCTTCAGGTTTACTCGTTATCTTCAGGTTTACTCGTTACCTACGTGTTTACTCATTACCTTCAGGTTTACTCGTTATCTTCAGGTTTACTCGTTACCTTCAGGTTTACTCGTTATCTTCAGGTTTACTCGTTATCTTCAGGTTTACTCGTTACCTTCAGGTTCACTCGTTACCTTCAGGTTTACTCGTTACCTTCAGGTTAACTCGTTACCTTCAGGTTTACTCGTTATCTTCAGGTTTACTCGTTACCTTCAGGTTAACTCGTTATCTTCAGGTTTACTCGTTATCTTCAGGTTTACTCGTTACCTTCAGGTTAACTCGTTACCGTCAGGTTTACTCGTTACCTTCAGGTTTACTCGTTACCTTCAGGTTTACTCGTTATCTTCAGGTTTACTCGTTACCTTCAGGTTAACTCGTTACCGTCAGGTTTTCTCGTTATCTTCAGGTTTACTCGTTACCTTCAGGTTTACTCGTTATCTTCAGGTTTACTCGTTACCTTCAGGTTAACTCGTTACCGTCAGGTTTACTCGTTACCTTCAGGTTTACTCGTTATCTTTAGGTTTACTCGTTACCTTCAGGTTTACTCGTTACCTTCAGGTTTACTCATTACCTTCGTGTTTACTCGTTACCTTCAGGTTAACTCGTTACCTTCAGGTTTACTCGTTACCTTCAGGTTTACTCGTTATCTTCAGGTTTACTCGTTACCTTCAGGTTTACTCGTTACCTTCGTGTTTACTCGTTACCTTCAGGTTAACTCGTTACCTTCAGGTTTACTTGTTATCTTCAGGTTTACTCGTTACCTTCAGGTTTACTCGTTATCTTCAGGTTTACTCGTTACCTTCAGGTTTACTCGTTACCTTCAGGTTTACTCGTTACCTTCAGGTTTACTCGTTACCTTCAGGTTAACTCGTTACCTTCAGGTTTACTCGTTACCTTCAGGTTTACTCGTTATCTTCAGGTTTACTCGTTACCTTCAGGTTAACTCGTTACCGTCAGGTTAACTCGTTACCTTCAGGTTTACTCGTTATCTTCAGGTTTACTCGTTACCGTCAGGTTTTCTCGTTATCTTCAGGTTTACTCGTTACCTTCAGGTTTACTCGTTACCTTCAGGTTAACTCGTTACCTTCAGGTTTACTCGTTACCTTCGTGTTTATTCGTTACCTTCAGGTTAACTCGTTACCTTCAGGTTAACTCGTTACCTTCAGGTTTTCTCGTTATCTTCAGGTTTACTCGTTATCTTAGTGTTTACTCGTTACCTTCAGGTTTTCTCGTTATCTTCAGGTTTACTCGTTACCTTCAGGTTTACTCGTTATCTTCAGGTTTACTCGTTACCTTCAGGTTTTCTCGTTATCTTCAGGTTTACTCGTTACCTTCAGGTTTACTCGTTATCTTCAGGTTTACTCGTTACCTTCAGGTTTACTCGTTACCTTCAGGTTAACTCGTTACCTTCAGGTTTACTCGTTCCCTTCAGGTTAACTCGTTACCTTCAGGTTTACTCGTTACCTTCAGGTTTACTCGTTACCTTCAGGTTTACTCGTTACCTTCAGGTTTACTCGTTATCTTCGTGTTTACTCGTTACGGTCCACGTCTTGTCAACTCAACACCTCCGTGATTAATTCAGCTTTTTTAAATTTCAGATGCAGCTGTTTTGGTTTTTCATAAAATCAGAAGGAGGACGTGTCTCATTGCTCTCTGAGTGTTTGTATCCTTGAAGGCCTGTAAACACTCCTCATGTCAAGGACTGCTTGGTAACTCGATGGATGGATGTCGGTTCATCTCTGCAGGAATATTTTGACGCGTATGGCCGATGGCAGCTTCCCGTCCACACAGTGAGAAAGACTTCTCTATAACAACGTGCAGTAAAGTGTAGAAGTGTCAGCGTTTGCCTCTGGAGGGAAACGAGAGCGTCTCTCACTGAACAGCAGTGAACAGGAAGATGAAGTCACGGTGCTGCTGGAATGAGTTCACTGAAGCGTAGACCTTTGGGTGCAAGATTTTAATCAGGCATTTCAGCAATAGTCCACGCTTATTATCTGACCCGGTTACATCGTGTGATTCCTCTTCGTCTCTCTGCACTGATTTCTCAGTGGCCCAGTTGTACTTTTCCTTCCCGGCGCTGAGAGGAAGCTCCACAGGAGAGGTTACAGAGGGCACTGATTGGACACTTTCATCTCAATTGATGAGGTAATATGATATGAAACCAGGCAACCAATAAGCAACCACCGTCACACACCACTATTACTGCCATCACCATCATCGCCGCCCCCACATCGATTCTTTCCCTGCTCTCCCGTGGTTGTCATGGAGACACATGGTTGTGTATAACATAAAAGTGGTGGGGGGGTTGGAGAGGCGGCAGAGCGGCGCTGTGAGCCGCTTAGAACATCAGCAGAGATCTGCCAGATCAGAACCGAGAAAAAAATCCATCAACGATCAATAAAGAACAAAAGTCCAACACAGGAAGGAGAAAGGAGCCGAGAGAGAGACGTGTAATTAACAATCAATTACAACTTTACCAGCTGATCAGGCAGCGTGGCAACGTTACATTCTGTCTGTTTCCATTCTACAATAAGCAGAGAGCAGAGAATAAAGCGGATCTACAAAAGAGAGAAATGACTTCAACATTTCTTCAACAGGTCAACGATGGGTCAAAATGATTTGCATTCAGCTGGGGCTGCATATTTATAACTAATAAAGGTAAATGGACTCCTTTTTAATATTTCAACCAAATCTCAGGTTTACACGTTTATACCAACCCAACCGCTCATCAGGTTGAAACAATCACACAACGATGGTACAACCCAAGGACAGCGTCGATCGGACCGCCGGCCTTCTGGTTAGCAGATGACCCAATTTTTATGGTGAAGACACATTGAAAGATTTTCAAACACAAACATCAGACATCAGTATTGCTGGTAGCCTCGACTGGAACCTTTCTGTGCGGCTTCATCCCACAGTCCAAAGACTTGAAGGTTGACTGGTGACACAGCATTGGGTGTAAATGTGACCATGTGGTACAACATGTATCTCTCGCCCAATGTCAGCTGGGATCAGCTCCAGCCGCCTGCGACCCTAATTAGGATGCAATTATGGAAAATTAATGACAATTTATGGTGACAGGTTTTAAAAAAAATGTTCTTGAGGTTTCCAGTTTTGTCCATGTTTGCCAATCTCAACACGTTTTTCTCTCCAAGAGTCTCAATGAGTGTTTCCATCCTATGTGTTTTTAGCAAAAAGAAAATACGACTGAGCACCCGCTGCTGTTATGCAATGATTAGGAGTTGGTTTACGAGATAAGCCGTAGGTGGCGTCAATTCTCCAGGCAGAGAACCAGAAGAGGAGGGCGCAACGAGTCATTCCACGAGGTTAGAGTACGGCTGCTCGCTGTTGAAATCGAGGTCTATAAGAGCGGCAACGCTGAATCGTAAGCAGCATGAAGTTGCCATGAAACCAAAACAACGAGCTGAAAGACGCTAACATGCTCTGCAGAGCTGTATCGTCTGTAACGATGATGCAAGTCGTAGCGTTTTGGCAAATTTGCATGGAAGATTTTCTGCATAATTTGGAATATGTAACTGAGTCATGTTGAATTAGTTTCAGGTGCTGTTGCTGCTAATAATTCCCACTGGCTGGATGAGGAGTGTGCCGCTCTGCTAGCATCTCTTGGGCGGATGGACACAGTAATTGTTGCTATGGCACCAACAAACCAGCTGTTCAGGGTTTAAGACGAGCCAGGTCCAACATGATCCTGTCAAGTATTAATACACCGAAAAAAGAAACGACATGACAAAACATCGACTTGACGTGGGGATCTGTAATAATTCATAATAATAATTTAAACACACACACACTCTTTGACAACTCTTTGGCAGGCTGTACTACATGACATGTCACTGGTGGCTGTAATTTGCAGCACGTGACTCGGAATAATAAGGCAGAAAAAAGAAGCAGAGGGGGAAATCATGTCTGACTTATACGTAGTGTGTGCCAAGGGCGACGGAGAGAACAAGAGAGTGTGTGGGGGGCAGAGAAGGAAAGGGGGAGGAAGAGGAAGATAGACAATGAATATAATGAGCAGTGGAGAGAGGAATTAGATTAGAAGAATGGCACAGAGGAAAATGCAGAAGAGATACGAAGAGGAGTGTGGAGCTGAAAACGGAGAGAAAGAGAGAGAAGGTGAATGAAATGAGGTTCTGCAGAGAGGATGAAGAGCTTAGAGCAGCACAGAGGTGACGGGAGAGACGCTGACGCTGTTCGAGGACGTGACCGATTCTTCGAGAGGATTGTCAAATAAAGAAAAATGATTTTTTATCTGAAGCGCTCTGTCTGGAGAACGAGACTCTCCAGTTTGTGCTTCGAGTCTTTTATTATACGCAACAATGGTTATCAGGCTAAACTGTGGCTGGCACACACACACACACACACACACACACACACACACACACACACTGACCTGACACATGATATTATCAAATGGCATGGCCACACACCCACACCGTGTCCTAATCAAGCATACACAGCGGCACAACGTAAGCGCGCCTCGTTCAGCTGTGGCAATCGCTGGTTTTAGCATTTGCACTTTCCAGTTGTTAATTTGGCTCCTAATGACGAGCCTGCAGAGTGCCCACTCTCTTTAGTAGACTTGGTAAAAATAAAGAGCCACACATGCAAATAAAAATGGACTCTCGTTAGCTAATTGCCATTTCCCCATTAGTTCTTGGAGTGAGCAGCTCGCTGCCTCTCCTCACGTCAGCACCACGTCTGGAGTTTCATCATTTTAAATATCTGGGTTTGTCGGTTGAGGAGACAATCAGAAAATAACTTAACTTTCCCAACACAGGTGCTCCTTCACTCTCATTCACTGTCAGCGTTGCTCAACCATCACACACAAAGCAAAGGAAACTGTGCAGACTGCGAGGCGGACTCAGATTTAGAAGCTGCTGCATGTAATAAACCAGAACAAGTAAAGTATCAAGAGTTTAGTCCATGAATCCACCTGCAGCACGCTGACTGTGGAGCAGTTTGACCGGTCTGATCGGCACACTGCGTGATGGCAGGTTTCAATCTGCTTCAACTTCTCCGCCGCAGGATGTTGCAGCTTGTTACAGCGCCCCCTGCAGCCAAATCATGCTGACAGATTTCACTCCGTTAAATCATCGTTAGCTGTTGCGTGTTAAAATGGGCACTGAAGTGAAGTGGAGCCAGTGTTTACATCTGTTTCTATTTTTCCTGGTTTGGGAGAAAGAAATCTTGCACAGCCCCATCCAGCACCTATGGGATGAACTGGAACTTGGACTGTGAGCCAGACCGGATCATCTAACATCAGTGTTGGACCTCGTTGGTGCTCTTGTGTCTGAATGGGAGCAAATCACCTGCAGCTGGTTATAAAACCTGTTGAAACCAGAAGACTGGAAGCTGACAGAGCAGCAGACTTGCTGGCTCGGACGCTGACGGAGGAAGCTAAGAAGAGAAAAGGAGAGAGTGAGCGAGCAAGAAGCCGCCGGACAAGAGTAAATGTGGGACTGACTTTTAGTGGTTGGTGAGAGCTTGGTGAAATAAAAGGCTGAAAGACAGACGCCGAGCTGGACTGACTGCTGCTGGACTAGTCTCTGATATCAGCTGCTGGACTAGTCTCTGATATCAGCCGCTGCTGGACTAGTCTCTGATATCAGCCGCCGCTGGACTAGTCTCTGATATCAGCTGCTGCTGGACTAGTCTCTGATATCAGCCGCTGCTGGACTAGTCTCTGATATCAGCTGCTGCTGGACTAGTCACTGATATCAGCCGCTGCTGGACTAGTCACTGATATCAGCCGCTGCTGGACTAGTCTCTGATATCAGCTGCTGGACTAGTCGCTGATATCAGCCGCTGCTGGACTAGTCTCTGATATCAGCTGCTGGACTAGTCTCTGATATCAGCTGCTGGACTAGTCTCTGATATCAGCTGCTGGACTAGTCTCTGATATCAGCTGCTGGACTAGTCTCTGATATCAGCCGCTGCTGGACTAGTCTCTGATATCAGCCGCTGCTGGACTAGTCTCTGATATCAGCCGCTGCTGGACTAGTCTCTGATATCAGCTGCTGGACTAGTCTCTGATATCAGCTGCTGGACTAGTCTCTGATATCAGCCGCTGCTGGACTAGTCTCTGATATCAGCCGCTGCTGGACTAGTCTCTGATATCAGCTGCTGGACTAGTCTCTGATATCAGCCGCTGCTGGACTAGTCTCTGATATCAGCTGCTGGACTAGTCTCTGATATCAGCCGCTGCTGGACTAGTCTCTGATATCAGCCGCTGCTGGACTAGTCTCTGATATCAGCCGCTGCTGGACTAGTCTCTGATATCAGCCGCTGCTGGACTAGTCTCTGATATCAGCCGCTGCTGGACTAGTCTCTGATATCAGCCGCTGCTGGACTAGTCTCTGATATCAGCTGCTGCTGGACTAGTCTCTGATATCAGCCGCTGCTGGACTAGTCTCTGATATCAGCCGCTGCTGGACTAGTCTCTGATATCAGCTGCTGCTGGACTAGTCTCTGATATCAGCCGCTGCTGGACTAGTCTCTGATATCAGCCGCTGCTGGACTAGTCTCTGATATCAGCTGCTGGACTAGTCTCTGATATCAGCCGCTGCTGGACTAGTAGCTGATATCAGCCGCTGCTGGACTAGTCTCTGATATCAGCTGCTGGACTAGTCTCTGATATCAGCCGCTGCTGGACTAGTCTCTGATATCAGCCGCTGCTGGACTAGTCTCTGATATCAGCCGCTGCTGGACTAGTCTCTGATATCAGCCGCTGCTGGACTAGTCTCTGATATCAGCCGCTGCTGGACTAGTCTCTGATATCAGCCGCTGCTGGACTAGTCTCTGATATCAGCGCTGCTGGACTAGTCTCTGATATCAGCTGCTGCTGGACTAGTCTCTGATATCAGCCGCTGCTGGACTAGTCTCTGATATCAGCCGCTGGACTAGTCTCTGATATCAGCTGCTGGACTAGTCTCTGATATCAGCTGCTGGACTAGTCTCTGATATCAGCCGCTGCTGGACTAGTCTCTGATATCAGCTGCTGGACTAGTCTCTGATATCAGCTGCTGGACTAGTCTCTGATATCAGCCGCTGCTGGACTAGTCTCTGATATCAGCCGCTGCTGGACTAGTCTCTGATATCAGCTGCTGGACTAGTCTCTGATATCAGCCGCTGCTGGACTAGTCTCTGATATCAGCTGCTGTCAGACACCAAATCTTACATAATGTTGCTTTAATGCTCACACATACACTCTTACACTTTCTAGTTCAGCGAGATGTCGGCTGCAGTCCTGGTCTTATGTCGTGGAGTGGTTTACATGCTGAGGACTGATCCTTCCTTCTTTCATCTACCTTTACTCCAGTTACTGATTTCCTACATTTACAAGACTGCCGGCCGTCCGCTCAGAGAACAGGCATAAACTTGTTGGATTCAGCTCTTGGCTCTCTGTGTAGGTGGAGAGTGCAACAGCGATAAAGATAGTAAGCGCGGAGAGGCGAGTTTTTCCACTCGAAAACAAGTGAGAGTCCACAACATGTCTAGTGGCTGCTTGTTGTTCTGCTGTTCAGGCTGAAGCCACGAAGACGAACTGCTGTTTGTCTCTGTGACAACGCGGTTCTGTCCGGCTGTATGTTACTGTTCGTGTCAAACATTAAACAAACATTAGTGCAACATTTGAGCTTCAGTGCTCTTTCTCTCTTCATGAAACACATTCCTCACGTGGTGCTTGATGATGCTGATGGAGAGTGACAGATCCCACACAGATGTTCACGTCGCAGAGTTCTGATCAGAAACCTTAATATGTTCTCCACATGTTCTCAGGTGAAGATGAGGATGACGTGAACGCCTTATCGAGGGTTCTGATCATCTGCTGTGTGAAGAAAAATTCAGCCCAGCATTTGTTTTTAAATCAAATACATGCAAGCAACGTTCCTGGTTGATTACGTTGGATTATTTTGCAAAAACAAACTCTGTGTTTCTACCACGTACCTGCTGATTAATCTCAATAAAGAGTTTTTTGTCATCAGAAGCTTCCTGGTTTCTGTTTGTAGTCCGAGCAGCTCGAGGTGGTTGAACACAAACTGTTCATGATACAACCTCTGAACCCGACAGGTGACAGCGGCACATTTAGCTTTTTAATCAGCTGGTTTAACGAGATCTGCTTTCATATGCAGATTTTAGAAACTAGCCGAAAGGAAATCTTCCTTTTGGTTCTTGTGTATCAGGTTGGACTTCACCTTAAAACCCTGGAACACTGGCTAACGTCCTCCGAGGTTAAATCTAGAGTTGTCACGATACTAAAATGAGTAACCACGATACTATACCAGACAAAGTATCGCGGTTCCGGGTATTATCGCGATACTGCCGCCTTTTATTATTATTATTATTTTTATAAACTGCAATGTATTTGTACAAGTTAGTTTGAAACAACGACGTTTGTTTTTTAAGCTAAATTAGTGTTGCCACCGACAAAGACGCCACGGCAGACTCGCTGCTCGGGCCCGGTGCTTCTGCCACGGTGAGTGTGTTGTCTCGTGTCTGGGCGAGACAGAACTTTAGCTCGTTGTTTGTTTTGAAGCGGAGCTGTCTTCACGGAGTTCATGCTTGCCGGCAGAAACACGCGAACAGCCAATCAGCTAACAGACGGGCGGAGCCAGCGTGCAACAACCTATCACATCCCTGGATGTCACCAGTAACGGGCAAACAGCCAATCATTCAGCAGCTGTGTAGTTCGGTTGCAGCACATGCCATGTTTGTTTACGAGTGAGTAGCATGCAGTGAGAAGCCGGGAGGAGAGCAGAGGCGGCCGCTATGTAGCGGAGACTGGCACCGGTAATATAATAATCCACGGTAGTACCGTCGTGTAAAATTTCTAGTATAGTAGCGACGGCTATGATTTGGTACCGCGAGGTACCGTGTATACCGTGGGTATCGTGCAACGCTAGTTAAATCATCGTCAGACTATAGCGATGCATTCTGAGAGTGCCCGGCACTCAAAGTAAAAATATTTCACTGCAAATGAACTTCATGGATCATCATCAGGGCCTGAAGGAACACACCAATAAACTTCATTACAAAACCGACCCGTTTGCTGCGTGCGGAAGTCAAAGATACTCCTGCCTGACTGTCACCATGTAAACATGTATATGAAGAACATCTCGTCCTAAACCGGGACGCCAGTGTACATGTGAACTCATCTATAGAAGTTTTTTCTGCTAATTCGTCCCGTTAAACAACAGAATTGAACCTCAAACATCGTCATCAATCTATTTAATGCAGTTCAATGTTCACTTTTACTCTGAATCCACAGTGTGAGTGATGTTGGACTTCTGACTTGGTTCATCGAGCAGAATATTGATCCTGCACTCTGAGGTGAGAAGGAATAAAAGCACACGTGTCATCCATCCATCAGCTATAGATGGAGCCAATCCCCCCGACAGTGGGCGAGAGGCGGCGTCCGACCCGATCACAGAGCTCACGCACTGACAACCATCCATCACTCGTTTAGAGTCGCTAATTAACCTGCATGTCTTCGGACTGTGGGAGGAACCGGAGCACCCGGAGGAGGCCCCGACCGGGCCGGCAGGTTAGAACCCAGAACCTTCTGCTAACCATGAAACACCAACACGCATCCGTGAGCTGAATCTGGGCCAAAGCGAGCCACAGCTCCAGCTCTGACTGACACCCTGCTGTGATCTCCATGTGGCCCGGGCTCACTCCCTTCATGAAGCGCTCCACTGGAGTGGCTGTGGAGGGCGGTCGAGGACCCCGTGGGACTGCCTTTCATAAACGCCCGCCTGAATAAGGCTCTTTTGTAACTCAGGCGTAGGTTATGAGTCAATCATTCCAGATCGGCAGCTCTCGGTGCTGCTGGGCTTTTCTCTCTCTCTCTCTCTCTGGGATGTGATGTGCTGCTGAAGCGTACACACTTCAACCGTTAACAACACAAACGCACAAGTGAAAACACACACACGGATTACCAGCTCGTGTAATTATACCTTTGCACTTCCTGTGTGGCTTCTTTAAGCACCGCGGCTCTGAAACAAGACGAAGCGGCTGACTGATGTCTCGATAATAAACAGCTTCACATATTTTCTTCTTCCCACGAGCTCAAACTCAACATTGCTCTTCGGGGCTGTTGGCCAAAGTTAATGCCGAGCAGAAAAAAAAAAGAACATCAGCTCGAGGACGAACGGCTGAAACAGACGGCGTGATCGTCGGATGCTCTCTTCTGGTTACAAACTGTTGAAACAAATCTAATCACGGCCAGAGAGACATTTACACTCCCTGGTTACAGCTGACCTTGACCATACTTTTTTTTTTTTCTTTTCCCGCTGTTGCCATGGCAACAAATGAGACGAAGAAAATGTGCTGCTACTAAAAATGTTTCCCCCTTTTTTTTTTTTTTTTTTACGCTGAAATCGATCCTCCATCATCCATCGCTCCGACATGCAGTGACGAGTGTTTGCGTTTTGTTTCGACTCTACCTGAAATGGACTCTGGCTGTTGTAGTTCTTCACTTCCTTGTCTGCTCCACGAACCAGCAGCACCCGGGCACAGTTATCCTGAGGGAGAAGAAGAAAAAATATTAGAACAAAAGCTGAAGAAAATGTTTCTCTAACAAACACTCGAAATCCTTTTTTTTAATTCTCCTACTTTGGCTCATTAGCAGAATTTTTCCAAAAGAAGTGAGCAGATCAGTGTGGCTGAAGGTCTGAACATCCCAGCACTGAACCAGGGGAGAACAACAGAACATCTACTACATGTACCTATATGAGGAATGGAGCTTCAGCTTGCTGCTAAGTGTGTATCTATTGCTCCACTCAAAGAGAGAGAGAGAGAGAGAGAGAGAGAGAGAGAGAGAGAGAAGAACAGAGAGATGGAGAGTGCTGAGGGGTTTGAATCTACTGCACAAATCGCCCACAAAGTGCTCAACCACGCATGCACTGTGCACGCACACATGAATATAAATACTTTTTTTAGATCCACAATAAGCTATTGAGAGTTGGAAAATCGCTGCGAGTCTCACAGAGACACTGATACACAAACCATAATCTGTGCAGCAGCATGTGTGATGCTGGCATCGCCAAATATTCCTGCGATTAGACATCTCCACGTCTTATTTTGAGACACGCATGACTGTGTTATTTTTAACCCGTGGACGTTTCCATCTGTGAGTGTGGCGATCCCACGTTTCTTTCTATAGGAGCTGCTGCTGCTGCATAATGAAGCTTCAGAAAATGGAAATGTGTGACACACATCAGAGATGAGTCGAAGCTTTCAGAGCAGAATGAAAAGCATAAAAAGGACGGAAATGAAATGAAATGGGAGAAAAAGGTCGCGTCTCTAATGTGCACGATGCCGTCCGGGCGCCATGGAAACTTCAGCTTCAAATGGGTTGTTCCTGTTTCGTGTCACGTTTGTGAGCGTAGGTCACCGATGGAGAAGATGACAGTGGAGGATCCTCGCACATTCTCCACACAAGTTTTTAAGTTTTCTGCGTTTTTTTCCGCTCCATCCGTCACAGAGGAGCGAGAAGAACGTTCACGATAACAACCTAAGAGAATAATCCAGGTTACATCAACCCACTCTTGTTTTCATCATTGGTGTCTTCACTATTCAGATCTCCAGCTTTACATCAGGACACTGGAGGATTCTCTCTTTTTAATTTCATCAACAAATCCCAAACCGATAATAAACTGATCGTACTAACATCGTCTGCGTATCGAAGCCGGATGGATCTTCTTCCTTTGTGCCACAGAGCTCCACTGTCGTCTCAAACAGCCAAGAAGAAACCGGCCATGATTGGTTTGAAGCCTCGAGTTCGGCGTGGCGTTACAGACGTCGCCATATACAGACAAAAGCGCAGAGCTGGTAGGTGACACTGAACATGAGGTCCTGCCTGATCTCAGACGTTCTCGGATTCTAGTTTGTACTAGAAACTAGAATTGGATTCAGATTTGATCAGTTCGGTGTGAGTTTGGTTTGTTGCTGTTTTCCTCTAAATGGGATGACAGAGATGAAGACCATAAACTCAGAGGAGGAAACTGTTTACTGAGGTTAGAGTTCAGCTCATTTCTCCATAAGACTCAATACAATCGACCAGTGGCGTCACCCCCTGCTGGTCATGGGAAAAAATGCAGGTTTAAAGACACACGACGCCCTGCTGCCACAAACAACCATTAGACCAGATGTGTATTCATCCGCTGCTGAAAATAGTCCCCAACAAATCAGCTTTTTGCTTTTTGAGTAGCTGTAGCTGATTTTTTAAATTACAGAGCCGGCTACATATTCATGAGTTGTTCTTAGAGACTTTCGTTCTCAGCGTCATAGACGCGGTAGAACAATCTGACGGGTGGACTAACTCAGTTTCGGTTTTGCTCTTTTCACGGGATACAAACACAATGACATCTCATCCTTTAAGAATCGATTTCATATTCAAAGTGACGCTTCCACGGCTCCGAGCACGGACACACATGCAGCATTTCATACCTTCGACCTTCTCCACAGCAGTCCGTGTAAGCAACAAATGGAAGGTGATGTAAAGGCCACTTCAGGAAAGGTCAAAGCGCACGCTTCCTCTCCTATAGAAATATAATTATCTTTCTGAAGTGGAACTAAATGTTTTTTGAGTCGAGGCTGTAGTTCTCTAACTGGAAACGCTCCGAGGGCAATTTGTTGCCCTGCTGACCTTCAGCTCCGGGGCACGCTAACAGGTTTAAGAGAGCAGCAGTTATTCTGTCTTCTCTTATTGTTAAACGCTTTGTGCTTTCTCACGTCTGGGACTCAGTGAAGTCCTGCAGCAGCTGCTGCATTTGTTGGGGACTTTTTCTTTTGCCCTCTCTTGTATTTCCACCAATTTATCACAGATTTTCCATTTTCCTTTTGGTTCTTCCTCTGTGCAGTGAGTATAACTGACGAAGTACATGGGAACAACAAATGAAGAGAATGAGCGAATGATTCTGTATCGTTTAAAAGTATTTAACATTGAAAAGCTGCTGCAGTCTGCTTTTCATTTTAACTCATTAGAAGCAAAACGCAGGAAACAAATCCACGTTGTTCTGGTGGAGGACGCCAAGTTTCAGTTTCAATCTCCTCCGTGTTTCTAAAGATCTGAGCTTCGGCAGGTGTGACGTTAACACACATGTAGTGTTGTAACGTTCTGGTGGCATTCGTGGTAAAGAAGCAACACGCTGCCCAGTGGCTCTGTGATTTTAATGGACAACAAAGGAGCTCTACGGCAGAGCAGATAAAAAATCTTTCAATCCAGTTGTTAGTTTGTAGAATCCACTGACGGTCGGTTTGTCGTCTACACAATTCAGCCCAAGACTCCAAGAGGTTTGTACAAACACTAAATATTGAGTTGAGACGTAGAAATGTAAAGAAAAGGTGCCTGACAGACTGTTTAACATAAAGACACGAGACTTGTTAATGATGCAGCTCTAACCTGAAGCTCTGTCACACACTTTATCTATTAATTACAATTAGAGGTAGACGGTGACTCGGCGGCGGCGGTTATACTTCTGGGGATTCTCCGAGCTGCCGCGTCAGAGCGTCAAATATAAACGAGCAGGATAAATACGATGCAAGGAGAGTTTAAAATAATTCATCCCATGGGAGAAAGAAGCAAAAGAGCCTGCAGGGATCTGAACAAACAGAGGAGAAGTGAAGGAGGTGATGAACACATGAACACACCGTGTGCTTTAAAGCTTTCACAGATGTTCACCTGAACATCGCAGAGAGCAGCTGACTGTTGTTAACGTGCATCTCTGTATGACACAGTGCTACTGTGAGAAGCTGCTCTGAACAGGCTGTGCTGATGACGCACAAATAAACGACTTGATTAAAGATTAAAGATATTCGAGTCACGTGTCTGTCTCCTTTATTAGACTGAGAGCTAAAATAGTTTCTTCTTCAGGTACGGAGAAATCAAACAGACTCATGTCATGAAGTATTAATTCTCATCTGTAGGTTGTGGCTACGACACACTGGACGTTCAACCATCAACATCTGAGTCAAGATAAAACACCCAGCGTATCAATATATCAACTTTATATCGAAGGAATCAGATCAGTTTGTTAGCTGTTGTTAGCTCGTGTTAGCTCAGTCTGTTAGCTCATGTTAGCTCAGTCTGTTAGCTGCTGCTAGCTCAGTTTGTTAGCTGCTGTTAGCTCATGTTAGCTGCTGTTAGCTCATGTTAGCTCAGTCTGTTAGCTGTTGTTAGCTCGTGTTACCTCAGTCTGTTAGCTGTTGTTAGCTCGTGTTAGCTCAGTCTGTTAGCTCATGTTAGCTCAGTCTGTTAGCTGCTGTTAGCTCATGTTAGCTGCTGTTAGCTCATGTTAGCTCAGTCTGTTAGCTGCTGTCAGCTCATGTTAGCTCAGTTTGTTAGCTGCTGTTGGCTCATGTTAGCTCAGTCTGTTAGCTGCTGTCAGCTCAGTTTGTTAGCTGCTGTTAGCTCATGTTAGCTCAGTCTGTTAGCTGCTGTCAGCTCAGTTTGTTAGCTGTTGTTAGCTCATGTTAGCTCAGTCTGTTAGCTGTTAGCTCATGTTAGCTCAGTCTGTTAGCTCATGTTAGCTCAGTCTGTTAGCTGCTGTCAGCTCAGTTTGTTAGCTGTTGTTAGCTCAGTCTGTTAGCTGCTGTTAGCTAATGTTAGCTCAGTCTGTTAGCTCATGTTAGCTCAGTCTGTTAGCTGCTGTCAGCTCATGTTAGCTCAGTCTGTTAGCTGCTGTCAGCTCAGTTTGTTAGCTGTTGTTAGCTCATGTTAGCTCAGTCTGTTAGCTGCTGTTAGCTCATGTTAGCTCAGTCTGTTAGCTCATGTTAGCTCAGTCTGTTAGCTGCTGTCAGCTCAGTTTGTTAGCTGTTGTTAGCTCAGTCTGTTAGCTGCTGTTAGCTAATGTTAGCTCAGTCTGTTAGCTCATGTTAGCTCAGTCTGTTAGCTGCTGTCAGCTCATGTTAGCTCAGTCTGTTAGCTGCTGTCAGCTCATGTTAGCTCAGTCTGTTAGCTGCTGTTAGCTCATGTTAGCTCAGTCTGTTAGCTCAGTCTGTTAGCTGCTGTTAGCTCATGTTAGCTCAGTCTGTTAGCTGCTGTTAGCTCATGTTAGCTCAGTCTGTTAGCTGAAATCAAAATCAAACAGACTCATGAAGTCATGAAGTATTAATTCTCATCTGTAGGTTGTGGCTACGACACACTGGACGTTCAACCATCAACATCTGACTCAAGATAAAACATCCAGCGTATCAGTATATCATCTTTATATCGAAGGAATCAGATGAGCTGAAAATGTATATATTGTCTTTATAACAACTCAACTGTTTCACTTTATACGTGACAGTTCATCCTGACCAAACATTAACCACCATGTTGTGATATCACAACACTAGGCTGCTGAGATGTTGCAAAGAATCTTAAACTGTCTGATGATCCAAACAAACATCTGCAGAACGTCTGTGTGAAGCTTCCCAGCTCAGCTTTCTTAGAGAAGGGTTCGATCTGGGGCAACTGGACCTGCCGGTAGATCCGTGAAGGCGCTTGACCTTCTCGTCCAAGAAGCTTCTTCACTTCTGGACGTTCCTTCACGTCATCTACCACCGAGTCCAGCTGCCACAGACTGAACCCTGAAAGCACAAATAAATAAAGCACCAAATGTCCGACTGAGCAGAGAGCTTTGACAGCTGAGGCCGTCTACAGTGAATCACCCCGGAAACAGGTTTGAATCCCACATGAATCCTTCAGTATATTTTATTTCAGTCTTCATGCCGTGTTTGTGTCCGTGATGTTGTACTCTTCTTCTCAGGCTGCCGTTTGTTGCTCCACATTTCTCCCACGTTTCACAACACACTTGACAGAACTGGCTTAACTAACTTAAAATAGCACCAGGTCAATCCGATAGTGGTATGTGCTTCACATTATGCACACACACACACACACACACACACACACACACACACACACACACACACACACACACACACACACACACACACCTCCCCCAGACTCACCTGGTTGTATAGGGCACAGATGTGTAGAGCGGTGTTTCCCGAGGCGTTCTGGGCGCTCATGTCTGCTCCATAGAACAACAGATGCTCCAGGTGCTGAACATGGCCGTGACGGCAAGCCTGCAAACACACACGCACACACCACACACCACACACACACACACACACACACACACAACACACACACACACACACACACACAGTTCACTGTCAAAGCCTTAAACACGTCCACGTGACTGTAGTTGCAGTAAGAGGCGCTTGACACTAGATGTCAGTGTGCTGCAGAGGAGATAACATCGAGACGCGCTGCAGTACCCTCAGTTTGAACCCAGGCATCAAAACATGAAGGATGGATGAGTGTGTGTGTGTGTGTGTGTGTGTGTGTGTGTGTGAGGGAAAGCTTCAAGAAATGTACGATTTCTCAATTTAATCTGCAGAAGCAGAGCGTGACCGACAATTACGAGCAGAGGCTGAGCAGGAAAGTTTCTGTTTTTATGAACCAATTTCTTAATATGTTAATGTTTGAATCTGTGGTGACAGAGGCCAGGTTAGTGCGAAGGAGGAGGAGGAGGAGAAGGAGGAGGAAGAGGAGGAGGAGGGGTATTCTGAAATGGTCTATTTACACTGAGACCCATTTCAGAGACTGCTTCACTCAACTCCAAGAAGACGTTTGTACATTTGTTGTAGAGAGAATCTTTAAATCTCAGAAAATCTTTCATTGTTTTGCTTCAGGAGCGATCAGCTCATAATGTCCCCGATCACATGTTCATTTAGTTTGGAATATTTTGACAAAACATCTCAGTATGTTCAAGGACCTGCGTGTAGATCTCAACCCCCTCACCTCACCCTCTGCTTATGAGCATGCAAGAGAAACTACGGGGGCCACAACATCTGCCTACATCAATCTACACTGACTCACAGAGACTACGTCCAGGTTTTAGACAGTCTGCGGGGACGTCACGGAGACTACGTCCAGGTTTTAGACAGTCTGCAGGGACGTCACAGAGACTACGTCCAGGTTTTAGACAGTCTGCGGGGACGTCACAGAGACTACGTCCAGGTTTTAGACAGTCTGCGGGGACGTCACAGAGACTACGTCCAGGTTTTAGACAGTCTGCAGGGACGTCACAGAGACTACGTCCAGGTTTTAGACAGTCTGCGGGGACGTCACAGAGACTACGTCCAGGTTTTAGACAGTCTGCGGGGACGTCACAGAGACTACGTCCAGGTTTTAGACAGTCTGCGGGGACGTCACAGAGACTACGTCCAGGTTTTAGACAGTCTGCGAGGACGTCACAGAGACTACGTCCAGGTTTTAGACAGTCTGCGGGGACGTCACAGAGACTACGTCCAGGTTTTAGACAGTCTGCAGGGACGTCACAGAGACTACGTCCAGGTTTTAGACAGTCTGCGAGGACGTCACAGAGACTACGTCCAGGTTTTAGACAGTCTGCGGGGACGTCACGAAGACTACGTCCAGGTTTTAGACAGTCTGCAGGGACGTCACAGAGACTACATCCAGGTTTTAGACAGTCTGCGGGGACGTCACAGAGACTACATCCAGGTTTTAGACAGTCTGCGGGGACGTCACAGAGACTAGGTCCAGGTTTTAGACAGTCTGCGAGGACGTCTCAGAGACTACATCCAGGTTTTAGACAGTCTGCGAGGACGTCTCAGAGACTACGTCCAGGTTTTAGACAGTCTGCGGGGACGTCACAGAGACTACGTCCAGGTTTTAGACAGTCTGCGGGGACGTCACAGAGACTACGTCCAGGTTTTAGACAGTCTGCGGGGACGTCTCAGAGACTACGTCCAGGTTTTAGACAGTCTGCAGGGACGTCACAGAAACTACGTCCAGGTTTTAGACAGTCTGCAGGGACGTCACGGAGACTACGCCCAGGTTTTAGACAGTCTGCGGGGACGTCACAGAGACTACGTCCAGGTTTTAGACAGTCTGCGGGGACGTCACGGAGACTACGTCCAGGTTTTAGACAGTCTGCAGGGACGTCACAGAGACTACGTCCAGGTTTCAGACAGTCTGCGGGGACGTCACAGAGACTACGTCCAGGTTTCAAACAGTCTGCGAGGACGTCTCAGAGACTACGTCCAGGTTTTAGACAGTCTGCGAGGACGTCTCAGAGACTACGTCCAGGTTTTAAACAGTCTGCGGGGACGTCACAGAGACTACGTCCAGGTTTTAAACAGTCTGCGAAGACGTCTCAGAGACTACGTCCAGGTTTTAGACTGCAGGGACGTGTGTGTGTTTACCTGGTGAATCTGGTGGTGTGTGGTGTGTGTGTGTGTGTGTGTGTGTGTGTGTGTGTGTGTGTGTGTGTGTATGAGAGTGTGTGTGTGTGTGTGTGTGGGTGTGTGTGTGTGTGTGTGTGTGGTGTGTGTTGTGTGTGTGTTTACCTGGTGGACTTCATGCCAGCCGTTCTCGTCCTGGCAGCAGACGAAGGCGTGGTGGTTCAGCAGGAGCTCGCAGCAGCCCGGGTCTCCTCCCACCACCACGCTGTGATACAGAGGAGTCAGACCACGACTGTCCTTGTAGTCTGGTGATGCTCCCAACTCCAGCAGGGTCTGAGGAGGGACAGGTGTGTGTGTGAGGAAGGTATGAATGATTAAACAAGGTGGATCGTCCAGTGTGTGTCCATGCTAGACTTCTGTCTTAACTCAGACTTGTAAGTTGTGCTAGAGTCGTCTCTTTATTGCAGGATCCATAATAATAAACCTCATTACTTCTTTTTTGAAGATGAATGTTACAAAGTGCTGCATGCGTCACAGAAGACAAAGCAGAAGTGACTCATATCAAAACAGTTGAAAACGATAATTGAAGATATAAAAAACAGAAAACTATTAAACTGTGTCTGCATGAACCCAGAAGAGAGATGAAAAGGTGAAACTGGTTCTGATCGTCGTCTATTTATCGTCTCATCATGATGTCAAAGCAACATCCTGTAACTTACTGATCTGTGACCTCATGTTGACCACACACAGCAGCAACTATTTCACTGATTCTGGTGAAACTGGATCATATTTTATGGAGGAAATGTTTTCTGGTTTTCCCTCTGATGTCCTCCGGCTGCTCCGCCTCAACTCTCTGTGATTTACAGAGTTTATGATGGACAGTGAACTGCTGACAGCTGTAGCTGCTGTTAGCTCATGTTAGCTCAGTCTGTTAGCTGCTGTTAGCTCATGTTAGCTCAATCTGTTAGCTCATGTTAGCTCAGTCTGTTAGCTGCTGTTAGCTCAGTTTGTTAGCTGCTGTTAGCTCAGTCTGTTAGCTGCTGTTAGCTCATGTTAGCTCAGTCTGTTAGCTGCTGTTAGCTGCTGTTAGCTCAGTCTGTTAGCTGCTGTTAGCTCAGTCTGTTAGCTGCTGTTAGCTCATGTTAGCTCAGTTTGTTAGCTCAGTCTGTTAGCTGCTGTTAGCTCATGTTAGCTCAGTCTGTTAGCTGCTGTTAGCTCATGTTAGCTCAGTTTGTTAGCTCATGTTAGCTCAGTCTGTTAGCTGCTGTTAGCTCATGTTAGCTCAGTTTGTTAGCTGCTGTTAGCTCATGTTAGCTGCTGTTAGCTCAGTCTGTTAGCTGCTGTTAGCTCAGTCTGTTAGCTCCTGTTAGCTCATGTTAGCTCAGTCTGTTAGCTGCTGTAAGCTCATGTTAGCTCAGTTTGTTAGCTCATGTTAGCTCAGTCTGTTAGCTCAGTCTGTTAGCTCAGTGTGTTCAACATCTATGGACATGATGGCAGAGGAGGAGAGAGTGAAGAGGACGCTGACGGAGGAAGCTAAGAAGAGAAAAGGAGAGAGTGAGCGAGCAAGAAGCCGCCGGACAAGAGTAAATGTGGGACTGACTTTTAGTGGTTGGTGAAATAAAAGCCTGTGTTCATCAATGCACATGTGAGCAGGAGGTGGAGGAGGACGGAGGAGGACGGAGGAGGTGGAGGAGGACGGAGGAGGATGGAGGAGGATGGAGGAGGTGGAGGAGAGCAGCTTCTTTTACCTTGAGTGTAATCTGGTTCTTGGACCGTGCGGCTTTATGGAGGGAAGTCATGCCGTCTTTGGCTCTGAAGTCCAGGTGAGCTCCTCCGTTCTTTAGTATCTTGATAATCTCCACCACATTGTCCAGGTGAGCTGCAAATGTCAGCGGGCTCTCTGGAACAGAAGCAGCAGACAGAAAATGTTGGAAATCTGTGTTGGACACGCAGCAGAGCTCAGATGTTGTAAAGATGAAAACACCTCCATCAGGTTTGTTTTTAATTCTTAAAGTAGATAAAGTCCTGGACCGGCGGCGTGGCACACGACTCCAGGGACTGATGCACAAGATGTGACACAGTTTGTTTTCTTTTCATACAAAGCACCGGGGACAGGTCTGCATGTCTCTGTTTGACTTCACAGTGAACCATTACAGCTTCAGTCACCTGACACAGAGGATTAATATCCAGACATCGAAGCCGCGGGCTGTTTAAAACATCACCAGGTAAGACCAGAAGCACCTGAGCCTGGTCTGAGACACGGTTCACATCAGACTTAACTGGTGTTTCCATGATCCAGCAGACTGCGGAGTGAAACTGAGCCTGAAACATGCAGACTGTCTAAAACCTGGACGTAGTCTCCGTGACGTCCCCGCAGACTGTCTAAAACCTGGACGTAGTCTCTGAGACGTCCCCGCAGACTGTCTAAAACCTGGACGTAGTCTCCGTGACGTCCCCGCAGACTGTCTAAAACCTGGACGTAGTCTCCGTGACGTCCCCGCAGACTGTCTAAAACCTGGACGTAGTCTCTGACGTCCCCGCAGACTGTCTAAAACCTGGACGTAGTCTCCCTGACGTCCCCGCAGACTGTCTAAAACCTGGACGTAGTCTCTGACGTCCCCAGACTGTCTAAAACCTGGACGTAGTCTCTGTGACGTCCCCCAGACTGTCTAAAACCTGGACGTAGTCTCCGTGACGTCCCCGCAGACTGTCTAAAACCTGGACGTAGTCTCTGAGACGTCCCCGCAGACTGTCTAAAACCTGGACGTAGTCTCCTGACGTCCCCGCAGACTGTCTAAAACCTGGACGTAGTCTCTGTGACGTCCCCACAGACTGTCTAAAACCTGGACGTAGTCTCTGTGACGTCCCCACAGACTGCCTAAAACCTGAACGTAGTCTCCGGACGTCCTCGCAGACTGTCTAAAACTAGACGTAGTCTCCACGACGTCCCCGCAGACTGTCTAAAACCTGGACTAGTCTCTGTGACGTCCCCAGACTGTCTAAAACCTGGACGTAGTCTCCACGTCCCGCAGACTGTCTAAAACCTGGACAGTCTCTGTGACGTCCCCACAGACTGTCTAAAACCTGGACGTAGTCTCTGTGACGTCCCCGCAGACTGTCTAAAACCTGGACGTAGTCTCCGCGACGTCCCCAGAGACTGTCTAAAACCTGGACGTAGTCTCCGTGACGTCCCCGCAGACTGTCTAAAACCTGGACGTAGTCTCCGTGACGTCCCTGCAGACTGTCTAAAACCTGGACGTAGTCTCCGTGACGTCCCTGCAGACTGTCTAAAACCTGGACGTAGTCTCTGTGACGTCCCCACAGACTGTCTAAAACCTGGACGTAGTCTCTGTGACGTCCCCGCAGACTGTCTAAAACCTGGACGTAGTCTCTGTGACGTCCCCACAGACTGTCTAAAACCTGGACGTAGTCTCTGTGACGTCCCCGCAGACTGTCTAAAACCTGGACTTAGTCTCTGTGACGTCCCCAGACTGTCTAAAACCTGGACGTAGTCTCTGTGACGTCCCCGCAGACTGTCTAAAACCTGGACGTAGTCTCCGTGACGTCCTCGCAGACTGTCTAAAACCTGGACGTAGTCTCTGTGACGTCACACAGACTGTCTAAAACCTGGACGTAGTCTCCGTGACGTCCCCGCAGACTGTCTAAAACCTGGACGTAGTCTCCGTGACGTCCCCGCAGACTGTCTAAAACCTGGACGTAGTCTCTGACGTCCCCGCAGACTGTCTAAAACCTGGACGTAGTCTCCGTGACGTCCCTGCAGACTGTCTAAAACCTGGACGTAGTCTCCGTGACGTCCCTGCAGACTGTCTAAAACCTGGACGTAGTCTCCGTGACGTCCCGCAGACTGTCTAAAACCTGGACGTAGTCTCCGTGACGTCCCGCAGACTGTCTAAAACCTGGACGTAGTCTCTGTGACGTCCCCGCAGACTGTCTAAAACCTGGACGTAGTCTCCGTGACGTCCCCGCAGACTGTCTAAAACCTGGACGTAGTCTCCGTGACGTCCCCACAGACTGTCTAAAACCTGGACGTAGTCTCCGTGACGTCCCCGCAGACTGTCTAAAACCTGGACGTAGTCTCTGTGACGTCCCGCAGACTGTCTAAAACCTGGACGTAGTCTCCGTGACGTCCCTGCAGACTGTCTAAAACCTGGACGTAGTCTCTGTGACGTCCCTGCAGACTGTCTAAAACCTGGACGTAGTCTCCTGGACGTCCCCGCAGACTGTCTAAAACCTGGACGTAGTCTCCGTGACGTCCCCAGACTGTCTAAAACCTGGACGTAGTCTCCGTGACGTCCCCGCAGACTGTCTAAAACCTGGACGTAGTCTCTGTGACGTCCCCAGACTGTCTAAAACCTGGACGTAGTCTCTGTGACGTCCCCAGACTGTCTAAAACCTGGACTAGTCTCTGTGACGTCCCCAGACTGTCTAAAACCTGGACGTAGTCTCTGTGACGTCCCTGCAGACTGTCTAAAACCTGGACGTAGTCTCCGTGACGTCCCCGCAGACTGTCTAAAACCTGGACGTAGTCTCCGTGACGTCCCCAGACTGTCTAAAACCTGGACGTAGTCTCTGTGACGTCCCCGCAGACTGTCTAAAACCTGGACGTAGTCTCTGTGACGTCCCCACAGACTGTCTAAAACCTGGACGTAGTCTCTGTGACGTCCCCGCAGACTGTCTAAAACCTGGACGTAGTCTCCGTGACGTCCCGCAGACTGTCTAAAACCTAGTAGTCTCTGTGACGTCCCAGACTGTCTAAAACCTGGACGTAGTCTCCGACGTCCCCGCAGACTGTCTGAAACCTGGACGTAGTCTCCGTGACGTCCCCGCAGACTGTCTAAAACCTGGACGTAGTCTCTGTGACGTCCCCACAGACTGTCTAAAACCTGGACGTAGTCTCTGTGACGTCCCCGCAGACTGTCTAAAACCTGGACGTAGTCTCCGTGACGTCCCCGCAGACTGTCTAAAACCTGGACGTAGTCTCTGACGTCCCCACAGACTGTCTAAAACCTGGACGTAGTCTCTGTGACGTCCCCGCAGACTGTCTAAAACCTGGACGTAGTCTCCGTGACGTCCCGCAGACTGTCTAAAACCTGGACGTAGTCTCTGTGACGTCCCACAGACTGTCTAAAACCTGGACGTAGTCTCCGTGACGTCCCCGCAGACTGTCTAAAACCTGGACGTAGTCTCTCGTGACGTCCCCGCAGACTGTCTAAAACCTGGACGTAGTCTCTGTGACGTCCCCGCAGACTGTCTAAAACCTGGACGTAGTCTCCGTGACGTCCCTGCAGACTGTCTAAAACCTGGACGTAGTCTCCGTGACGTCCCGCAGACTGTCTAAAACCTGGACGTAGTCTCCTGACGTCCTGCAGACTGTCTAAAACCTGGACGTAGTCTCCGTGACGTCCCCGCAGACTGTCTAAAACCTGGACGTAGTCTCTGTGACGTCCCCGCAGACTGTCTAAAACCTGGACGTAGTCTCGTGACGTCCCCGCAGACTGTCTAAAACCTGGACGTAGTCTCCTGACGTCCCCAGACTGTCTAAAACCTGGACGTAGTCTCCGTGACGTCCCCGCAGACTGTCTAAAACCTGGACGTAGTCTCCGTGACGTCCCCAGACTGTCTAAAACCTGGACGTAGTCTCCGTGACGTCCCCGCAGACTGTCTAAAACCTGGACGTAGTCTCCGTGACGTCCCGCAGACTGTCTAAAACCTGGACGTAGTCTCTGGGACGTCCCCGCAGACTGTCTAAAACCTGGACGTAGTCTCCGTGACGTCCCCGCAGACTGTCTAAAACCTGGACGTAGTCTCCGAGACGTCCCCGCAGACTGTCTAAAACCTGGACGTAGTCTCCGTGACGTCCCCGCAGACTGTCTAAAACCTGGACGTAGTCTCCGTGACGTCCCCGCAGACTGTCTAAAACCTGGACGTAGTCTCTGACGTCCCCAGACTGTCTAAAACCTGGACGTAGTCTCTGTGACGTCCCCGCAGACTGTCTAAAACCTGGACTAGTCTCTGTGACGTCCCCACAGACTGTCTAAAACCTGGACGTAGTCTCTGACGTCCCGCAGACTGTCTAAAACCTGGACGTAGTCTCCGTGACGTCCCCGCAGACTGTCTAAAACCTGGACGTAGTCTCTGTGACGTCCCCAGACTGTCTAAAACCTGGACGTAGTCTCCGTGACGTCCCCGCAGACTGTCTAAAACCTGGACGTAGTCTCTGTGACATCCCCACAGACTGTCTAAAACCTGGACGTAGTCTCTGTGACGTCCCTGCAGACTGTCTAAAACCTGGACGTAGTCTCCGTGACGTCCCGCAGACTGTCTAAAACCTGGACGTAGTCTCTGTGACGTCCCCAGACTGTCTAAAACCTGGACGTAGTCTCCGTGACGTCCCCGCAGACTGTCTAAAACCTGGACGTAGTCTCCGTGACGTCCCCGCAGACTGTCTAAAACCTGGACGTAGTCTCTGTGACATCCCCACAGACTGTCTAAAACCTGGACGTAGTCTCTGTGACGTCCCTGCAGACTGTCTAAAACCTGGACGTAGTCTCCGTGACGTCCCCGCAGACTGTCTAAAACCTGGACGTAGTCTCCGTGACGTCCCCGCAGACTGTCTGAAACCTGGACGTAGTTTCTGAACACTCTGAGCTGCATGGTGAAGAGGATCTACTCTGAGGTTCTCCTGCAGTGTTAGCCTCTTTGCCGTGGGTACGTGGTCGGTGTTCATGTTCGAAGGACGCTGACCTCGCCTCCCACAATGATCTGAAAGGTGGATGCTCCAGATCTGAAATGAGCTGCTCCACATAAAGTGTGAATGTGAATGAGGTTAGGCTGGAGATGCGGCGGCGGCCTGCCCGGCACGTCTGGTGCTGAAGAAAACTTCACGACGCTTTCTTTGGGTTTTCTAAGTGATCTTCACTGACGTGAACCAGGCTGAGAAAATAAAAGCAGGTCAATCGTCTGTCTCAGCTAATGAGAGTAATGAAACGTTGCTGTGATTAAGACATCGCTCGAAACGAGGTCATCAAAACAAGACACTCACGGACGATTGATGTGTCCTAATTTCAACGTTTTCTACAGCCTTAAATGTTTTACAGTGTGCTGAGAGGAGTCACACATGTTAATGTTTAATAGTGAGGTCAAACCTCAGCGTGTGATACAATCTAACTTCTTTTATTTATGTTTGAACATTTGCATTAGGAAGGAACATTTACAGGTTCATATTTACTGCAACTCAATCATTTAACTCTGACTCATTTATATAACTTCTTCTTAGTATCTGGGCACGGTTTTGTCTCGCTCGTGTGTGAAGAGAGTTTCTTCTCTTCTTCTTTTTCTTAATGATTCCCTCCTATAAAAGTAGAAATGAACAAACGTTTTGTACCGATTTGTTCTCACGTTGGAGCAAACAGTTTAACCCTTTACAGGGTTATGTCACACCGCGGTGCGGTCAAGCTGGGTTTTTGTTATGTCTTGTCATTTCCTGTTTTATTTTGAAAGATAACTCTCCTCTCGTTTCAGGTCACCTGCCCTTCCTCGTGTGTCACCGGTCTGATTGTCTTCCCCGCCCTGATTGTCTCCACCTGTTCCCCATCACCTTGTGTATATATTGTCTGCGTCTCCCTTTGTCCCGTGCCAAAGTGTTTCGTCCTTCATAGCGTGCACCAAAGCCTTTTCTCCACAGTCCATAGCCACAGCTCCTTAGCTCAAGTATTCTTTGTTTTCTTCCTCATATGAGTGATTTTCTGTTGTACTTCCTAGTCTAGCTTTTTGTTACTTTGTATCTAGTCTAGTGTGTTTTCAGCCTCGTTTTTGAGCCTTAAGTTGATGTTTCATAGCCTTTTTGTTTTTCCTCTTTATGAGTGATTTTGATTTCGTTAATCTTTAATACGAGTAGTCTTAGCTTTATTGTTCCTCGTTGAGAGTGATTTTGATTTTGTTATTTAGAGTAGTTCAGTGTTTTTTCCTCCTTGGAGTGATTTTTGTTTTCTTTAGTTTAGGGCCTTTTCATAGCCTCACTCAGTCGAGGATTTTCGCCGTCCTGAATAAAACAGCTTACTGCCTGTTTGGTAGAAAAGTTTCAGTTTCAGGCTGCAAATCAAAGAAGTCACTCGCCCACCTATGGCCAGAAAAAAATATATGGAACATTTTAAATTAACAATCAGATTTAGGTCTTACAGACTTGCATCACTATAGTGCACAAAGTGGTTAAGCGCCAAAGCTTCTGTTCAGTGCAAACCGACTCTGCACGTGAGACAGGTTCCTACATCATGTCTGAGTCCTGCTCCACATACTTCAAACATGCCGAACATGAGTGTGAGACAGCTGATGACACAGGGAGCTGCACTGCACGCTGAGCCGCTCAATCGCTGAGCGTCTGTTCAGATATTAGAGAAATAAATCACTTCAATTGCTGCAATTTGGCTCCCAGCGGCACTCTGGGATGGAAAAGACTTCTCAGTCAGACTGAATGATGCTTTTTGTTGCAGCCGCCTCATCCCATGTTTCAAAGATAAATGGACGATCACACAAATCACCGCTCACATTCGCACACTGAAGGCGGAGGCCGCCATGCACGGTGCGGTCAGGCCAAAGCTGAACCCGACGTCGAAGCCATCGGGAGCAGGTTAGGGTTCAGTATGTTACTCAAGGGGGAGCCAGCGACCTGCTGAACCATCTGAGACCTCCATGCAGGACGCTGACACGTCTGTAACATGAGTCAGCTGTTGTTGTGCGAGTTTCTGTGAGACCAAATCAAGATGCACCTTGGTCGGTTGCATGATTCCACCAAAACCTCCAGAGGAAATGAGGAAACGGCTTCATAGACGAGCCTGCGTGTGGAAGTTATTTCTTCCATTGCTTCCTCTGAAGGGCTGGAAACGAGTGTTGATGAGTGTTATCTGATATTTTCTTTTGTTAATCAGTTAATAAGCTTGAAGTGGACAGCTGGAATCAACAGCTCGAGTCCACAGAAACACCTCTCCTTCATTTAACAAAGCCTCGATTCTCTGCTTAATGAGCCTTTCTCCTCTCAGCTCCACCTTCATTAGCCCCATCAGGTCTGTCCACTCCGCACTGGCTGTGTTCATTAAACCGTCATAAATAAACAGAGTCGTCATCGGTAAAGCGACAGAATGACTGTAACGAGCCGCTTCACATGATCGCTGCGAGTTTCTCCACGATCCCATAATCCCCTTCTTCTTTTGTTCATTTAAAAGATAAAAACAGGAAGTGTCCTTCCTCACACAGAGCTCTTCCTCGGGACGGCTGAACCTCGCGTGGTTCTCGGTGATACGAGCTCTCCAGAAGAACCGGCATCGTCGTGACTCGCCTTGAGACTGTGTGACTCCTGTTCCCATCGAGCGATGATGAACTTTAACACGTGTCTGTCACGTGGACCTGATTCGATCAACAGGGACGAGCTGACAGAATCTGATGTTTAAAGAAACCTCGAAAACCACATCATGCTGTCACAAATTAGACTAACACGCCGCTGTCCTCTGAGCAGAGAGATTTGATTACTTTATATAAATACATGTACACATTGTCCTGTATGTGTGATAAGTGAACAGTATGTTGTGGTCGGTTTATATTAATCATTAATTAATAATTAAGTTGAAGCTGTCAGCAAACATTTCTCGTGTTTCTAAATGTTCTCCTCCCAGCTCCTGAAGGGAAATATCTGCCTCTCAGAAAACTATTGATCAGAGCCACTTTAAACGATGATTGTGGTTTAATTAGACCTCCATTTGTCTATTCACTTAGCCGGATTATCGTCCTCTAATGAAGCTCAGCGCAAGATCAATCAGGAAGAAACCCGTCTCCTTATTAACGAGCTCTTTGTGGGCGGTGACTCGCTCCGTCAGACCAACCAGATCCGGCCTGTCGTCGCCGTCACCTCCGCTTCATCGTATCCAGCGCTGACGTTGAGCTCGCTCTTCATCCCGTCCAGATCTCACCTGGAAGGTCAGAGATAATCCCTCATGGTGACAGCGCAGGTCCACAGTCTGCATGTTGGATCAAAGCTGGAGCAGTGATGAGCAGGATTATCATCTCACTGCCCGGGATGATCAACATCGTTAATAAATCTGTCCGCTTGCATGATCTCTGTCTGTTTTTTGGTAAAGTGAGAGTGTTCATCATGTTCTGTGAGCTCGGCCCGTCTCGGTCCATCGAGGCTTCCACTGAGAGAGATGCATGTGTTCTTTCTGCAACAATGTCTGGTGTTAGCTCCACAGCAAATTAAGTCAAGAGTACAAGTGATGCATGTGCATGTTTGGAGATAATACGCTGTGATTCTTGCCGGGTGGACTCTCCCCAGACGGACCTCCTCCGAGCGGGCCGAGGAGACTTAAGAGCTGCTCCCTAGCCTAGCGAGCGCTGCAGCAAACACCTGCTCACCTCGTCTTCATGGAACATTTGTACACTGAGAACACGCTGACACTGGGACGCAGCTCATTACTGCCTCTTAAGCTGCTGCCACTTCAATTTAATCGAGGTGATGCAATTTTTTTGTGTGTGCATCAAAAATACTTCAATTAATCCGGCGACCTCCCCGTCCACAGTTTTGAGAAAGATTCAAAACAGTTTCAAACCTCGGTCAGCTCTGCAGGCATGTCAATCGTCACAGGACGACAGTGTTGTTGTGAGGCAGTGACGTGCAGTGAAACACTGTATCACTGCAGCTTCTTGTTATCTGGCCAGAGCCTCGTCCTGCTGCTGTTTCAGCGGTTTTGGATCCGGTCGAACTGACCTCAGTAAACTTTCTCCGTACTGTAGTTAGATGTGTTATGTGCTAACTTGACTCACTACTTGAAATTCTAAATTTCTTAATTTGTTTAGTTAGCTACAAGTCCAGATTGATTTTAAAGTGTTCGAGTGACCCATACTCCAGTATCGCCCAACAATGACCAGGTTTGTGAGGTTTTATTAATGTTTTAAAGTCCTGACCGGGTTGGAGGCCGGCCTCTGAGACCAACATGGAACACTGTTACATCACTGAGAAGTAGTAACCTGTTAAATGTAGCGAACTTAACTGACCTCAGAGCCCGGGATGCCAGGGCCAAACCCGGCAAGAAAACCACCTGATAGGCTGCCGTGTTTCACTGTTAGACTGGACTCTGCCGTTCAGAGGTTCTGGTCGCCGTGTTCACTGTTCGAACTGGACACTGCCGGTTTCAGAGGTTCTGTCCCTGTGTTCACTGTTAGACTGGACGTGCCGGTTCATTGGTTCTGTTCCCTGTTTTACTGTTAGACTGGACACTGCCGTTTCAGAGTTTTCTGTCCTGTTTTCACTGTTAGAACTGGACACTGCCGGTTCAGAGGTTCTGTCGCCGTGTTCACTGTTAGACTGGCACTGCCGGTTCAGAGGTTCTGTTCTCTGTGGTTCACTGTTAGACTGGACACTGCCGGTTCAGAGGTTCTGTTGCTTGTTCACTGTTAGACTGGACACTGCCGTTCAGAGGTTCTGTTGCTGTGTTCACTGTTAGACTGGACACTGCCGGTTCCAGAGGTTCGTCGCTTGTGTTCGCTGTTAGAACTGGACACTGCCGTTCAGAGGTTCTGTCGCTGTGGTTTCACTGTTAGAACTGGACACTGCCGGTTCAGAGGTTCTGTGTGCTGTGTTCACTGTTTTAGACGGACACTGCGGCGGTTCAGAGGTTCTGTCCCTGTGTTCACTGTTAGACTGGACACTGCCGGTTCAGAGGTTCTGTCGCTGTGTTCACTGTTAGACTGGACACTTTGGCTACTATAAACATCAGTTAATATCTGTGACTAGCCTCCTCCATCCGTCCCAGTTTTTACAGGAAAGAATCTCTTCTCATGAACTCTGCTTTCTGTTTGATGGGTTTTGCATCATAACCATCTTTAAAATGTGGTTGAGAGCAGCTAACAAACAGCACGGTTACACCTGAGCCACAACGTGGCCGACACAAACTGTGACAACACATTTCTGAGTTCAGGTCGGTTTACCACAGGTCCGTTTCAGATCGGGCCGAAGATTTCTGACCCCTGAAGACCTCCAGAGCCTCTAATGGGAGATTTGAACTATTGCTGCCTCAGCTCTGGAAATCTGACACCACCTTCTCTCATTACCTGTTCACCTACATACTGTACAAGTAACTCTAGACCTGCATCTACCTGAGAGTCAACTGAGCCTGAGCAGGAGGCGACACATCTCCGCATGACTCAGGACACAAGCTGCGGCCAACCACTCTTCATGGATATACATTATTGAATGAACGGATGGAGGTGTTTGTGCTTGTACACAGTGCAGCCTTAACCCCGGTCTCGCTGTCATGGTAGTTCGGATCGAAGCCTCTCTCCAACAACTTGGACACTTTGTCCACCTGATTATGCTGGATGAGATCCATGAACTTCCTCAGATTGGCCTGCGCAAAACCAGAGAGAAAGAAGAGAGAGAGCTAATTACAGCGAGCAGGAAAGAACAAACGGTGGTGGGTGTGAGAGACAAAGAGTCAGGACAGAGCTGCAAACGACTGAAATAGAAGTGCAGCTAGAGAAAGGTGTAGAGGGTCAAACATAACGAGGGTGAAAAGTGGAAGTGTTTAGGAATACAGTGTGAAACTGAAGGAGACTCGCTGTTAAGATGGAGGAATATGAGGAAGAATAAAAGGCTACTGAAACAAGAAACGCAGGGGGGGTGACAGCGTGGCGACTGTGGGGAGTGAGATGGCTGCTGATTCCTCTCCTGCTTTCTTCTTTCTTTTTCTTTCCAGGCCGCATGATAAAAATAGAATAGAGAGCAGCTCCCCGAAGGAGAGGAGAGAAAATGAGGAAGGAAGAATGAGATGCAGAAGGAGGAAAGACAATGGGTGGCAATGAACGAACAGACTGAAAAGAAAAGGCACGAGGATAAATGAGGAGAGAAAAGGCAGCGACGAGGTGTGGAGGAGACGAACGCGCAGGGATGTCCTGATCAACCCCCGATCCAAACCACCCAAGTTAAATATTAAGTATGATACAATGCAGACTCATTTTACAGAACTCAGGGTCAGTTCTGATTTCAGCAGGTTCATGTTCAGGTTCTGCAGCGTCGTCATGTTCAAGTTGCATTATGATTATTTTAAATATATTGAAGCAGCATGGTCACTGTATCAACATCTGCACGGTGTGAGGTCAACGACAACCAAAGATATAATTCAACGTCAGCAACAATATTTATTATCAGTGACTCTGAGCTGCAGACAATAAAAAATAAGAAATCAAATAAATAAGAAACTCTATTATATCACATACTCAATTATAAATAAACTACTTTAATAATAATAAAAAAAGTTATTGGCTGACTTGGCTACAAACTTCTGGATTAAAATCCAGTTTTCGGTCCGTCTATGAGTGACCTGTGCTCTCGAATAATCAAAACCGTCGTAACACGACTCGTTTCACTGTCAGAACCTGAAGCAGTCAGTCCAATAACAAGTCTAGAAGAGACTGAATTAAACTGTTTAATAGTTACAGCTGAAGAGTGACAGAGCAGAGACAAAGACAGAGAGCAGCAAGTTGCCACAGAGCACAGAGGATGCTGGCGCTGTGTTCACTGTTAGACTGGACACTGCCGGTTCAGAGGTTCTGTCGCTGTGTTCACTGTTAGACTGGACACTGCCGGTTCAGAGGTTCTGTCGCTGTGTTCACTGTTAGACTGGACACTGCCGGTTCAGAGTTTCTGTCGCTGTGTTCACTGTTAGACTGGACACTGCCGGTTCAGAGGTTCTGTCGCCGTGTTCACTGTTAGACTGGACACTGCTTGTTCAGAGGTTCTGTCGCCGTGTTCACTGTTAGACTGGACACTGCTTGTTCAGAGGTTCTGTCGCCGTGTTCACTGTTAGACTGGACACTGCCGGTTCAGAGGTTCTGTCGCTGTGTTCACTGTTAGACTGGACACTGCCGGTTCAGAGAGGTTCTGTCGCCGTGTTCACTGTTAGACTGGACACTGCCGGTTCAGAGGTTCTGTCGCCGTGTTCACTGTTAGACTGGACACTGCCGGTTCAGAGGTTCTGTCGCTGTGTTCACTGTTAGACCGGACACTGCTGGTTCAGAGGTTCTGTCGCCGTGTTCACTGTTAGACTGGACACTGCCGGTTCAGAGGTTCTGTCTCTGTGTTCACTGTTAGACTGGACACTGCCGGTTCAGAGGTTCTGTCTCTGTGTTCACTGTTAGACTGGACACTGCTGGTTCAGAGGTTCTGTCTCTGTGTTCACTGTTAGACCGGACACTGCTGGTTCAGAGGTTCTGTCGCCGTGTTCACTGTTAGACCGGACACTGCTGGTTCAGAGGTTCTGTCGCTGTGTTCACTGTTAGACCGGACACTGCCGGTTCAGAGGTTCTGTCGCCGTGTTCACTGTTAGACTGGACACTGCCGGTTTAGAGGTTCTGTCGCTGTGTTCACTGTTAGACCGGACACTGCCGGTTCAGAGGTTCTGTCGCCGTGTTCACTGTTAGACTGGACACTGCCGGTTCAGAGGTTCTGTCGCCGTGTTCACTGTTAGACCGGACACTGCTGGTTCAGAGGTTCTGTCGCCGTGTTCACTGTTAGACTGGACACTGCTGGTTCAGAGGTTCTGTCGCCGTGTTCACTGTTAGACCGGACACTGCTGGTTCAGAGGTTCTGTCGCCGTGTTCACTGTTAGACCGGACACTGCTGGTTCAGAGGTTCTGTCGCCGTGTTCACTGTTAGACCGGACACTGCTGGTTCAGAGGTTCTGTCGCCGTGTTCACTGTTAGACTGGACACTGCTGGTTCAGAGGTTCTGTCGCCGTGTTCACTGTTAGACCGGACACTGCTGGTTCATAGGTTCTGTCGCCGTGTTCACTGTTAGCCTGGACACTGCTGGTTCAGAGGTTCTGTCGCTGTGTTCACTGTTAGACCGGACACTGCTGGTTTAGAGGTTCTGTCGCTGTGTTCACTGTTAGACCGGACACTGCTGGTTCAGAGGTTCTGTCGCCGTGTTCACTGTTAGACCGGACACTGCCGGTTCAGAGGTTCTGTCTCTGTGTTCACTGTTAGACTGGACACTGCCGGTTCAGAGGTTCTGTCTCTGTGTTCACTGTTAGACTGGACACTGCCGGTTCAGAGGTTCTGTCTCTGTGTTCACTGTTAGACTGGACACTGCCGGTTCAGAGGTTCTGTCTCTGTGTTCACTGTTAGACTGGACACTGCCGGTTCAGAGGTTCTGTCCCTGTGTTCACTGTTAGACTGGATACTGCCGGTTCAGAGGTTCTGTCGCCGTGTTTACTGTTAGACTGGACACTGCCGGTTCAGAGGTTCTGTCGCCTTGTTCACTGTTAGACTGGACACTGCCGGTTCAGAGGTTCTGTCGCCGTGTTCACTGTTAGACTGGACACTGCCGGTTCAGAGGTTCTGTCGCCGTGTTCACTGTTAGACTGGACACTGCCGGTTCAGAGGTTCTGTCGCCGTGTTCACTGTTAGACTGGACACTGCCGGTTCAGAGGTTCTGTTACTGTGTTCACTGTTAGACTGGACGCTGCCGGTTCAGAGGTTCTGTCGCTGTGTTCACTGTTAGACTGGACGCTGCCGGTTCAGAGGTTTTGTCGCCGTGTTCACTGTTAGACTGGACACTGCTGGTTCAGAGGTTCTGTCTCTGTGTTCACTGTTAGACTGGACACTGCCGGTTCAGAGGTTCTGTCCCTGTGTTCACTGTTAGACTGGACGCTGCCGGTTCAGAGGTTCTGTTGCCGTGTTCACTGTTAGACTGGACACTGCTGGTTCAGAGGTTCTGTCGCTGTGTTCACTGTTAGACTGGACACTGCCGGTTCAGAGGTTCTGTCGCCGTGTTCACTGTTAGACTGGACACTGCCGGTTCAGAGGTTCTGTCTCTGTGTTCACTGTTAGACTGGACACTGCCGGTTCAGAGGTTCTGTCGCTGTGTTCACTGTTAGACCGGACACTGCTGGTTCAGAGGTTCTGTCCCTGTGTTCACTGTTAGACCGGACACTGCCGGTTCAGAGGTTCTGTCACTGTGTTCACTGTTAGACTGGACACTGCCGGTTCAGAGGTTCTGTCGCCGTGTTCACTGTTAGACTGGACACTGCCGGTTCAGAGATTTGATGATGAAGTATGTATCGATCCATCCAAAATCCATAAATCTGTTTGGAAACTTGCTGCTAAAACATGTTTTAATCGACTTTCTGCCAGCCTCAACGTAACAGTCTCACTGGTTTACTACTCGCTAGGTTTATAGATACATTCTCTGCATAACTGAAGATGACAGGTAATGAAATGAAAAATCATTTTCATGGCTGAAACCAGCTGAGTTCGACCGCAGACACGGAGCGCTGCTGTTTAGATATCAACCGCGATGAGTCACTGCTGGCTCAATATCTGGAAATGTCAAGAGTTTACGTGCATGGCCCTGTGTGTGTTTTCATGCAAGGTTTTATTTAATGCAGCCGGTACGTCCCCTGTGTGTGTGTGTGTGTGTGTGTGTGTGTGTGTGTGTGTGTGTGTGTGTGTGTGTGTGTGTGTGTGTGTGTGTGTGTGTGTCTGCAGGCCTGGTGAATCACAGCCTGGAGGACGGTGACCTCTCCCTCTCTGACCGTCTCTTTGCTGAAACAGGTTGGGAAAGGCAGGCTGGCAGTCCATTGGCTGTCTCACCGTGAGCTCCAGCCAACCACAGAGCAGCAGACTGCATGACCAACAGGATCAGCTTCAAAAAAGTTGGGTCGGGCCCCAAAAAAACGACGAAGAGAAACAAATTAGAAATAGATATGTATTATAGAAGAGCCATGTTGTCTGACTAATGCGTGTGTGTGTGTGTGTGTGTGTGTGTGTGTGTTCAGTTCCTTGCTCCATGTTTTTGCCTCTTTCCATCCTCCGTCCTCTCTGCTTCCCTCTCCTGTCTTCAGATGTAGAATCAGAGCAGCTGTCAGACAGTTTCCCAGTGTGCCGCTAACAGAGAGCTGCCAGAGACACTTATGCTTTGGCTGCACTACAGGATTACAGTAGCTGTGGGACAGCAGCCCAGACTCGCAGCCTTACGCCACGACCACGAGGCTCCAATATTACTGCGGAGATCCACTTGTGTTCATGTGGGAGGAGCAAACGAAGAGAGACTTCCTCTGAGCGGCATGCAGACTGTAGATGATGTGGATACTGTTTCCTGTGACATCCATCTGTCGGTACCTGCGTGAGCAACACGAGCAGACGCCAGCGATCCTGACAAACGTTAATCTTTGTCCGTCAGCTGCTCGTGCAGTTTGTTTCTGGAAGAAGATGAAGTGGAAGAAAAGCAGAGTCCGCTCACAAACGAGTGATTCAGCTTTCTCTCAGCTCAGTGTCGCGTGTGTGTGTGTTTGACGCTTTAGAGGATTTGCATCATGTTTTCAGCGTACGGTGTTAATTACAGGGTTCATGTGATGTACACACAGGAAATGATGCGTGCTGTGTGTTGTAAACTCCATGATGGGGCGTTGATTGAAACATTTGCATAACCAGTTCACGCTCACAGTCAAAGCTCGCACTTGTTTTTTATTTTATTACTACGTGCTGTGAAGGACGACTGACGTTAACGCTTCTCACCTTCGTGTGAAGTTTGGCGATCTGCTTCTCGTCCACGTTGGGCTGCCTGTAGACTCGACTCTTGTAGCGGAACTGTTGAGTGAAAGACAAATTATTATTCGAGTGAAACAAAGAGCTCGGAGACTTCTGGGAAGCGACAGCCTTCCCCTGTTTACTGTACAGCTCAGGGTGCATCTGAAAAGCAATCAGTGAAAGCGTCACAGGTCTGACTGTGAGGTCGGGAAAAAGGATGAAACGTTAGTGTGAGTCTGTTTTATAATTTGAGGTCGATCACTCATGATTTACTTGCACAGGTGGATGATTTAGAACAGATTGGATGTACAGCCAGTCTCATCGTGCTTTAACAACACTTGTGACCTTCGCCTGATGGTTTCCTGTCCAAACACTCTCACTGACGCCAAGCACGGCGGCGGCGCAGCCGTCAGGACTGAGTCTGAGGTTCAGTATGTCGCTGACAGGAATCTGATCACTAGCTGAGCACAGGGCAGGTCTTTAGAGACGTCGAGCTCACTTCCCAAAATGGACACAGCATGGTGTTATGACTGATTTGTTTGCAGTCTGTATGTGTTTCTTTGTGTGCCCTGTGCTTGTGCTTGTCTATTTTCGTATGCAAATAGGATGTGACATCCCCAGGAGGCGATTGGTGGAGTAATTTTACGGTGCTGGCCTGTGATTGGCTGCACCTGAAAGCCCCAAAAATATAAGGAGCCAGGTGGACACCACTCTCCCAACTCTCGCCACGTCCTTTTGTGAAACCGTTTGTATGAACTTAGAAGTAGCTTCTTGTTTGAAGACTCGGGGTGGACTGCCGTTTTGTTTCATCGTGTTTTCTCCTGTTTTTGTTAGTTTAGGGAGGCGAGTTTGTGATTTTGATTTTCTGAGGAAAGAGATTTATTTTCAGGATAGTTTGTTTTGTCCTGGGTCCACCCTGAAGTTGATTCCTTAGTTATAGTTTTTTTTTTAGATTTTGACTTTTGTAAATAAACCTTTTTTCCGTTTGTACATAAACTTGTGTAAGTGGCTACTTGGGACTCGGGGAAGATGGAAACACCTATTTCTTGTTATGCTCTAGGCCCCTAGACTGGTCGGTTTAATAATTCACTTTATTTGCTTGGTACTTTTTCTGTCTGTATCAGACGTGATTACAAAGTGCTGAACAGTTCACGTCACAAACTGAAGATCATGAGGAAAAATCCAGTAAGTGGATCTTGAGCTTGGAAGCTTGTCACCTGGTTAAAATCATCACTGAAGAACACACTGACCTGCTCACAGTCTCAAACACTAACGAGATTAAAGATTTGTTCTAATTCATTTATGATTTATTCGCTTCTGTTTGCACCAATCAGGCTGAGCTCGACATGAATCTCTGCTTCATTAATGTCACATCATCATATGTGTACACTGATGTTGATGATGACTCCATCATCTAACTGGCAAATGGTTTACCTCCAGAGACGGGACGCCCTTGCTGATTGGCTGCGGGTACTCTCGGAGGACTCGCTCTTCATCCAGGAACTTGCCGTCCCTCCCGTTGCTCGCCGGCTGGAACAGCCCATAGTTGAGCACGTCTTTCAGGCTCTGATTAAGCGTACAGAGGATCCGCTGCTTGGCAACCCAGACCGTCGCATCCGGGTTGAAGCGCATGCATTTCTGTGTGCGAGAGGAAAATGAGACAAATTGATTAAAGAGTGATGAGTGGAGTGTCGGCTGGCAGTCACAGCAATCACTGCGAATGAAACATTCATCTTTGCAATAATAACCTGACGACGTGACGTTATCGGCCCGTGACAGACGCGCCTCTTGTGAAAGTGGACCTCCAACTCTTGATTGACAGATGCAAATAGGCCGCGGCGTTCGCGTGATGAGAGCGTTTGAATAGAGTCGCGGAACAATGGCGGCCAATCAAAATAGATCAGACACGTCGGAATTGGTGCTTCAGTAACACAAACGCTGTCCCAGTTCCTCCAGATAAACCGCGGGCACCTGCAGCGCTGCCAAGCTTCCTGATTGTTTTATTGTTCCTGCGCTGTGCGGACCGCTCCGCCCGCTCAGCATGTAATCGACGTGACCCCTCTGCTCTTTCCAGCATCCACAAACAGACAATACAGGACTTCAGGCCACATGTGAATCAGAGAGGATTATGGGCGCCGTGCCGTGGCATTCAGGAAGTGTTTGTGTGGATGTGCTGCTCGGCGGGCGATAGCAGCGAAGGGATGAGCGGTCTATGAACTCTCCGAACTGTAATCCTCTGGTGGAAGGTGCAGTGTACAGGCAGATGTCTGGAACCTGGCAGGCCTGTTTGGACCGATACGGCCTCCTTTCCATCTGCTCCTTTATTACAGCGGCAAATTTCCATGGGCTCCCATTATTGGCGCCTCCTCAGCCCTAAACACGAGTTCAACTCAAACAATGTGTACGAAGCTCCCAGGAAACAGCAGATCAAGGTTTAGCAAAGTACAGGAAGTGAGAAAGATCATTATGAGTGTTTGACAAACAAAACAACAGCTTCAGCGTTTTTCTTACTGTGTATTCACACATAGAGCTACACCTTCAGTCAGCGAGTTACTGCCCCACGTGGGAAATGGAGCGTG
>CM014081.1:40253550-40312679 GCA_004119915.2 Collichthys lucidus | reverse complement strand
CTATGTGTGAATACACAGTAAGAAAAACGCTGAAGCTGTTGTTTTGTTTGTCAAACACTCATAATGATCTTTCTCACTTCCTGTACTTTGCTAAACCTTGATCTGCTGTTTCCTGGAAGCTTCGTACACATTGTTTGAGTTGAACTCGTGTCGAGGGCTGAGGAGGCGCCAATAATGGGAGCCCATGGAAATTTGCCGCTGTTATAAAGGAGCAGATGGAAAGGAGGCCGTATCGGTCCAAACAGGCCCGCCAGGTTCCAGACATCTGCCTGTACACTGCACCTTCCACCAGAGGATTACAGTTCGGAGAGTTCATAGACCGCTCATCCCTTCGCTGCTATCGCCTGCCGAGCAGCACATCCACACAAACACTTCCTGAATGCCACGGCACGGCGCCCATAATCCTCTCTGATTCACATGTGGCCTGAAGTCCTGTATTGTATGTTTGTGGATGCTGGATAGAGCAGAGGGGTCACGTCGATTACATGCTGAGCGGGCGGAGCGGTCCGCACAGCGCAGGAACAATAAAACAATCAGGAAGCTTGGCAGCGCTGCAGGTGCCCGCGGTTTATCTGGAGGAACTGGGACAGCGTTTGTGTTACTGAAGCACCAATTCCGACGTGTCTGATCTATTTTGATTGGCCGCCATTGTTCTGCGACTCTATTCAAACGCTCTCATCACGCGAACGCCGCGGCCTATTTGCATCTGTCAATCAAAAGTTGGAGGTCCAGTTTCACAAGAGGCGCGTCTGTCACGGGCTGATAACGTCACGTCGTCAGGTTATTATTTCAAAGATGAATGTTTCATTCGCAGTGATTGCTGTGACTGCCAGCCGACACTCCACTCATCACTCTTTAATCAATTTGTCTCATTTTCCTCTCGCACACAGAAATGCATGCGCTTCAACCCGGATGCGACGGTCTGGGTTGCCAAGCAGCGGATCCTCTGTACGCTTAATCAGAGCCTGAAAGACGTGCTCAACTATGGGCTGTTCCAGCCGGCGAGCAACGGGAGGGACGGCAAGTTCCTGGATGAAGAGCGAGTCCTCCGAGAGTACCCGCAGCCAATCAGCAAGGGCGTCCCGTCTCTGGAGGTAAACCATTGGCCAGTTAGATGATGGAGTCATCATCAACATCAGTGTACACATATGATGATGTGACATTAATGAAGCAGAGATTCATGTCGAGCTCAGCCTGATTGGTGCAAACAGAAGTGAATAAATCATAAATGAATTGGAACAAATCTTTAATCTCGTTAGTGTTTGAGACTGTGAGCAGGTCAGTGTGTTCTTCAGTGATGATTTTAACCAGGTGACAAGCTTCCAAGCTCAAGATCCACTTACTGGCTTTTTCCTCATGGTCTTCAGTTTGTGACGTGAACTGTTCTGCACTTTGTTATCACGTCTGATACAGACAGAAAAAGTACCGAGCAAATAAAGTGAATTATTAAACCGACCAGTCTAGGGGTCTAGAGCATAACAAGAAATAGGTGTTCCCATCTTCCCCGAGTCCCAAGTAGCCACTTACACAAGTTTATGTACAAACGGAAAAAAAGGTTTATTTACAAAAGTCAAAATCTAAAAAAAAAACTATAACTAAGGAATCAACTTCAGGGTGGACCCAGGACAAAACAAACTATCCTGAAAATAAATCTCTTTCCTCAGAAAATCAAAATCACAAACTCGCCTCCCTAAACTAACAAAAACAGGAGAAAACACGATGAAACAAAACGGCAGTCCACCCCGAGTCTTCAAACAAGAAGCTACTTCTAAGTTCATACAAACGGTTTCACAAAAGGACGTGGCGAGAGTTAGGAGAGTGGTGTCCACCTGGCTCCTTATATCTTTCAGGTGCAGCCAATCACAGGCCAGGACTGTAAAATTACTCCACCAATCGCCTCCTGGGGATGTCACATCCTATTTGCATACGAAAATAGACAAGCACAAGCACAGGGCACACAAAGAAACACACACAGACTGCAAACAAATCAGTCATAACACCATGCTGTGTCCATTTTTGGAAGTGGGCTCGACGTCTCTAAAGACCTGCCCTGTGCTCAGCTAGTGATCAGATTCCTGTCAGCGACATACTGAACCTCAGACTCAGTCCTGACGGCTGCGCCGCCGCCGTGCTTGGCGTCAGTGAGAGTGTTTGGACAGGAAACCATCAGGCGAAGGTCACAAGTGTTGTTAAAGCACGATGAGACTGGCTGTACATCCAATCTGTTCTAAATCATCCACCTGTGCAAGTAAATCATGAGTGATCGACCTGAAATTATAAAACAGACTCACACTAACGTTTCATCCTTTTTCCCGACCTCACAGTCAGACCTGTGACGCTTTCACTGATTGCTTTTCAGATGCAGCCTGAGCTGTACAGTAAACAGGGGAAGGCTGTCGCTTCCCAGAAGTCTCCGAGCTCTTTGTTTCACTCGAATAATAATTTGTCTTTCACTCAACAGTTCCGCTACAAGAGTCGAGTCTACAGGCAGCCCAACGTGGACGAGAAGCAGATCGCCAAACTTCACACGAAGGTGAGAAGCGTTAACGTCAGTCGTCCTTCACAGCACGTAGTAATAAAATAAAAAACAAGTGCGAGCTTTGACTGTGAGCGTGAACTGGTTATGCAAATGTTTCAATCAACGCCCCATCATGGAGTTTACAACACACAGCACGCATCATTTCCTGTGTGTACATCACATGAACCCTGTAATTAACACCGTACGCTGAAAACATGATGCAAATCCTCTAAAGCGTCAAACACACACACACGCGACACTGAGCTGAGAGAAAGCTGAATCACTCGTTTGTGAGCGGACTCTGCTTTTCTTTCACTTCATCTTCTTCCAGAAACAAACTGCACGAGCAGCTGACGGACAAAGATTAACGTTTGTCAGGATCGCTGGCGTCTGCTCGTGTTGCTCACGCAGGTACCGACAGATGGATGTCACAGGAAACAGTATCCACATCATCTACAGTCTGCATGCCGCTCAGAGGAAGTCTCTCTTCGTTTGCTCCTCCCACATGAACACAAGTGGATCTCCGCAGTAATATTGGAGCCTCGTGGTCGTGGCGTAAGGCTGCGAGTCTGGGCTGCTGTCCCACAGCTACTGTAATCCTGTAGTGCAGCCAAAGCATAAGTGTCTCTGGCAGCTCTCTGTTAGCGGCACACTGGGAAACTGTCTGACAGCTGCTCTGATTCTACATCTGAAGACAGGAGAGGGAAGCAGAGAGGACGGAGGACGGAAAGAGGCAAAAACATGGAGCAAGGAACTGAACACACACACACACACACACACACACACACACACACACTCATTAGTCAGACAACATGGCTCTTCTATAATACATATCTATTTCTAATTTGTTTCTCTTCGTCGTTTTTTTGGGGCCCGACCCAACTTTTTTGAAGCTGATCCTGTTGGTCATGCAGTCTGCTGCTCTGTGGTTGGCTGGAGCTCACGGTGAGACAGCCAATCGACTGCCAGCCTGCCTTCCCCAACCTGCTTCAGCAAAGAGACGGTCAGAGAGGGAGAGGTCACCGTCCTCCAGACTGTGATTCACCAGGCCTGCAGACACACACACACACACACACACACACACACACACACACACACAGGGGACGTACCGGCTGCATTAAATAAAACCTTGCATGAAAACACACAGGGCCATGCACGTAAACTCTTGACATTTCCAGATATTGAGCCAGCAGTGACTCATCGCGGTTGATATCTAAACAGCAGCGCTCCGTGTCTGCGGTCGAACTCAGCTGGTTTCAGCCATGAAAATGATTTTTCATTTCATTACCTGTCATCTTCAGTTATGCAGAGAATGTATCTATAAACCTAGCGAGTAGTAAACCAGTGAGACTGTTACGTTGAGGCTGGCAGAAAGTCGATTAAAACATGTTTTAGCAGCAAGTTTCCAAACAGATTTATGGATATTGGAGGGATCAATACAAACTTCATCATCAAATCTCTGAACCGGCAGTGTCCAGTCTAACAGTGAACACAGAGACAGAACCTCTGAACCGGCAGTGTCCAGTCTAACAGTGAACACGGCGACAGAACCTCTGAACCGGCAGTGTCCAGTCTAACAGTGAACACAGCGACAGAACCTCTGAACCAGCAGTGTCCAGTCTAACAGTGAACACGGCAACAGAACCTCTGAACCGGCAGCGTCCAGTCTAACAGTGAACACAGGGACAGAACCTCTGAACCGGCAGTGTCCAGTCTAACAGTGAACACAGAGACAGAACCTCTGAACCGGCAGTGTCCAGTCTAACAGTGAACACGGCGACAAAACCTCTGAACCGGCAGCGTCCAGTCTAACAGTGAACACAGCGACAGAACCTCTGAACCGGCAGTGTCCAGTCTAACAGTGAACACAGCGACAGAACCTCTGAACCGGCAGTGTCCAGTCTAACAGTGAACACAGAGACAGAACCTCTGAACCGGCAGTGTCCAGTCTAACAGCGAACACGGCGACAGAACCTCTGAACCGGCAGTGTCCAGTCTAACAGTGAACACAGAGACAGAACCTCTGAACCGGCAGTGTCCAGTCTAACAGTGAACACAGCGACAGAACCTCTGAACCGGCAGTGTCCAGTCTAACAGTGAACACAGAGACAGAACCTCTGAACCGGCAGGGTCCAGTCTAACAGTGAACACGGCGACAGAACCTCTGAACCGGCAGCGTCCAGTCTAACAGTAAACACAGCGACAGAACCTCTGAACCAGCAGTGTCCAGTCTAACAGTGAACACAGCAACAGAACCTCTGAACCGGCAGTGTCCAGTCTAACAGTGAACACGGCGCCAGAACCTCTGTGCTCTGTGGCCACTGGCTGCTCTCTGTCTTTCTCTCTGCTCTGTCACTCTTCAGCTGTAACTATTAAACAGTTTAATTCAGTCTCTTCTAGACTTGTTATTGGACTGACTGCTTCAGGTTCTGACAGTGAAACGAGTCATGTTACGAAGGTTTCGATTATTCGAGAGCACATGTCACTCATAGACGGACCGAAAACCATATTTTAACCCAGAATTTTGCAGCCAAGTCAGCAAATAACTTTTTTTATTACTATTAAAGTCGTTTATTTATAATTGAGTATGTGATATAATAGAGTTTCTTTTTTATTTGATTTCTTATTTTTTATTGTCTGCAGCTCAGAGTCACTGAAAATAAATATTGTTGCTGACGTTGAATTATATCTTTGTTTGTCGTTGACCTCACACCGTGCAGATGTTGATACAGTGACCATGCTGCTTCAATATATTTAAAATAATTAAAATGCAACTTAAACATGACGACGCTGCAGAACCTGAACATGAACCTGCTGAAATCAGAACTGACCCTGAGTTCTGTAAAATCTGATGGATCATACTCAATATTTAACTTGGGTGGTTTGGATCGGGGGTTGATCAGGACATCCCTGCGTGTTCGTCTCCTCCCACCCCTCGCCGCTGCCTTTTCTCTCCTCCTCATTTATCCTCGTGCCTTTTCTTTTCAGTCTGTTCTTTCATTGCCACCCATTGTCTTTCCCTCCTTCTGCCATCTCATTCTTCCTTCCTCATTTTCTCTCCTCTCCTTCGGGGAGCTGCTCTCTTATCTATTTTTATCATGCGGCCTGGAAAGAAAGAAAGAAAGAAAGAAAGCAGGAGAGGAATCAGCAGCCATCTCACTCCCCACAGTCGCCACGCTGTCACCCCCCGCCTGCGTTTCTTGGTTTCAGTAGCCTTTTATTCTTCCTCATATTCCTCCATCTTTAACAGCGAGTCTCCTTCAGTTTCACACTGTATTCCTAAACACTTCCACTTTTCACCCTCGGTTATGTTTGACCCTCTACACCTTTCTCTAGCTGCACTTCTATTTCAGTCGTTTGCAGCTCTGTCCTGACTCTTTCTCTCTCACACCCACCACCGTTTGTTCTTTTCCTGCTCGCTGTAATAGCTCTCTCTCTCTTCTCTCTGGTTTTGCGCAGGCCAATCTGAGGAAGTTCATGGATCTCATCCAGCATAATCAGGTGGACAAAGTGTCCAAGTTGTTGGAGAGAGGCTTCGATCCGAACTACCATGACAGCGAGACCGGTGGTAAGGCTGCACTGTGTACAAGCACAAACACCTCCATCCGTTCATTCAATAATGTATATCCATGACGAGTGGTTGGCCGCAGCTTGTGTCCTGAGTCATTGCGGAGATGTGTCGCCTCCTGCTCAGGCTCAGTTGACTCTCAGGTTAGATGCAGGTCTAGAGTTACTTGTACAGTATGTAGGTGAACAGGTAATGAGAGACAGGTGCGTGTCAGATTTCCAGAGCTGAGGCAGCAATTAGTTCAAATCTCCCATTAGAGGCTCTGGAGGTCTTCAGGGGTCAGAAATCTTCGGCCCGATCTGAAACGGACCTGTGGTAAACCGACCTGAACTCAGATATGTGTTGTCACAGTTTGTATCGGCCACGTTGTGGCTCAGGTGTAACTGACTCTTCCTTAGTACCGTGCTGTTTGTTAGCTGCTCTCAACCACATTTTAAAGATGGTTATGATGCAAAACCCATCAAACAGAAAGCAGAGTTCATGAGAAGAGATTCTTTCCTGTAAAAACTGGGACGGATGGAGGAGGCTCAGATATTAACTGATGTTTATAGTAGCCAATAGCAAGTGTACGTTAGCCCACCGCTAGTGCTGTGAGCTGGTGTCAGTGTTTACTTTCCAGTGAACACGGCCAGACTGAACCCAATCTCTGAACCGGCAGTGTCCAGTCTAACAGCGAACACAGAGACAGAACCTCTGAACCAGCAGTGTCCAGTCTAACAGTGAACACAGGGACAGAACCTCTGAACCGGCAGTGTCCAGTCTAACAGTGAACACGGCGACAGAACCTCTGAACCAGCAGTGTCCAGTCTAACAGTGAACACAGCGACAGAACCTCTGAACCGGCAGTGTCCAGTCTAACAGTGAACACAGAGACAGAACCTCTGAACCGGCAGTGTCCAGTCTAACAGTGGACACGGCGACAGAACCTCTGAACCGGCAGTGTCCAGTCTAACAGTGGACACAGCGACAGAACCTCTGAACCGGCAGTGTCCAGTCTAACAGTGGACACAGCGACAGAACCTCTGAACCGGCAGTGTCCAGTCTAACAGTGAACACAGCGACAGAACCTCTGAACCGGCAGTGTCCAGTCTAACAGTGAACACAGCGACAGAACCTCTGAACCGGCAGAGTCCAGTCTAACAGTGAACACAGCGACAGAACCTCTGAACCGGCAGTGTCCAGTCTAACAGTGAACACAGCGACAGAACCTCTGAACCGGCAGTGTCCAGTCTAACAGTGAACACAGAGACAGAACCTCTGAACCGGCAGTGTCCAGTCTAACAGTGAACACAGGGACAGAACCTCTGAACCGGCAGAGTCCAGTCTAACAGTGAACACGGCGACAGAACCTCTGAACCAGCAGTGTCCAGTCTAACAGTGAACACAGCAGCCTATCAGGGGGTTTTCTTGCCGGGTTTGGCTCCTGGCATCCCGGGCTGAGTCAGTTCAGTTCGCCACATTTAACAGGTTACTACTTCTCAGTGATGTAACGTTGTTCCCTGTTGGTCTCAGAGGCCGTGCTCCAACTCGGTCCAGGACTTTAAAACATCAATAAAACCTCAAACCTGGTCATTGTTGGGTCGATTACTGGAGTATGGGTCACTCGAACACTTTAAAATCAATCTGGACTTGTAGCTAACTAGCAAATTAAGGAATTCAGAATTTTCAAGTTAGTGAGTCAAGTTAGCACATAACACATCTAACTACAGTACGGAGAAAGTTTACTGAGGTCAGTTAGACCGGATCCAAACCGCCTGAAACAGCAGCAGGACGAGGCTCTGCCAGATAACAAGAAGCTGCAGTGATACAGTGTTTCACTGCACGTCACTGCCTCACAACAACACTGTCCTCCTGCTGACGATTGACATGCCCTGCAGAGCTGACGAGGTTTGAAACTGTTTTGAACTCCTTTCTCAAACTGTGGACGGGGAGGTCGCCGGATTAATTGAAGTATTTTTGATGCACACACAAAAAAATTGCATTCACCTCGATTAAATTGAAGTGGCAGCAGCTTAAGAGGCAGTAATGAGCTGCGTCCCAGTGTCAGCGTGTTCTCAGTGTACAAATGTTCCATGAAGACGAGGTGAGCAGGTGTTTGCTGCGGCGCTCGCTAGGCTAGGAGCAGCTCTAAGTCCTCCTCGGCCCGCTCGGAGGTCCGTCTGGGGAGAGTCCAACCCGGCAAGAATCACAGCGTATTATCTCCAAACATGCACATGCACTCACTTGTACTCTTGACTTAATTTGCTGTGGAGCTAACACCAGACATTGTTGCAGAAAGAACACATGCATCTCTCTCAGTGGAAGCCTCGATGGACCGAGACAGGCCGAGCTCACAGGACATGATGAACACTCTCACTTTACCAAAAAACAGACAGAGATCATGCAAGCGGACAGATTTACAGATGGATCTGGTTGGTCTGACGGACGAGTCACCGCCCACAAAGAGCTCGTTAATAAGGAGACGGGTTTCTTCCTGATTGATCTTGCGCTGAGCTTCATTAGAGGACGATAATCCGGCTAAGTGAATAGAAAATGAGAGACGTCTAATTAAACCACAATCATCGTTAAAGTGGCTCTGATCAATAGTTTTCTGAGAGGCAGATATTTCCCTCAGGAGCTGGAGGAGAACATTTAGAAACACGAGAACTGTTTGCTGACAGCTTCAACTTAAATATTATTAATTAATGATTAATATAACCTGACCACCAACACACTGCTGCTCCCAAACTTCACTTATCACACATACAGACAATGTGTACATGTATTTATATAAAGTAATCAAATCTCTCTGCTCATAGGACAGCGGCGTGTTTAGTCCAATTTGTGACAGCATGATGTGGTTTTCAAGGTTTCTTTAAAACATCCAGATTCTGTTAGCTCGTCCCTGTTGATTAAATCAGGTCCACGTGACAGACACGTGTTAAAGTTCATCATCGCTCGATGGGAACAGGAGTCACACAGTCTCAAGGCGAGTCACGTCGAGGCCGGTTCTTCTGGGGAGCTCGTATCACCGAGAACCACGCGAGGTTCAGCCGTCCCGAGGAAGAGCTCTGTGTGAGGAAGGACACTTCCTGTTTTATCTTTTAAATGAACAAAAGAAGAAGGGGATTATGGGATCGTGGAGAAACTCGCAGCGATCATGTGAAGCGGCTCGTTACAGTCATTCAGCAGCCGCTGCCGCTTTACCTGAGTGCTCCCGATGACGACTCGGTTTATTTATGACGGTTTAATGAACACAGCCAGTGCGGAGTGGACAGACCTGATGGGGCTAATGAAGGTGGAGCTGAGAGGAGAAAGGCTCATTAAGCAGAGAATCGAGGCTTTGTTAAATGAAGGAGAGGTGTTTCTGTGGACTCGAGCTGTTGATTTCAGCTGTCCACTTCAAGCTTATTAACTGATTAACAAAAGAAAATATCAGATAACACTCATCAACACTCGTTTCCAGCCCTTCAGAGGAAGCAATGGAAGAAATAACTTCCACACGCAGGCTCGTCTATGAAGCCGTTTCCTCATTTCCTCGAGGTTTTGGTGGGATCATGCAACCGACCAAGGTGCATCTTGATTTGGTCTCACAGAAACTCGCACAACAACAGCTGACTCATGTTACAGACGTGTCAGCGTCCTGCATGGAGGTCTCAGATGGTTCAGCAGGTCGCTGGCTCCCCCTTGAGTAACATACTGAACCCTAACCTGCTCCCGATGGCTTCGACGTCGGGTTCAGCTTTGGCCTGACCGCACCGTGCATGGCGGCCTCCGCCTTCAGTGTGCGAATGTGAGCGGTGATTTGTGTGATCGTCCATTTATCTTTGAAACATGGGATGAGGCGGCTGCAACAAAAAGCATCATTCAGTCTGACTGAGAAGTCTTTTCCATCCCAGAGTGCTGCTGGGAGCCAAATTGCAGCAATTGAAGTGATTTATTTCTCTAATATCTGAACAGACGCTCAGCGATTGAGCGGCTCAGTGTGCAGTGCAGCTCCCTGTGTCATCAGCTGTCTCACACTCATGTTCGGCATGTTTGAAGTATGTGGAGCAGGACTCAGACATGATGTAGGAACCTGTCTCACGTGCAGAGTCGGTTTGCACTGAACAGAAGCTTTACCGCTTAACCACTTTGTGCACTGTAGTGATGCAAGTCTGTAAGACTTAAATCTGATTGTTAATTTAAAATGTTCCATATATTTTTTTCTGACCATAGGTGGGCGAGTGACTTCTTTGATTTGCAGCCTGAAACTGAAACTTTTCTACCAAAAAGGCAGTAAGCTGTTTTATTCAGGACGGTGAAAATCCTCGACTGAGTGAGGCTATGAAAAGGCCCTAAACTAAAGAAAACAAAAATCACTCCAAGGAGGAAAAACACTGAACTACTCTTACTAACAAAATCAAAATCACTCAACGAGGAACAATAAAGCTAAGACTACTCGTATTAAAGATTAACGAAATCAAAATCACTCATAAAGAGGAAAAACAAAAAGGCTATGAAACAACAACTTAAGGCTCAAAAACGAGGCTGAAAACACACTAGACTAGATACAAAGTAACAAAAGCTAGACTATGAAGTACAACAGAAAATCACTCATATGAGGAAGAAAACAAAGAATACTTGAGCTAAGGAGCTGTGGCTATGGACTGTGGAGAAAAGGCTTTGGTGCACGCTACGAAGGACGAAACACTTTGGCACGGGACAAAGGGAGACGCAGACAATATATACACAAGGTGATGGGGAACAGGTGGAGACAATCAGGGCGGGGAAGACAATCAGACCGGTGACACACGAGGAAGGGCAAGTGACCTGAAACGAGAGGAGAGTTATCTTTCAAAATAAAACAGGAAATGACAAGACAAGACAAAAACCCAGCTTGACCTCACCGCGGTGTGACATAACCCTGTAAAGGGTTAAACTGTTTGCTCCAACATGAGAACAAATCGGTGCAAAACGTTTGTTCATTTCTACTTTTATAGGAGGGAATCATTAAGAAAAAGAAGAAGAGAAGAAACTCTCTCCACACACGAGCGAGACAAAAGTGCTTAGATACTAAGAAGAAGTTATATAAATGAGTCAGAGTTAAATGATTGAGTTGCAGTAAATATGAACCTGTGAATGTTTCTTCCTAATGCAAATGTTCAACCATAAATAAAAGAAGTTAGATTGTATCACACGCTGAGGTTTGACCTCAGTATTAAACATAAACATGTGTGACTCCTCTCAGCACACTGTAAAACATTTAAGGCTGTAGAAAACGTTGAAATTAGGACACATCAATCGTCCGTGAGTGTCTTGTTTTGATGACCTCGTTTCGAGCGATGTCTTAATCACAGCAACGTTTCATTACTCTCATTAGCTGAGACAGACGATTGACCTGCTTTTATTTTCTCAGCCTGATTCACGTCAGTGAAAATCACTTAGAAAACCCAAAGAAAGCGTCGTGAAGTTTTCTTCAGCACCAGACGTGCCGGGCAGGCCGCCGCCGCGTCTCCAGCCTAACCTCATTCACATTCACACTTTATGTGGAGCAGCTCATTTCAGATCTGGAGCATCCACCTTTCAGATCATTGTGGGAGGCGAGGTCAGCGTCCTTCGAACATGAACACCGACCACGTACCCACGGCGAAGAGACTAACACTGCAGGAGAACCTCAGAGTAGATCCTCTTCACCATGCAGCTCAGAGTGTTCAGAAACTACGTCCAGGTTTCAGACAGTCTGCAGGGACGTCACAGAGACTACGTCCAGGTTTTAGACAGTCTGCGGGGACGTCGCAGAGACTACGTCCAGGTTTTAGACAGTCTGCGGGGACGTCTCAGAGACTACGTCCAGGTTTTAGACAGTCTGCAGGGACGTCACGGAGACTACGTCTAGGTTTTAGACAGTCTGCAGGGACGTCACGGAGACTACGTCCAGGTTTTACACAGTCTGCAGGGACGTCGCGGAGACTACGTCCAGGTTTTAGACAGTCTGCGGGGACGTCACGGAGACTACATCCAGGTTTTAGACAGTCTGTGTGGACGTCACAGAGACTAGGTCCAGGTTTTAGACAGTCTGCGGGGACGTTGCAGAGACTACATCCAGGTTTTAGACAGTCTGCAGGGACGTCGCAGAGACTAGGTCCAGGTTTTAGACAGTCTGCGGGGACGTCACAGAGACTACGTCCAGGTTTTAGACAGTCTGCGGGGACGTCACGGAGACTACGTCCAGGTTTTACACAGTCTGTGGGGACGTCACGGAGACTACGTCCAGGTTTCAGACAGTCTGCGGGGACGTCACAGAGATTACGTCCAGGTTTTAGACAGTCTGCGGGGACGTCACAGAGACTACGTCCAGGTTTCAGACAGTCTGCGGGGACGTTACGGAGACTACGTCCAGGTTTCAGACAGTCTGCGGGGACGTCACAGAGATTACGTCCAGGTTTTAGACAGTCTGTGGGGACGTCACAGAGACTACGTCCAGGTTTTAGACAGTCTGCGGGGACGTCACGGAGACAACGTCCAGGTTTTACACAGTCTGCAGGGACGTCGCGGAGACTACGTCCAGGTTTTAGACAGTCTGCGGGGACGTCACGGAGACTACGTTCAGGTTTTAGACAGTCTGTGTGGACGTCACAGAGACTACGTCCAGGTTTTAGACAGTCTGTGGGGACGTCACAGAGACTACGTGTAGTTTTAGACAGTCTGCGAGGACGTCGTGGAGACTACGTCCAGGTTTTAGACAGTCTGTGGGGACGTCACAGAGACTAAGTCCAGGTTTTAGACAGTCTGCGGGGACGTCGTGGAGACTACGTCCAGGTTTTAGACAGTCTGCGGGGACGTCACAGAGACTACGTCCAGGTTTTAGACAGTCTGCGGGGACGTCACAGAGACTACGTCCAGGTTTTAGACAGTCTGCGGGGACGTCAGGGAGACTACGTCCAGGTTTTAGACAGTCTGCGGGGACGTCTCAGAGACTACGTCCAAGTTTTAGACAGTCTGCGGGGACGTCACGGAGACTACGTCCAGGTTTTAGACAGTCTGCGGGGACGTCACGGAGACTACGTCCAGGTTTTAGACAGTCTGCGGGGACGTCACAGAGACTACGTCCAGGTTTTAGACAGTCTGCGGGGACGTCACAGAGACTACGTCCAGGTTTTAGACAGTCTGCATGTTTCAGGCTCAGTTTCACTCCGCAGTCTGCTGGATCATGGAAACACCAGTTAAGTCTGATGTGAACCGTGTCTCAGACCAGGCTCAGGTGCTTCTGGTCTCACCTGGTGATGTCTAAAACAGCCCGCGGCTTCGATGCCTGGATATTAATGCTCTGTGTCATGTGACTGAAGCTGTAATGGTTCACTGTGAAGTCAAACAGAGACATGCAGACCTGTCCCCGGTGCTTTGTATGAAAAGAAAACAAACTGTGTCACATCTTGTGCATCAGTCCCTGGAGTCGTGTCCCACGCCGCCGGTCCAGGACTTTATCTACTTTAAGAATTAGAAACAAACCTGATGGAGGTGTTTTCATCTTTACAACATCTGAGCTCTGCTGCATGTCCAACACAGATTTCCAACATTTTCTGTCTGCTGCTTCTGCTTCCAGAGAGCCCGCTGACATTTGCAGCTCACCTGGACAATGTGGTGGAGATTATCAAGATACTGAAGAACGGAGGAGCTCACCTGGACTTCAGAGCCAAAGACGGCATGACTTCCCTCCATAAAGCCGCACGGTCCAAGAACCAGATTACACTCAAGGTAAAAGAAGCTGCTCTCCTCCGTCCTCCTCCGTCCTCCTCCATCCTCCTCCATCCTCCTCCTTCCTCCTCCGTCCTCCTCCGTCCTCCTCCATCCTCCTCCATCCTCCTCCACCTCCTGCTCACATGTGCATTGATGAACACAGGCTTTTATTTCACCAACCACTAAAAGTCAGTCCCACATTTACTCTTGTCCGGCGGCTTCTTGCTCGCTCACTCTCTCCTTTTCTCTTCTTAGCTTCCTCCGTCAGCGTCCTCTTCACTCTCTCCTCCTCTGCCATCATGTCCATAGATGTTGAACACACTGAGCTAACAGCAGCTAACAGACTGAGCTAACATGAGCTAACAAACTGAGCTAACATGAGCTAACAGCAGCTAACAGTCTGAGCTAACATGAGCTAACAGCAGCTAACAGACTGAGCTAACAGCAGCTAACAGCAGCTAACAAACTGAGCTAACAGCAGCTAACAAACTGAGATAACATGAGCTAACAGCAGCTAACAAACTGAGCTAACATGAGCTAACAGCAGCTAACAAACTGAGCTAACATGAGCTAACAGCAGCTAACAAACTGAGCTAACAGCAGCTAACAGACTGAGCTAACATGAGCTAACAGCAGCTAACAGACTGAGCTAACTAACAGCAGCTAACAGACTGAGCTAACATGAGCTAACAGCAGCTAACAGACTGAGCTAACTAACAGCAGCTAACAGACTGAGCTAACAGCAGCCAACAGACTGAGCTAACATGAGCTAACAGCAGCTAACAGACTGAGCTAACAGCAGCTAACAGACTGAGCTAACTAACAGCAGCTAACAGACTGAGCTAACAGCAGCTAACAGACTGAGCTAACATGAGCTAACAGCAGCTAACAGACTGAGCTAACATGAGCTAACAGCAGCTAACAGACTGAGCTAACATGAGCTAACAGCAGCTAACAGACTGAGCTAACAGCAGCTAACAGACTGAGCTAACATGAGCTAACAGCAGCTACAGCTGTCAGCAGTTTACTTCACTGTCCATCATAAACTCTGTAAATCACAGAGAGTTGAGGCGGAGCAGCCGGAGGACATCAGAGGGAAAACCAGAAAACATTTCCTCCATAAAATATGATCCAGTTTCACCAGAGTCAGTGAAATAGTTGCTGCTGTGTGTGGTCAACATGAGGTCACAGATCAGTAAGTTACAGGATGTTGCTTTGACATCATGATGAGACGATAAATAGACGGCGAGCAGAACCAGTTTCACCTTTTCATCTCTCTTCTGGGTTCATGCAGACACAGTTTAATAGTTTTCTGTTTTTTATATCTTCAATTATCGTTTTCAACTGTTTTGATATGAGTCACTTCTGCTTTGTCTTCTGTGACGCATGCAGCACTTTGTAACATTCATCTTCAAAAAAGAAGAAATGAAGTTTATTATTATGATAATGATGATGGTTATTATTATGAATCCTGCAATGAAGAGACGACTCTAGCACAACTTACAAGTCTGAGTTAAGACAGAAGTCTAGCATGGACACACACTGGACGATCCACCTTGTTTAATCATTCATACCTTCCTCACACACACACCTGTCCCTCCTCAGACCCTGCTGGAGTTGGGAGCATCCCCAGACTACAAGGACAGTCGTGGTCTGACTCCTCTGTATCACAGCGTGGTGGTGGGAGGAGACCCGGGCTGCTGCGAGCTCCTGCTGAACCACCACGCCTTCGTCTGCTGCCAGGACGAGAACGGCTGGCATGAAGTCCACCAGGTAAACACACACACACACACACACACACACACACACACACACACACACATACACACACACACACACACACACACACACACACCACCAGATTCACCTGGTAAACACACACACGTCCCTGCAGACTGTCTAAAACCTGGACGTAGTCTCTGTGACGTCCCCGCAGACTGTCTAAAACCTGGACGTAGTCTCTGTGACGTCCCCGCAGACTGTCTAAAACCTGGACGTAGTCTCTGAGACGTCCTTGCAGACTGTCTAAAACCTGGACGTAGTCTCTGAGACGTCCTCGCAGACTGTCTAAAACCTTGGCGTAGTCTCTGAGACGTCCTCGCAGACTGTCTAAAACCTGGATGTAGTCTCCGTGACGTCCCCACAGACTGTCTAAAACCTGGACGTGGTCTCTGAGACGTCCTCGCAGACTGTCTAAAACCTGGATGTAGTCTCTGAGACGTCCTCGCAGACTGTCTAAAACCTGGACCTAGTCTCTGTGACGTCCCCGCAGACTGTCTAAAACCTGGACCTAGTCTCTGTGACGTCCCCGCAGACTGTCTAAAACCTGGATGTAGTCTCTGTGACGTCCCCGCAGACTGTCTAAAACCTGGATGTAGTCTCTGTGACGTCCCTGCAGACTGTCTTAAACCTGGACGTAGTCTCTGTGACGTCCTCGCAGACTGTCTAAAACCTGGACGTAGTCTCTGTGACGTCCCTGCAGACTGTCTAAAACCTGGACGTAGTCTCTGTGACGTCCTCGCAGACTGTCTAAAACCTGGACGTAGTCTCTGTGACGTCCCTGCAGACTGTCTAAAACCTGGACGTAGTCTCTGTGACGTCCCTGCAGACTGTCTAAAACCTGGACGTAGTCTCTGTGACGTCCCCGCAGACTGTCTAAAACCTGGACGTAGTCTCTGTGACGTCCCCGCAGACTGTCTAAAACCTGGACGTAGTCTCTGTGACGTCCCCGCAGACTGTCTGAAACCTGGACGTAGTCTCTGTGACGTCCCCGCAGACTGTCTAAAACCTGGACGTAGTCTCTGTGACGTCCCCGCAGACTGTCTAAAACCTGGACGTAGTCTCTGTGACGTCCCCGCAGACTGTCTAAAACCTGGACGTAGTCTCTGTGACGTCCCCGCAGACTGTCTAAAACCTGGACGTAGTCTCTGTGACGTCCCCGCAGACTGTCTAAAACCTGGACGTAGTCTCTGTGACGTCCCCGCAGACTGTATAAAACCTGGACATAGTCTCTGTGACGTCCCCGCAGACTGTCTAAAACCTGGACGTAGTCTCTGTGAGTCAGTGTAGATTGATGTAGGCAGATGTTGTGGCCCCCGTAGTTTCTCTTGCATGCTCATAAGCAGAGGGTGAGGTGAGGGGGTTGAGATCTACACGCAGGTCCTTGAACATACTGAGATGTTTTGTCAAAATATTCCAAACTAAATGAACATGTGATCTGGGACATTATGAGCTAATCGCTCCTGAAGCAAAACAATGAAAGATTTTCTGAGATTTAAAGATTCTCTCTACAACAAATGTACAAACGTCTTCTTGCAGTTGAGTGAAGCAGTCTCTGAAATGGGTCTCAGTGTAAATAGACCATTTCAGAATACCCCTCCTCCTCCTCCTCCTCCTCTTCCTCCTCCTCCTCCTCCTTCGCACTAACCTGGCCTCTGTCACCACAGATTCAAACATTAACATATTAAGAAATTGGTTCATAAAAACAGAAACTTCCTGCTCAGCCTCTGCTTGTAATTGTCGGTCACGCTCTGCCTCGGCAGATTAAATTGAGAAATCGTACATTTCTTGAAGCTTTCCCTCACACACACACACACACACACACACACACACACACACACACACACACACACACACACACACACTCATCCATCCTTCATGTTTTGATGCCTGGGTTCAAACTGAGGGTACTGCAGCGCGTCTCGATGTTATCTCCTCTGCAGCACACTGACATCTAGTGTCATGCGCCTCTTACTGCAACTACAGTCACGTGGACGTGTTTAAGGCTTTGACAGTGAACTGTGTGTGTGTGTGTGTGTGTGTGTGTGTGTGTGTGTGTGTGTGTGTGTGTGTGTGTGTGTGTGTGTGTGTGTGTGTGTGCGTGTGTGTTTGCAGGCTTGCCGTCACGGCCATGTTCAGCACCTGGAGCATCTGTTGTTCTATGGAGCAGACATGAGCGCCCAGAACGCCTCGGGAAACACCGCTCTACACATCTGTGCCCTATACAACCAGGTGAGTCTGGGGGAGGTGTGTGTGTGTGTGTGTGTGTGTGTGTGTGTGTGTGCGTGTGTGCGTGTGCGTGTGCGTGTGCGTGTGTGTGTGTGTGTGTGTGTGTGTGTGTGTGTGTGTGTGTGTGTGTGTGTGCATAATGTGAAGCACATACCACTATCGGATTGACCTGGTGCTATTTTAAGTTAGTTAAGCCAGTTCTGTCAAGTGTGTTGTGAAACGTGGGAGAAATGTGGAGCAACAAACGGCAGCCTGAGAAGAAGAGTACAACATCACGGACACAAACACGGCATGAAGACTGAAATAAAATATACTGAAGGATTCATGTGGGATTCAAACCTGTTTCCGGGGTGATTCACTGTAGACGGCCTCAGCTGTCAAAGCTCTCTGCTCAGTCGGACATTTGGTGCTTTATTTATTTGTGCTTTCAGGGTTCAGTCTGTGGCAGCTGGACTCGGTGGTAGATGACGTGAAGGAACGTCCAGAAGTGAAGAAGCTTCTTGGACGAGAAGGTCAAGCGCCTTCACGGATCTACCGGCAGGTCCAGTTGCCCCAGATCGAACCCTTCTCTAAGAAAGCTGAGCTGGGAAGCTTCACACAGACGTTCTGCAGATGTTTGTTTGGATCATCAGACAGTTTAAGATTCTTTGCAACATCTCAGCAGCCTAGTGTTGTGATATTACAACATGGTGGTTAATGTTTGGTCAGGATGAACTGTCACGTATAAAGTGAAACAGTTGAATTGTTATAAAGACAATATATACATTTTCAGCTCATCTGATTCCTTCGATATAAAGATGATATACTGATACGCTGGATGTTTTATCTTGAGTCAGATGTTGATGGTTGAACGTCCAGTGTGTCGTAGTTACAACCTACAGATGAGAATTAATACTTCATGACATGAGTCTGTTTGATTTTGATTTCAGCTAACAGACTGAGCTAACAGCAGCTAACAGACTGAGCTAACAGCAGCTAACAGACTGAGCTAACAGACTGAGCTAACATGAGCTAACAGCAGCTAACAGACTGAGCTAACATGAGCTGACAGCAGCTAACAGACTGAGCTAACATTAGCGGACAGCAGCTAACAGACTGAGATAACATGAGCTAACAGCAGCTAACATGAGCTAACAACAGCTAACAGACTGAGCTAACATGAGCTAACAGACTGAGCTAACATTAGCTAACAGCAGCTAACAGACTGAGCTAACATGAGCTAACAACAGCTAACAAACTGAGCTGACAGCAGCTAACAGACTGAGCTAACATGAGCTGACAGCAGCTAATAGACTGAGCTAACATGAGCTAACAGCAGCTAACATGAGTTAACAACAGCTAACAGACTGAGCTAACATGAGCTAACAGCAGCTAACAGACTGAGCTAACATGAGCTAACAACAGCTAACAAACTGAGCTGACAGCAGCTAACAGACTGAGCTAACATGAGCTAACAGCAGCTAACAGACTGAGCTAACATGAGCTGACAGCAGCTAACCGACTGAGCTAACATGAGCTGACAGCAGCTAACAGACTGAGCTAACATGAGCTGACAGCAGCTAACAGACTGAGCTAACAGACTGAGCTAACATGAGCTAACATGAGCTAACAGCAGCTAACATGAGCTAACAACAGCTAACAGACTGAGCTAACATGAGCTAACAGCAGCTAACATGAGCTAACAACAGCTAACAGACTGAGCTAACATGACCTAACAGACTTAGCTAACATGACCTAACAGACTGAGCTAACATGAGCTAACAGCAGCTAATAGACTGAGCTAACATGAGCTAACAACAGCTAACAGACTGAGCTAACATGAGCTAACAGCAGCTAACATGAGCTAACAGCAGCTAACAAACTGAGCTAGCAGCAGCTAACAGACTGAGCTAACATGAGCTAACAGACTGAGCTAACATGAGCTAACAACAGCTAACAAACTGATCTGATTCCTTTGATATAAAGATGATATATTGATACGCTGGGTGTTTTATCTTGAGTCAGATGTTGATGGTTGAACGTCCAGTGTGTCGTAGCCACAACCTACAGATGAGAATTAATACTTCATGACATGAGTCTGTTTGATTTCTCCGTACCTGAAGAAGAAACTATTTTAGCTCTCAGTCTAATAAAGGAGACAGACACGTGACTCGAATATCTTTAATCTTTAATCAAGTCGTTTATTTGTGCGTCATCAGCACAGCCTGTTCAAAGCAGCTTCTCACAGTAGCACTGTGTCATACATGCACGTTAACAACAGTCAGCTGCTCTCTGCGATGTTCAGGTGAACATCTGTGAAAGCTTTAAAGCACACGGTGTGTTCATGTGTTCATCACCTCCTTCACTTCTCCTCTGTTTGTTCAGATCCCTGCAGGCTCTTTGCTCCTTTCTCCCATGGGATGAATTATTTTAAACTCTCCTTGCATCGTATTTATCCTGCTCGTATATATTTGACGCTCTGACGCGGCAGCTCGCAGAATCCCCAGAAGTATAACCGCCGCCGCCGAGTCCCCGTCTACCTCTAATTGCAATTAATGGATAAAGTGTGTGACAGAGCTTCAGGTTAGAGCTGCATCATTAACAAGTCTCGTGTCTTTATGTTAAACAGTCTGTCAGGCACCTTTTCTTTACATTTCTACGTCTCAACTCAATATTTAGTGTTTGTACAAACCTCTTGGAGTCTTGGGCTGAATTGTGTAGACGACAAACCAACCATCAGTGGATTCTACAAACTAACAAACTGTCTGTGGATCCAAAGTCAGATTTTTTATCTGCTCTGCCGTAGAGCTCCTTTGTTGTTGGGCAGCGTGTTGCTTCTTTACCACAAATGCCACCAGAACGTTACAACACTGTTAACGTCACACCTGCCGAAGCTCAGACCTCAGAAACATGGAGGAGGATTTGAAACTGAAACTTGGCGTCCTCCACCAGAACAACGTGGATTTGTTTCCTGCGTTAAAATGAAAAGCAGACTGCAGCAGCTTTTCAATGTTAAATACTTTTAAATGATACAGAATCATTCGCCCGTCTGCTGTGAACTTGCACGATCATTCTCTTCATTTGTTGTTCCCATGTATTTCGTCAGTTATACTCACTGCACAGAGGAACAACCAAAAGGGAAAATGGAAAATCTGTGATAAATTGGTGGAAATACAAGAGAGGGCAAAAGAAAAAGACCTCAACAAATGCAGCAGCTGCTGCAGGACTTCACTGAGTCACAGACGTGAGAAAGCACAAAGCGTTTAACAATACGAGAAGACAGAATAACTGCTGCTCTCTTAAACCTGTTAGCGTGCCCCGGAGCTGAAGGTCAGCAGGGCAACAAATTGCCCTCGGAGCGTTTCCAGTTAGAGAACTACAGCCTCGAATCAAAAAACATTTAGTTCCACTTCAGAAAGATAATTATATTTCTATAGGAGAGGAAGCGTGCGCTTTGACCTTTCCTGAAGTGGCCTTTACATCACCTTCCATTTGTTGTTGTGGAGAAGGTCGAAGGTATGAAATGCTGCATGTGTGTCCGTGCACGGAGCCTTGGAAGCGTCACTTTGAATATGAAATCGATTCTTAAAGGATGAGATGTCATTGTGTTTTTATCCCGTGAAAAGAGCAAAACCGAAACTGAGTTAGTCCACCCGTCAGATTGTTCTACCGCGTCTATGACGCTGAGAACGAAAGTCTCTAAGAACAACTCATAAATACGTAGCCGGCTCTGTAATTTAAAAAATCAGCTACAGCTACTCAAAAAGCAAAAAGCTGATTTGTTGGGGACTATTTTCAGCAGCGGATGAATACACATCTGGTCTAATGGTTGTTTGTGGCAGCAGGGCGTCGTGTGTCTTTAAACCTGCATTTTTTCCCATGACCAGCAGGGGGTGACGCCACTGGTCGATTGTATTGAGTCTTATGGAGAAATGAGCTGAACTCTAACCTCAGTAAACAGTTTCCTCCTCTGAGTTTATGGTCTTCATCTCTGTCATCCCATTTAGAGGAAAACAGCAACAAACCAAACTCACACCGAACTGATCAAATCTGAATCCAGATTCAATTCTAGTTTCTAGTTAGCTAGAATCCGAGAACATCTGAGATCAGGCAGGACCTCATGTTCAGTGTCACCTACCAGCTCCGCGCTTTTGTCTGAATATGGCGACGTCTGTAACGCCACGCCGAACTCGAGGCTTCAAACCAGTCATGGCCGGTTTCTTCTTGGCTGTTTGAGACGACAGTGGAGCTCTGTGGCACAAAGGAAGAAGATCCATCCGGCTTCGATACGCAGACGATGCTTGTTAGTGCGATCAGTTCATTATCGGTTTGGGATTTGTTGATATTAAAAAGAGAGAATCCTCCAGTGTCCTGATGTAAAGCTGGAGATCTGAACAGTGAAGACGACAATGATGAAAACAAGAGTGGGTTGATGTAACCTGGATTATTCTCTTAGGTTGTTATCGTGAACGTTCTTCTCGCTCCTCTGTGACGGATGGAGCAGAAAAAAAACGCAGAAAACTTAAAAACTTGTGTGGAGAATGTGCGAGGATCCTCCACTGTCATCTTCTCCATCGGTGACCTACGCTCACAAACGTGACACGAAACAGGAACAACCCATTTGAAGCTGAAGTTTCCATGGCGCCCGGGCGGCATCGTGCACATTAGAGACGCGACCTTTTTCTCCCATTTCATTTCATTTCCGTCCTTTTTATGCTTTTCATTCTGCTCTGAAAGCTTCGACTCATCTCTGATGTGTGTCACACATTTCCATTTTCTGAAGCTTCATTATGCAGCAGCAGCAGCTCCTATAGAAAGAAACGTGGGATCGCCACACTCACAGATGGAAACGTCCACGGGTTAAAAATAACACAGTCATGCGTGTCTCAAAATAAGACGTGGAGATGTCTAATCGCAGGAATATTTGGCGATGCCAGCATCGCACATGCTGCTGCACAGATTATGGTTTGTGTATCAGTGTCTCTGTGAGACTCGCAGCGATTTTCCAACTCTCAATAGCTTATTGTGGATCTAAAAAAAGTATTTATATTCATGTGTGCGTGCACAGTGCATGCGTGGTTGAGCACTTTGTGGGCGATTTGTGCAGTAGATTCAAACCCCTCAGCACTCTCCATCTCTCTGTTCTTCTCTCTCTCTCTCTCTCTCTCTCTCTCTCTCTCTCTCTCTCTCTCCTCTCTCCTCCTTCTCTCTCTCTCTCTCTCCTTCTCTCCTCCTCGTCCACTCTCTCCTCTCTCTCTCTCTCTCTCTCTCTCTTGAGTGGAGCAATAGATACACACTTAGCAGCAAGCTGAAGCTCCATTCCTCATATAGGTACATGTAGTAGATGTTCTGTTGTTCTCCCCTGGTTCAGTGCTGGGATGTTCAGACCTTCAGTCACACTGATCTGCTCACTTCTTTTGGAAAAATTCTGCTAATGAGCCAAAGTAGGAGAATTAAAAAAAAGGATTTCGAGTGTTTGTTAGAGAAACATTTTCTTCAGCTTTTGTTCTAATATTTTTTCTTCTTCTCCCTCAGGATAACTGTGCCCGGGTGCTGCTGGTTCGTGGAGCAGACAAGGAAGTGAAGAACTACAACAGCCAGAGTCCATTTCAGGTAGAGTCGAAACAAAACGCAAACACTCGTCACTGCATGTCGGAGCGATGGATGATGGAGGATCGATTTCAGCGTAAAAAAAAAAAAAAAAAAGGGGGAAACATTTTTAGTAGCAGCACATTTTCTTCGTCTCATTTGTTGCCATGGCAACAGCGGGAAAAGAAAAAAAAAAAAGTATGGTCAAGGTCAGCTGTAACCAGGGAGTGTAAATGTCTCTCTGGCCGTGATTAGATTTGTTTCAACAGTTTGTAACCAGAAGAGAGCATCCGACGATCACGCCGTCTGTTTCAGCCGTTCGTCCTCGAGCTGATGTTCTTTTTTTTTCTGCTCGGCATTAACTTTGGCCAACAGCCCCGAAGAGCAATGTTGAGTTTGAGCTCGTGGGAAGAAGAAAATATGTGAAGCTGTTATTATCGAGACATCAGTCAGCCGCTTCGTCTTGTTTCAGAGCCGCGGTGCTTAAAGAAGCCACACAGGAAGTGCAAAGGTATAATTACACGAGCTGGTAATCCGTGTGTGTGTTTTCACTTGTGCGTTTGTGTTGTTAACGGTTGAAGTGTGTACGCTTCAGCAGCACATCACATCCCAGAGAGAGAGAGAGAGAGAAAAGCCCAGCAGCACCGAGAGCTGCCGATCTGGAATGATTGACTCATAACCTACGCCTGAGTTACAAAAGAGCCTTATTCAGGCGGGCGTTTATGAAAGGCAGTCCCACGGGGTCCTCGACCGCCCTCCACAGCCACTCCAGTGGAGCGCTTCATGAAGGGAGTGAGCCCGGGCCACATGGAGATCACAGCAGGGTGTCAGTCAGAGCTGGAGCTGTGGCTCGCTTTGGCCCAGATTCAGCTCACGGATGCGTGTTGGTGTTTCATGGTTAGCAGAAGGTTCTGGGTTCTAACCTGCCGGCCCGGTCGGGGCCTTCTCCGGGTGCTCCGGTTCCTCCCACAGTCCGAAGACATGCAGGTTAATTAGAGACTCTAAACGAGTGATGGATGGTTGTCAGTGCGTGAGCTCTGTGATCGGGTCGGACCCCCTCTCGCCCACTGTCGGGGGATTGGCTCCATCTATAGCTGATGGATGGATGACACGTGTGCTTTTATTCCTCTCACCTCAGAGTGCAGGATCAATATTCTGCTCGATGAACCAAGTCAGAAGTCCAACATCACTCACACTGTGGATTCAGAGTAAAAGTGAACATTGAACTGCATTAAATAGATGATGACGATGTTGAGGTTCAATTCTGTTGTTTAACGGGACGAATTAGCAGAAAAAACTTCTATAGATGAGTTCACATGTACACTGGCGTCCCGGTTTAGGACGAGATGTTCTTCATATACATGTTTACATGGTGACAGTCAGGCAGGAGTATCTTTGACTTCCGCACGCAGCAAACGGGTCGGTTTTGTAATGAAGTTTATTGGTGTGTTCCTTCAGGCCCTGATGATGATCCATGAAGTTCATTTGCAGTGAAATATTTTTACTTTGAGTGCCGGGCACTCTCAGAATGCATCGCTATAGTCTGACGATGATTTAACTAGCGTTGCACGATACCCACGGTATACACGGTACCCCGCGGTGCCAAATCATAACCGTCGCTACTATACTAGAAATTTTACACGACGGTACTACCGTGGATTACTATATTACCGGTGCCAGTCTCCGCTACATAGCGGCCGCCTCTGCTCTCCTCCCAGCTTCTCATTGCATGCTACTCACTCGTAAACAAACATGGCATGTGCTGCAACTGAACTACACAGCTGCTGAATGATTGGCTGTTTGCCTGTTACTGGTGACGTCCAGGGATGTGATAGGTTGTTGCACGCTGGGTCCACCCGTCTGTTAGCTGATTGGCTGTTCGCGTGTTTCTGCCGGCAAGCATGAACTCCATGAAGACAGCTCCGCTTCGATAGAAACTCGCTTCAAAACAAACAACAAGCTAAAGTTCTGTCTCGCCCAGACACGAGACAACACACTCACCGTGGCAGAAGCACCGGGCCCGAGCAGCGAGTCTGCCGTGGCGTCTTTGTCAGTGGCAACACTAATTTAGCTTAAAAAACAAACGTCGTTGTTTCAAACTAACTTGTACAAATACATTGCAGTTTATAAAAATAATAATAATAAAAAAAGGCAGCAGTATCGCGGTATTACCCGGAACCGCGATACTTTGTCTGGTATAGTATCGTGGTTACTCATTTTAGTATCGTGACAACTCTAGATTTAACCTTAGAGGACGTCAGCCAGTGTTCCAGGGTTTTAAGGTGAAGTCCAACCTGATACACAAGAACCAAAAGGAAGATTTCCTTTCGGCTAGTTTCTAAAATCTGCATATGAAAGCAGATCTCGTTAAACCAGCTGATTAAAAAGCTAAATGTGCCGCTGTCACCTGTCGGGTTCAGAGGTTGTATCATGAACAGTTTGTGTTCAACCACCTCGAGCTGCTCGGACTACAAACAGAAACCAGGAAGCTTCTGATGACAAAAAGCTCTTTATTGAGATTAATCAGCAGGTACGTGGTAGAAACACAGAGTTTGTTTTTGCAAAATAATCCAACGTAATCAACCAGGAACGTTGCTTGCATGTATTTGATTTAAAAACAAATGCTGGGCTGAGTTTTTCTTCACACAGCAGATGATCAGAACCCTCGATAAGGCGTTCACATCATCCTCATCTTCACCTGAGAACATGTGGAGAACATATTAAGGTTTCTGATCAGAACTCTGCGACGTGAACATCTGTGTGGGATCTGTCACTCTCCATCAGCATCATCAAGCACCACGTGAGGAATGTGTTTCATGAAGAGAGAAGGAGCACTGAAGCTCAAATGTTGCACTAATGTTTGTTTAATGTTTGACACGAACAGTAACATACAGCAGGACAGAGACAAACAGCAGTTCGTCTTCGTGGCTTCAGCCTGAACAGCAGAACAACAAGCAGCCACTAGACATGTTGTGGACTCTCACTTGTTTTCGAGTGGAAAAACTCGCTCTCCTGCTCTTACTATCTTTATCGCTGTTGCACTCTCCACCTACACAGAGAGCCAAGAGCTGAATCCAACAAGTTTATGCCTGTTCTCTGAGCGGACGGCCGGCAGTCTTGTAAATGTAGGAAATCAGTAACTGGAGTAAAGGTAGATGAAAGAAGGAAGGATCAGTCCTCAGCATGTAAACCACTCCACGACGTAAGACCAGGACTGCAGCCGACATCTCGCTGAACTAGAAAGTGTAAGAGTGTATGTGTGAGCATTAAAGCAACATTATGTAAGATTTGGTGTCTGACAGCAGCTGATATCAGAGACTAGTCCAGCAGCAGCTGATATCAGAGACTAGTCCAGCAGCTGATATCAGAGACTAGTCCAGCAGCGGCTGATATCAGAGACTAGTCCAGCAGCGGCTGATATCAGAGACTAGTCCAGCAGCAGCTGATATCAGAGACTAGTCCAGCAGCGGCTGATATCAGAGACTAGTCCAGCAGCGGCTGATATCAGAGACTAGTCCAGCAGCAGCTGATATCAGAGACTAGTCCAGCAGCAGCTGATATCAGAGACTAGTCCAGCAGGCTGATATCAGAGACTAGTCCAGCAGCGGCTGATATCAGAGACTAGTCCAGCAGCAGCTGATATCAGAGACTAGTCCAGCAGCGGCTGATATCAGAGACTAGTCCAGCAGCGGCTGATATCAGAGACTAGTCCAGCAGCGGCTGATATCAGAGACTAGTCCAGCAGCGGCTGATATCAGAGACTAGTCCAGCAGCAGCTGATATCAGAGACTAGTCCAGCAGCTGATATCAGCGACTAGTCCAGCAGCTGATATCAGCGACTAGTCCAGCAGCTGATATCAGCGACTAGTCCAGCAGCTGATATCAGCGACTAGTCCAGCAGCTGATATCAGAGACTAGTCCAGCAGCAGCTGATATCAGCGACTAGTCCAGCAGCTGATATCAGAGACTAGTCCAGCAGCGGCTGATAGCAGCGACTAGTCCAGCAGCAGCTGATATCAGAGACTAGTCCAGCAGCAGCTGATATCAGCGACTAGTCCAGCAGCGGCTGATATCAGAGACTAGTCCAGTGGCTGATATCAGAGACTAGTCCAGCAGCGGCTGATATCAGAGACTAGTCCAGCAGCGGCTGATATCAGAGACTAGTCCAGTGGCTGATATCAGAGACTAGTCCAGCAGCGGCTGATATCAGAGACTAGTCCAGCAGCGGCTGATATCAGAGACTAGTCCAGCAGCGGCTGATATCAGAGACTAGTCCAGCGGCTGATATCAGCGACTAGTCCAGTGGCTGATATCAGAGACTAGTCCAGCAGCGGCTGATATCAGCGACTAGTCCAGCAGCGGCTGATATCAGCGACTAGTCCAGCAGCGGCTGATATCAGCGACTAGTCCAGCAGCGGCTGATATCAGCGACTAGTCCAGCAGCAGCTGATATCAGAGACTAGTCCAGCAGCGGCTGATATCAGCGACTAGTCCAGCAGCAGCTGATATCAGAGACTAGTCCAGCAGCTGATATCAGAGACTAGTCCAGCAGCAGTCAGTCCAGCTCGGTGTCTGTCTTTCAGCCTTTTATTTCACCAAGCTCTCACCAACCACTAAAAGTCAGTCCCACATTTACTCTTGTCCGGCGGCTTCTTGCTCGCTCACTCTCTCCTTTTCTCTTCTTAGCTTCCTCCGTCAGCGTCCGAGCCAGCAAGTCTGCTGCTCTGTCAGCTTCCAGTCTTCTGGTTTCAACAGGTTTTATAACCAGCTGCAGGTGATTTGCTCCCATTCAGACACAAGAGCACCAACGAGGTCCAACACTGATGTTGGATGATCCGGTCTGGCTCACAGTCCAAGTTCCAGTTCATCCCAAAGGTGCTGGATGGGGCTGTGCAAGATTTCTTTCTCCCAAACCAGGAAAAATAGAAACAGATGTAAACACTGGCTCCACTTCACTTCAGTGCCCATTTTAACACGCAACAGCTAACGATGATTTAACGGAGTGAAATCTGTCGGCATGATTTGGCTGCAGGGGGCGCTGTAACAAGCTGCAACATCCTGCGGCGGAGAAGTTGAAGCAGATTGAAACCTGCCATCACACAGTGTGCCGATCAGACCGGTCAAACTGCTCCACAGTCAGCGTGCTGCAGGTGGATTCATGGACTAAACTCTTGATACTTTACTTGTTCTGGTTTATTTCATGTAGCAGCTTCTAAATCTGAGTCCGCCTCGCAGTCTGCACAGTTTCCTTTGCTTTGTGTGTGATGGTTGAGCAACGCTGACAGTGAATGAGAGTGAAGGAGCACCTGTGTTGGGAAAGTTATTTTCTGATTGTCTCCTCACCCGACAAACCCAGATATTTAAAATGATGAAACTCCAGACGTGGTGCTGACGTGGGGACGAGGCAGCGAGCTGCTCACTCCAAGAACTAATGGGGAAATGGCAATTAGCTAACAAGAGTCCATTTTTATTTGCATGTGTGGCTCTTTATTTTTACCAAGTCTACCAAAGAGAGTGGGCACTCTGCAGGCTCGTCATTAGGAGCCAAATTAACAACTGGAAAGTGCAAATGCTAAAACCAGCGATTGCCACGGCTGAACGAGGCGCGCTTACGTTGTGCCGCTGTGTATGCTTAATTAGGACACGGTGTGGGTGTGTGGCCATGCCATTTGATAATATCATGTGTCAGGTCAGTGTGTGTGTGTGTGTGTGTGTGTGTGTGTGTGTGTGTGTGCCACAGTTTAGCCTGATAACCATTGTTGCGTATAATAAAAGACTTGAAGCACAAACTGGAGAGTCTCATTCTCCAGACAGAGCGCTTCAGATAAAAAATCATTTTTCTTTATTTGACAATCCTCTCGAAGAATCGGTCACGTCCTCGAACAGCGTCAGCGTCTCTCCCGTCACCTCTGTGCTGCTCTAAGCTCTTCATCCTCTCTGCAGAACCTCATTTCATTCACCTTCTCTCTTTCTCTCCGTTTTCAGCTCCACACTCTTCTTCGTATCTCTTCTGCATTTTCCTCTGTGCCATTCTTCTAATCTAATTCCTCTCTCCACTGCTCATTATATTCATTGTCTATCTTCCTCTTCCTCCCCCTTTCCTTCTCTGCCCCCCACACACTCTCTTGTTCTCTCCGTCGCCCTTGGCACACACTACGTATAAGTCAGACATGATTTCCCCCTCTGCTTCTTTTTTCTGCCTTATTATTCCGAGTCACGTGCTGCAAATTACAGCCACCAGTGACATGTCATGTAGTACAGCCTGCCAAAGAGTTGTCAAAGAGTGTGTGTGTGTGTGTGTTTAAATTATTATTATGAATTATTACAGATCCCCACGTCAAGTCGATGTTTTGTCATGTCGTTTCTTTTTTCGGTGTATTAATATTTGACAGGATCATGTTGGACCTGGCTCGTCTTAAACCCTGAACAGCTGGTTTGTTGGTGCCATAGCAACAATTACTGCGTACAGCCGCCCAAGAGATGCTAGCAGAGCGACGGACTCTCCATCCAGCCAGTGGGAATTATTAGCAGCAACAGCACCTGAAACTAATTCAACATGACTCAGTTACATATTCCAAATTATGCAGAAAATCTTGCATGCAAATTTGCCAAAACGCTACGACTTGCATCATCGTTACAGACGATACAGCTCTGCAGAGCATGTTAGCGTCTTTCAGCTCGTTGTTTTGGTTTCATGGCAACTTCATGCTGCTTACGATTCAGCGTTGCCGCTCTTATAGACCTCGATTTCAACAGCGAGCAGCCGTACTCTAACCTCTTGGAATGACTGGTTGCGCCCTCCTCTTCTGGTTCTCTGCCTGGAGAATTGACGCCACCTACGGCTTATCTCGTAAACCAACTCCTAATCATTGCATAACAGCAGCGGGTGCTCAGTCGTATTTTCTTTTTGCTAAAAACACATAGGATGGAAACACTCATTGAGACTCTTGGAGAGAAAAACGTGTTGAGATTGGCAAACATGGACAAAACTGGAAACCTCAAGAACATTTTTTTAAAAACCTGTCACCATAAATTGTCATTAATTTTCCATAATTGCATCCTAATTAGGGTCGCAGGCGGCTGGAGCTGATCCCAGCTGACATTGGGCGAGAGACAGATGTTGTACCACATGGTCACATTTACACCCAATGCTGTGTCACCAGTCAACCTTCAAGTCTTTGGACTGTGGGATAAAGCCGCACAGAAAGGTTCCAGTCGAGGCACCAGCAATACTGATGTCTGATGTTTGTGTTTGAAAATCTTTCAATGTGTCTTCACCATAAAAATTGGGTCATCTGCTAACCAGAAGACCGGCGGTCCGATCCCCGCTGTCCTTGGGTTGTACCATCGTTGCGTGATTGTTTCAACCTGATGAGCGGTTGGGTTGGTATGAACGTGTAAACCTGAGATTTGGTTGGAATATTAAAAAGGAGTCCATTTACCTTTATTAGTTATAAATATGCAGCCCCAGCTGAATGCAAATCATTTTGACCCATCGTTGACCTGTTGAAGAAATCTTAGTCATTTCTCTCTTTTGTAGATCTGCTTTATTCTCTGCTCTCTGCTTATTGTAGAATGAAACCAGACAGAATGTAACGTTGCCACGCTGCCTGATCAGCTGGTAAAGTTGTAATTGATTGTTAATTACACGTCTCTCTCTCTCGGCTCCTTTCTCCTTTCTGTGTTGGACTTTTGTTCTTTATTGATCGTTGATGGATTTTTTTCTCGGTTCTGATCTGGCAGATCTCTGCTGATGTTCTAAGCGGCTCACAGCGCCGCTCTGCCGCCTCTCCAACCCCCCCACCACTTTTATGTTATACACAACCATGTGTCTCCATGACAACCACGGGAGAGCAGGGAAAGAATCGATGTGGGGGCGGCGATGATGGTGATGGCAGTAATAGTGGTGTGTGACGGTGGTTGCTTATTGGTTGCCTGGTTTCATATCATATTACCTCATCAATTGAGATGAAAGTGTCCAATCAGTGCCCTCTGTAACCTCTCCTGTGGAGCTTCCTCTCAGCGCCGGGAAGGAAAAGTACAACTGGGCCACTGAGAAATCAGTGCAGAGAGACGAAGAGGAATCACACGATGTAACCGGGTCAAATAATAAGCGTGGACTATTGCTGAAATGCCTGATTAAAATCTTGCACCCAAAGGTCTGCGCTTCAGTGAACTCATTCCAGCAGCACCGTGACTTCATCTTCCTGTTCACTGCTGTTCAGTGAGAGACGCTCTCGTTTCCCTCCAGAGGCAAACGCTGACACTTCTACACTTTACTGCACGTTGTTATAGAGAAGTCGTTCTCACTGTGTGGACGGAAAGCTGCCATCGGCCAAACGCGTCAAAATACTCCTGCAGAGATGAACCGACATCCATCCATCGAGTTACCAAGCAGTCCTGGACATGAGAGTGTTTACAGGCCCTCAAGGATACAAACACTCAGAGAGCAATGAGACACGTCCTCCTTCTGATTTTATGAAAAAACAAACAGCTGCATCTGAAATTTAAAAAAGGTGAATTAATCACGGAGGTGTTGAGTTGACAAGACGTGGACCGTAACGAGTAAACACGAAGGTAACAAGTAAACCTGAAGGTAACGAGTAAACACGAAGATAACGAGTAAACCTGAAGGTAACGAGTAAACACGAAGGGAACGAGTAAACCTGAAGGGAACGAGTAAACCTGAAGGGAACGAGTAAACCTGAAGGTAACGAGTAAACCTGAAGGTAACGAGTAAACCGAAGGTAACAAGTAAACAAAGGTAACAAGTAAACACGAAGGGAACGAGTAAACCGAAGATAACGAGTAAACCTGAAGGTAACGAGTAAACACGAAGGTAAAGAGTAAACACGAAGGTAACAAGTAAACACGAAGGGAACGAGTAAACCTGAAGGGAACGAGTAAACCTGAAGGGAACGAGTAAACCTGAAGGTAACGAGTAAACCTGAAGGTAACGAGTAAACACGAAGGTAACGAGTAAACACGAAGGTAACAAGTAAACACGAAGGTAACAAGTAAACACGAAGGGAACGAGTAAACACGAAGATAACGAGTAAACCTGAAGGTAACGAGTAAACACGAAGGTAAAGAGTAAACACGAAGGTAACGAGTAAACACGAAGGGAACGAGTAAACCTGAAGGGAACGAGTAAACCTGAAGGGAACGAGTAAACCTGAAGGTAACGAGTAAACCTGAAGGTAACGAGTAAACACGAAGGTAACAAGTAAACACGAAGGGAACGAGTAAACCTGAAGGTAACGAGTAAACACGAAGATAACGAGTAAACCTGAAGGTAACGAGTAAACACGAAGGTAAAGAGTAAACACGAAGGTAACAAGTAAACACGAAGGGAACGAGTAAACCTGAAGGTAACGAGTAAACCTGAAGGTAACGAGTAAACACGAAGGTAACAAGTAAACACGAAGGGAACGAGTAAACCTGAAGGTAACGAGTAAACCTGAAGGTAACGAGTAAACACGAAGGTAAAGAGTAAACACGAAGGTAACAAGTAAACACGAAGGGAACGAGTAAACCTGAAGGGAACGAGTAAACCTGAAGGGAACGAGTTAACCTGAAGGTAACGAGTAAACCTGAAGGTAACGAGTTAACCTGAAGGTAACGAGTAAACCTGAAGATAACGAGTAAACCTGAAGATAACGAGTAAACCTGAAGATAACGAGTAAACCTGAAGGTAACGAGTTAACCTGAAGGTAACGAGTAAACCTGAAGGTAACGAGTAAACCTGAAGATAACGAGTAAACCTGAAGGTAACGAGTAAACACGTAGGTAACGAGTAAACCTGAAGATAACGAGTAAACCTGACGGTAACGAGTAAACCTGAAGGGAACGAGTAAACCTGAACATAACGAGTAAACCTGAAGGTAACGAGTAAACCTGAAGGTAACGAGTAAACCTGAAGATAACGAGTAAACCTGAAGATAACGAGTTAACCTTAAGGTAATGAGTAAACCTGAAGGTAACGAGTAAACCTGAAGGGAACGAGTAAACCTGAAGGGAACGAGTAAACCTGAACATAACGAGTAAACCTGAAGGGAACGAGCAAACCTGAAGGTAACGAGTAAACCTGAAGGTAACGAGTAAACCTGAAGGTAACCAGTTAACCTGAAGGTAACGAGTTAACATGAAGGTAACGAGTAAACCTGACGGTAACGAGTAAACCTGAAGGTAACGAGTAAACCTGAAGGTAACGAGTAAACACGAAGATAACGAGTAAACCTGAAGGTAACGAGTAAACACTAAGATAACGAGTAAACCTGAAGGTAACGAGTAAACACTAAGATAACGAGTAAACCTGAAGGTAACGAGTAAACACTAAGATAACGAGTAAACCTGACGGTAACGAGTAAACCTGAAGGTAACGAGTAAACCTGAAGGTAACGAGTAAACCTGAAGGTGGCTCATCCTGAAAACATGTTGACGACGTTCTATCTTATTTCAGCTTGTAGGTAATGTAGTGAGCGATAGATAAACTGTTGCCTCGTTCTTTTGAGCAACGTTGCCCCATTTGGAAAGTTGCTTTGTTGCTCAGTAAACTTCAGTGTGAAAGCTGAGGTTCATCTTCTGACCTTCAGATCTCTAAAGCCAACGACATGATTCCTGTTGTGATTTCTCAGGTGTCCGGTAGTACAGAGATGATTTGTGCTGAAAGGCAGTTACCACTTTCTGACTGCGTCCAACATCTAACAGTTATAATTGACTCGGTGGAGGTGGCGTCTTCATCTGTCACTCCGCCGCTCCTCCCTCATGTGTTACCCGGCCTCTGTGCTGCGTTCAGGGTTCCTCTGGGAGATTCACCTGTCATACACGGTGGCGTGGATGATGATCATGAAGGATATGTCCTCCCTCCGCCTCCTCCCTCCTCCGTCTCACTCCTCACATTACCACGAAGACGCGTGAAGGAGAAGATTACATTTATTGACTCACACTTTAGTTCAAAGTAAGCATTTCTTTGTTCCAGGGGAAAATATATCGTATATTAATGCAGCGCCGCTGAAAAATTCATGCGGGTGGAAAACATCTTCGTTAGAGAGTCCCGAGAGAATTTTGTGAGAAATGCTGTGTTTTTATTTCTATGAAGAAAAAGGTCAAGAGTGGAGGGAGGGAGGGAGGGAGGGAGGGAGGATCACTACTCCAACCACTCTGCTTTAATAACACACCTGCTGTCCTCCATCACCCTCTTCCTCCTGAATATTCGTTCTCCAGGAATCAGAGCAGGCATGCTTATGTAATGCTGCCGGGTTTCCCTAGAGGTGTGTGTGCACGAGTGTGTGTGTGCGTGTGTGTGTGTGTGCGTGTGTGTGTGCCACGTATCGGTTTGAAAATGAACCTGACTATTTTTACCCCGATGGTCCCGACTCGAGGCGTACAGTACGCGAGCTGTGCGCCTGCACAAACATGACAACAGGCAGCTGATCTGGGTCACTGACAGCAGAAGAACCTCTCCAACCAGCTCAGGAGGAAATCCATTTACTGCCCCCTGGTGGACTCACAGAGAACATGCTGCTCCGTGTGAGGTGGCCCAGTTCATGAAGAGAAAGAGAACAACAGCTGATTGTTGATTTACTGTTTGATTCATTTAATCTAATAATAATTATAATAATGCTGCAGCCTTCCCTGTGTCTTTCAGCAGAGCTTGTGATAAACCAGATTTGGACGTATGCATTTGAATATTTGTTGGTTGCAGTCAAAGTAAACACACAACAGGAAGTTATCCAGCTCTCCAGCTGAGTTGAATTCGATAAATTATATATTAGATGATATAATATAGAGACGTTCTGCTGCTGCAGCTTTGACTCGACCCTTTGTGATTCTGTTTGTGTGATTTTGACGTGAAGCGAAATAGCTTTTTATAAGTTGATGATATTTCGTCACTGTGATTGATGTGATTGAAGGACGCAGCAGTTTCCAGCCTCTTGTTTTGTTGTCGGTCTGCTCAGCAGAGACGACGTGCAGCCACTCCTTTCAGGTTAGCTGTGAGTTTTGTAATGATCAGTTTCATTTTAAAGCAACATCACAGAGTGTGTGGTAAATCTGTTCAGCTGTACAGCAGCAGACACAGCGGCCGGCTTTGCTTGTAGCATGCAAACGTTTGTGTTGTGATTGATCTTTGAAACGAGTTGATGTTAGAAGCTGCTAGCAGCTGATTTATGATGGATTTTATTGTGTTTTTATCAGAGATGTATAAAGTACTAGAATAAAGGAGTGGAGTAGAAGTACAAGTGCTATATCAAAAAACTGACTTGAGTAGAAGTTGAAGTGTTGTTTAAACACCATACTTAAGTAAAAGTACTAAAGTATTCAAAATGTTTTGTACTTAAGTATTGCAAGTAGAAGTATGTAAAAAAAAAATGCTACTCAAGTACTGAAAGTACAAGTACAAGTACTGTTGTTTATATTATTTCTGATATTTATTAAGGCACAACTTCTAATGTTACAGTGTTACAATGTTCATGGTAGAGTTCTGTGATTTCCCATGGTCTGTGAATGCGTCTGAATGAATGCAGAGCGAGGGGGCGGGGCAGCAGGTGAGAGAGCGCACCTGGGTGAGTCAGGTGTGTGACGTACGGCGCACGAGCGAGGTTGATGTGAGACCGGGACTGTTCAGTTGGTTTTTTGTCGTGGTTCCGGCCGACAGTCACCGAGTCCTGGAACCAAACCGTTCAGCAATAAATGCAGTTTGTTCAATATCGCCTCGTCATTCATCACGTGTCCGGCTGGACGCTACAATAGTAACGAGTAACGACTCAGCACATGAAACATGTATCCGAGTAAAAGTATTAAACTCATCAAAAATATGTAGTGCAGTAAAAGTGGAAGTTGGGGAAAAATAATACTCCAAAAAAGTACAGATACTGCATTGTAGTACTTAAGTGTACTGTAGTTCCACTTTGTTACTGTACATCTCTGGTTTTTATTTAATGATCAATAAAAGGTTTCAGCATCTCGGTCTGTGCAGCTTCAGCTGTCATGTGACTTTGCATGTGCCATGATGTCGTGTGTGTCACTGCTGCAGATGACTGAAGTGGTGCTGAGGGTTGAGTTGTAGATTTTTGTTAGTGTGAGAGCGTCACTGATGCTCAGCTGCTTTTTAAAGTCTCATGTATGTTCACTCACAAAGATGAACAGACTTTTCTTTCTTTCTGTCTGCCTCTCTGCAGGTCGCCATTATTGCTGGAAACTTTGAGCTCGCTGAACTCATCAAGAACCACAAAGAGACAGATATAGGTAAGTAACAGAGCAGCAGCTCGTCTTCAGTCCTCCTCCATCATCCATCCATCCATCCATCCCTCACCTGTTCTTCAGCCACCCAGCGCGTTCTCCTGAATCTCCCTCAGGATACATTTCAAATCCCCTCCATGGTTTGAGCCTTCCTAAATAGGATGAAAGTTTGTGTTTACACCAGGACGATGCCGGGCCCATTACACCCAGAGAAATGATCAATGCTTCAGCTTCAGAGGGAGCTTTGGTCGACTGTGAAAGGATTTGATGAAGTCGCGGATGGATTTGTGATTTTATCTTTGTTGTTGTTTCTGATTTCAAGCGTTCGTGAGTGACTGGCACAGTGGTTCTGTTCAGAGTCAGCTCCTTTGACTTGAATAGAAACGTGTTGAAACTTTGGAACCAAGCGGTACCGTCAGTTTCTCCATGACTCTTTATACTACATCCGAGTTTGAACTTCAACGTGTTGTCAGTCATCATGTAAGTGAAATATTCATTTAATGACTCGATTCAGCATCCAGCTTGTATATAGGAAGTCTATGGAAGCTCAACACGTGATGTGACTGCATCGATTTATCTTTCTGACGTCCCGGTTTGAATCGTTGACGTCTTCAAGACGATGATTCCCGCTCATCCGTTGGGTTGTCCTGCTTCCCACTGTACGTTTGGAGTGACTGCACAACCATAGCGGGCAGCGTGAGCAGAACCCGTCGAGTCGACCCGTCGCATCGGCTGTATGAGCGGGAAATCCATGTCTCTCATTGAAAGATTTTAAAAGGAGTTTTGTTGGTCCGTCTTTGAACCGTCACGAGTGTGTTAGACTGGATTAAAGATTAAAGATTTTGAAATTGGACAACTCTTCAAAGTGATACTGAAGAAAAGCCACAAAAATGTCTCAGCGTATGATCTGCTTTGGTTTTACTAGAAGTCTGTGAAGGTTCTCGCTCGTCCAGGTCGTCTGTCCTCAAGAAGAGTCAAACAACGAGTACTGACAAACCAAGAACGGAAACAGTGACCTGGTTAACGTTTCCTCACCATCGTCAGTCACAACTGAAGAAGATTCCTGGATGAGAGCTGAAACGTCTTGATGGATCTAGGTCCAGTTGCACCAGACTGAACTCTTCTCAGCACTCCTGTTCTGTTGGCGTCTTTGTGAGGATCCGGACCTTCAAACGATGTGTGGACCGCTGACGATCCAAGCGGCTGTAATCCAAAATAAAGGAGCAAACTCTCCCTCTCAGCCTGTCCACTGCTCGTTAAAGGGTTAATCCTGTTAAAATGCAAGACAGTGCCTGTATCTATATATTTATATATATTTGTATTTATATATGTGCTGTATGAGAGTTATTTCACTCTGCATCTGTGTGTGTGAGGAACGAGAGGGAGGTGAGAAGACGAAGATTTCTCACGAACATACAAAAATGAAAAAAAAAAAAAAGGTTTTTGAACAAAGTCCATGTTTTCCATCTTTCTATTTATTACCTCGGTTGCCACTTATTAGTTCTGTTGATGCAGATCTAACACCTGATGGAGACGGTTTCAGTTTCAGACCACAGATCGTCAGCTTCTCCGTCGACTCACAGCCGGCGCGTTGATGCTGTCCAGTTGTGGAAAACATCTCCATCAGCTGAAATGAACACTGAGCCGTACTCCTGATCCGGGCCCGGGCCTTTAAAGTAGTTAGTGGTGGCCCGGGGATTACAGAGGCCTCGGAGAAAATGAGAAAAGATGAACAAACAAATGAATGTGCAAAGGAGGGCAGAGAAAGATTGAGAGGGGAATGAAGAGAGAGAAATCTAATCTAATCTAGATGTAATCCTGCAGTTGTTGCTCTCTCTCGTGGACGGGCGGCCTCACACTGAGGGCGACCCGGTGAAGGGCTAAATGGGACACGTTGACGCTGCAGATTTAACCCCCCAAATAAAATCCTCCCTCCTCAATCCACTTCACACGTTTCAGCTCGACCCGGCAGAGCTCGGCTGCAGCCGCGAGCGTCCTCCAGGCTCAGCTGAAGGTGATCGCTCGTGCTTGGACGTCTTTGTTCTGTGATCTGTTGGTGGTCTGGATTTTGGGGGGTTGGGATATCTTTACGTCTGGACGCCATGGGGTCAGCCTGCTGCAAAGGTGTGTCGCCCCCCCCCCCCCCCCCCCCCATCTGCCCTCCACCCAACCTCACCTGAAACACACCACAGCCCAGCCCTCCTCACCAGAGACAGCTCGTGTCGTGTTGAGCCTCTAGAGCTCTCAGCTACAGTGTGTGTGTGTGTGTGTGTGTGTGTGTGTGTGTGTGTGTGTGTGTGTGTGTGTGTGTGTGTGTGTGTGTGTGTGTGTGTGTGTGTGTGTGTGTGTGTGTGTGTGTGTGTGTGTAATGTGGTCTAAATACCATAAGCCCTGTGGCTTTCACAGTTCTCCTGCTGACTCTGTCCAGCTGACGTAACGGTTCAAATCTTTCAGTTCATTACGTCAGAGATCTGACACGATGAATCCACTGAGCATCAGTCGCTCTGTGGCGCTCAGAGTAAATCTACTTCCTGTTTGTTCACCAATCATCAGTGACCAACATGACGTGAACCTCGAATCGATAAATCAAATCGATGCAGTTTGATCCCATGAGGGGGACTCGCTCCTCACCGCTGTTTAAACATACTGCGATCGTCACACTGGTTAATATATCGTAATATATTTTATTAGATGTTAATATTTGGACTTATATTCTAGAACAGGAGTGTCAAACATGCGGCTCGTGGGCCAGAACCAGCCCGCCCAAGAGAATCCGGTCCGGCCCGCTGAATGAATCTGCAAAGCTCATCAAGTGATTTTTGATGAATCCATAATGACGGCTGTTCTTCTTCACGCTACAGAAACGTTCAAAGCTTTTTTCATTCATAGATTATTTTGAAAATGGTTTTACTGGTTCGCACACTCGACATCAAACTGTGAACGACGGACGCTGAAACAAAATGACAAACTTCCAGCTTTTAAAATCAGACGTTTATTCATCAGTAATGAAAATAATGATAATTTATTACATGCGTCGTTTATTTTAAATTATTTATGAACATCTTTACTTAGATTTCTCTTTTATTAATCGACACACAGAGCCCACACCCCCCCCCCTCACGACACGACACAATCAATATCACATTGATCTAAATTAAGGACAACCGAACGTCCATACATATATATATATATATATATATATATATATATATATATATATATATATATATATATATATATATATATATATATATATATATATGTATATATGTATATATACGAGGGATGGTCTCAGTGTTAGTTTGCAGTGACAGTGATGTCAGTCTGCGATAGAAGCAGCTGCACGTTCCTCAGTGGTTCTGAGTTCTGCTGGATCAGCTGGATCAGCTGGATCTGCTGGATCAGCTGGATCAGCTGGATCAGCTGGATCAGCTGGTTATTTCATGTGTTCACTAAGAGACGTGAGACGAGTGTCACTGCACTTGGACACAGTGACAGTGATGTCGTCTCTACGTCGACTCGTGCACAGACAAAGACACAATGTGACTGATGGAGCAGAGAGGAAGGAAGCTTAAAGGGCAGCGTGTGTGTGTGTGTGTGTGTGTGTGTGTGTGTGTGTGTGTGTGTGTGTGTGTGTGTGTGTGTGTGTGTGTGTGTGTGTGACCTATATACTGTGGTTAATGGTTAGTCATTCAAAGGGCCGTGCACTCACACGTGTTACCATGTTCAGAAATAGTTCACTATACTGAGGACCAACCAGGACTGTCAGATAACCACGTCCTCCTCCTCCTCGTCCTCCTCCTCGTCCTCCTCCTCCTCCTCGTCCTCCTCCTCCTCCTCGTCCTCCTCCTCCTCCTCCTCCTCCTCCTCCTCCTCCTCGTCCTCCTCCTCCTCCTCGTCCTCCTCCTCCTCCTCCTCCTCCTCCTCGTCCTCCTCCTCCTCCTCTTCGTCCTCGTCCTCCTCCTCCTCCTCGTCCTCCTCCTCGTCCTCCTCGTCCTCGTCCTCGTCCTCCTTCTCATCCTCTTCGTCCTCGTCCTCCTCCTCCTCCTCCTCCTCCTCCTCTTCGTCCTCCTCCTCCTCCTCTTCGTCCTCCTCCTCCTCCTCCTCGTCCTCCTCCTCGTCCTCCTCCTCCTCCTCCTCCTCCTCCTCGTCCTCCTCCTCCTCCTCTTCGTCCTCGTCCTCCTCCTCGTCCTCCTCGTCCTCGTCCTCGTCCTCCTTCTCATCCTCTTCGTCCTCGTCCTCCTCCTCCTCCTCCTCCTCTTCGTCCTCCTCCTCCTCCTCTTCGTCCTCGTCCTCCTCCTCTTCGTCCTCGTCCTCCTCCTCCTCCTCGTCCTCCTCCTCGTCCTCCTCGTCCTCGTCCTCCTTCTCATCCTCTTCGTCCTCGTCCTCCTCCTCCTCCTCCTCCTCCTCTTCGTCCTCGTCCTCCTCCTCCTCCTCGTCCTCCTCGTCCTCCTCCTCCTCCTCCTCCTCGTCCTCCTCCTCCTCGTCCTCGTCCTCCTTCTCATCCTCTTCGTCCTCGTCCTCCTCCTCCTCCTCCTCCTCCTCCTCTTCGTCCTCCTCCTCCTCCTCCTCCTCCTCCTCCTCCTCCTCTCTCTCCTCCTCCTCCTCCTCCTCGTCGTCCTCGTCCTCCTCCTCCTCCTCCTCCTCGTCCTCCTCCTCCTCGTCCTCCTCCTCGTCCTCGTCCTCCTCCTCCTCCTCTCGTCCTCCTCCTCCTCCTCCTCCTTCTCCTTCCTGACTCAGAGACACTGATCCACAGCTTCATATCGTCCTCTGTGATTACACCAACTCTTTACTTTTTTGTTTATGCCATACACCTGAGACCAAAGGTCCCTGTCTGTCCCTAAATCCAGGAGGACGAACATTCCTCAACCCCCCAACAACACGACATGTTTACAGCCCGGAACAAATGAGACTGCCAAGACCTGTCCTTACCTTTTTTAGACCTGTTAGAGACTACGTCCAGGTTTTAGACAGTCTGCGAGGACGTCACAGAGACTACGTCCAGGTTTTAGACAGTCTGCGAGGACGTCACGGAGACTACGTCCAGGTTTTAGACAGTCTGCGAGGACGTCACGGAGACTACGTCCAGGTTTTAGACAGTCTGCGAGGACGTCACAGAGACTACGTCCAGGTTTTAGACAGTCTGCGAGGACGTCACAGAGACTACGTCCAGGTTTTAGACAGTCTGCGGGGACGTCTCAGAGACTACGTCCAGGTTTTAGACAGTCTGCGAGGACGTCACGGAGACTACGTCCAGGTTTTAGACAGTCTGCGAGGACGTCACAGAGACTACGTCCAGGTTTTAGACAGTCTGCGGGGACGTCACAGAGACTACGTCCAGGTTTTAGACAGTCTGCGGGGACGTCACAGAGACTACGTCCAGGTTTTAGACAGTCTGCGGGGACATCACGGAGACTACGTCCAGGTTTTAGACAGTCTGCGAGGACGTCACGGAGACTACGTCCAGGTTTTAGACATTCTGCAGGGACGTCACGGAGACTACGTCCAGTTTTTAGACATTCTGCAGGGACGTCACGGAGACTACGTCCAGGTTTTAGACAGTCTGCGGGGACGTCTCAGAGACTACGTCCAGGTTTTAGACAGTCTGCGGGGACGTCACAGAGACTACGTCCAGGTCTTAGACAGTCTGCGAGGACGTCACAGAGACTACGTCCAGGTTTTAGACAGTCTGCGAGGACGTCACAGAGACTACGTCCAGGTTTTAGACAGTCTGCGAGGACGTCACAGAGACTACGTCCAGGTTTTAGACAGTCTGCGGGGACGTCTCAGACTTTTATCCTCAGTATCATCAGGACCAGTTGTTTTGATTTGTGAAGCTCGTAACGTTCCCATGGTAAACGTTGTCTTCAGTGCTGTCACTCTGAGCTGCTCATGAATAATAATAATAATAATAATAATAATAATAATAATAATGATATGAAGACAGACAGCTGACGACTCCACCTTTACAGACGTGTGAAACATCCAGACAGATGTTTGAAAATGAGTTCTGGTCTCTATCCAAACACAACGAGAGAACATGTTCATCAAACATCTGCACCATGACAAGTGAAGTGTCTCTTTAATGAAATATAACAACAGTAAAATATCCATAAAGAAATAAATAATGCAGCATAATGAGTGTGTGCTGACGTCTGTAGACGCTGTGTGTTTGTAAGAATGACTGACAGCGTATAGGACCACCCGCTGCCACAGAGTGATAATCCACAGGAAGTCCGTATACTGACCAGAGACACACTTCCATAGCTACACACACACCAAACAATGTCTCACACACACACACACACACACACACACACAAACACACACACACACACACACACACACACTTTAGCCACTTGTGTGTTTGTTGCAGGGTGTAGAGACACTCTCTGTTCTCTTCTGCATTTATCTGGAATCTGTTTAAAACTCGAGGCTGAAGACAAGTCGTCCTGAAGACGAGTCGTCCTGAAGATGAGACAAGTCGTCCTGAAGACGAGTCGTCCTGAAGTCGAGTCGTCCTGAAGTCGAGTCGTCCTGAAGACGAGTCTTCCTGAAGACGAGTCGTCCTGACTCCTTGCAGAGCGGCTGACACGCAGCACGATCTCTGCTGCAGGAAAACACGTCGACCTGTCAGCTGGTGAAAAGTCACGAAGGGCAGAAAGGACGGATGATGTTTATGCAACAGGGTTTATTTTTACACACACACACACACACACACACACACACACACACACACACACACACAGTAAGGTACAAAGAATAAAACTTTTTCAGAAATTACACTTAAAGGACATTAACCGCTACCAACCCGTCTAAAACCTGGACGTAGTCTCTGTGACGTCCCCGCAGACTGTCTAAAACCTGGACGTAGTCTCCGTGACGTCCCCGCAGACTGTCTAAAACCTGGACGTAGTCTCTGTGACGTCCCTGCAGACTGTCTAAAACCTGGACGTAGTCTCTGTGACGTCCTTGCAGACTGTCTAAAACCTGGACGTAGTCTCCGTGACGTCCCCGCAGACTGTCTAAAACCTGGACGTAGTCTCACCCTCAGTACAGTTGTCATGAACGGGGAAATTAGCTACAGAGACCAAAACTGTTTTTGTACCAGGCTGTAAACATGTTTATTTCTGCTGTGAAACATGGGGACTTATGGAGACTGACTCACTTCTGGAGCCAGCCTCAGGTGGACGTTGGAGGAACTGCAGTTGTTGCTTTGTAGCCTCTTTATCTTAATAAATGTCAAACTGTTCTTTAAATATCGGCCATGAGGAGTTCTTGCTTTACGACGTATTTTATAATCCAACTTTTCTGTGAGTGCGCGCTGAAACTTTCCCTGAACTAAATAAAATGATCTTGTTTTGAGCAGAGAATCTTTTTCTGCTGCGAGCAGCTCTGAGGTTTAAATAACAATCATTTGCTTTACAAGTACAGGACGGAGACGCGTCTGCTCCCCTGCTGAGGAGTCTTATTGAAGCCTGCGTGTGAATACCTGAGCGCCGGCCTTCCTGTCTGTCGGCAGGTGACTCTTAATGTCAGTGATTATTGCACCCTGGTCAGCACAGACGCTCCTGCTCCACACAGCTGTCAGCTCCGCCTGCAGGAGATCCACTCTGTGCAGAAATCACTCCAGGAAGCATGGAGGCAGTTAATCAGGAAAACATTTGGCATTTCCATCCTCGCACGTCCACTCTTCGTCTCTTTGGGACTCTGCAACAACTGAAATGTTTGAGGCTCAGTGTGCTCTGCTTCGATTGGTTCTGGCAGCAGCTGCTGGAGGTGAAGCTCCGTCCACAGTTACACTTTCCTGTGGCAGATCGTGGAGCTGTAAATGTGAGGAGAGTGCATCCATAGAAACACATGAGGAACAGCCACATGTCACCTTTTAATCACAACATTAGAGTGACAAACAAAGATTCAGATCATGAGCACAAACTGTGTTTTAGTTGATGTAGAAACATTTTATGAAATGTGGAACGTGCAGTCACTGAATCTCAGTTTGTGGATTTAATTCTCAGATTTCATTTCCACTCTGTTTCAAAAACAGACGCTCATTAAAGAGTGAAGTTCAGATTTGTTCTTCTACGACAACAAACTGCTTTAATGTTTAATGCTTTTCTATAGATGAAGGCTGCGTGTTCATTTATTCATCATGCTTCATCTTTTCTCTTTAAACATGCGATGTGTGATGTGTGTGTTTTACACACACTCTGAATCCATGCTATATTTGGCTGATGGTGCCAGCAGTGTCCCCGGGAAGGAGGACAAATCTCACAATTTCAACATCCTGTCAGCGAGGAAGGAAAACTTAATTCACACTGATGCTGACTGATTTATTTCCCTGCATCCACGCGCTGTGCCACGTTTGTAGTCCTGTCACATCTCGAGTCCCGTGTGAAGTGTTTTGTCTCGTGGAAGGTGAATTATTCTGAGAACACGAGGGGGGAATCGGCATACAACCCCGAGGGGAGCGTTCTTTCAATGGCTGACAAACAGCTAAAGTGCTCATTAGTATTGATTGGTGATATAATTAGATTCAACTATATGACGCCGAGCGCCGTGAGCTGCATTTACTGATAAACATGGTTCAGTGGCAGCAGAAAATTACCTGCTATCTGTGTGTGTGTGTGTGTGTGTGTGTGTGTGTGTGTGTGTGTGTGTGTGTGTGTGTGTGTGTGTGTTCTGGTGTCAGATCTAGTGCGTCCCTTCAGACAGGTGCTGTATGTAGAATAACAACAGGTTACAAAACATACCAAGAACATGTATGATAAAAATCATCAAATCATCAAAAAATCCCCCAACTGACCTAACACTAAAATAACGCTGGTGTAACATTAAAATAACGCTGGTGTAACACTAAAATAACGCTGGTGTAACACTATAATAACGCTGGTGTAACATTAAAATAACGCTGGTGTAACATTAAAATAACGCTGGTGTAACACTAAAATAACGCTGGTGTAACATTAAAATAACGCTGGTGTAACACTATAATAACGCTGGTGTAACATTAAAATAACGCTGGTGTAACATTAAAATAACGCTGGTGTAACACTAAAATAACGCTGGTGTAAATAACGCTGGTGTAACATTAAAATAACGCTGGTGTAACACTATAATAACGCTGGTGTAACATTAAAATAACGCTGGTGTAACATTAAAATAACGCTGGTGTAACACTAAAATAACGCTGGTGTAACATTAAAATAACGCTGGTGTAAATAACGCTGGTGTAACATTAAAATAACGCTGGTGTAACACTATAATAACGCTGGTGTAACATTAAAATAACGCTGGTGTAACACTAAAATAACGCTGGGGTAACATTAAAATAACGCTGGTGTAACATTAAAATAACGCTGGTGTAACACTATAATAACGCTGGTGTAACATTAAAATAACGCTGGTGTAACATTAAAATAACGCTGGTGTAACACTATAATAACGCTGGTGTAACATTAAAATAACGCTGGTGAAACATTAAAATAACGCTGGTGTAACATTAAAATAACGCTGGGGTAACACTAAAATAACGCTGGTGTAACATTAAAATAACGCTGGTGTAACACTAAAATAACGCTGGTGTAACACTAAAATAACGCTGGTGTAACATTAAAATAACGCTGGTGTAACATTAAAATAACGCTGGTGTAACACTAAAATAACGCTGGTGTAACACTAAAATAACGCTGGTGTAACATTAAAATAACGCTGGTGTAACATTAAAATAACGCTGGATTAACACTAAAATAACGCTGGTGTAACATTAAAATAACGCTGGTGTAACATTAAAATAACGCTGGTGTAACATTAAAATAACGCTGGATTAACACTAAAATAACGCTGGTGTAACATTAAAATAACGCTGGTGTAACATTAAAATAACGCTGGATTAACACTAAAATAACGCTGGTGTAACATTAAAATAACGCTGATAGAGAGACGTTGAATCCAAAACATGAAGTTTATCGTTCTGGACGTGACGTCCTTTATCTCATGGAAGTATAATGAGGTTGTCTGACGATGACTTCTGTGTAAAGGCAATTCTGAGATTTCTTTCAAAATACATTTAATATTTTGTGAACTAGTTGCTGTTCAAACAGTTTTTCACCAGTTTTCAGTCTCAGGGTTTTGTGGGCGGTGCTTAAAGGGTGGCTCGATGACACGCTGAGGCCACCCTGAGCAGAGAGACAGAGATGAATTAAACTCAGATGAATGCTCATGATTTTAATAAAACATTTTTCTGTTAAACTTTGATTTAAAAAAATAAAATAAATATAAGTAGCATTAGTTTTATTCTGAAAATCCTGTTAAACACGTGTATGGTGGTGTTCCTTCTGGACGTCAAAAAAAAAACTTCCCGAGCTGCAATCCAGTTCAAACATTTAATAAAAAAATAGAAAAACAAATTACAGTCCGTCACACGGTAGAAAAACGTTATGCTCCCGTCCCTGCCGCAGCTCTAAACATCAGTCACTGCGCACATGACTACCAAAATAAAGGTCCAATATTCAATTTTATCAGGGATGAATGATAATAACTAACACGAGTTTGCTTTTTAAATGTTTTAACATTGTTTCCCTGGTATGCACATGAAATAACATGAAATTATAAATTATGCATCATATTTAAATTGACTTCAATTCACATCCTACAACGTGTTCTTCCCTCCATGTTTCATATAGTGTGAAGTCAGAGCGCAGTATGGAGCTGTCATCACTGCATCACTGCATACTTTATGACAACATATGCTTTGCGTGTAGCCATCTGCTGCGTTCTCCTCAGTCAGGGTCACTTCTTGGATCAGTTTGTATCAAAGAAAGAAAGAAAGAAAGAAAGAAAGAAAGAAAGAAAGAAAGAAAGAAAGAAAGAAAGAAAGAAAGACGCGGCGCTTCATCACGCCTTCGTTAACACAACAGCTGAGCATGAAATCAAACAAAGTGGAAGCAGGATGAGTACAGAGAGCGGGAGGGAGTCACATGGTTACATCATACAACAGGCAGGTGTGCATGTAAGTGTGTAAGTGTGTAAGTGTGTAAGTGTGTAAGTGTGTAAGTGTGGCTTTAATGATGTATGGAGCCGTCCCCCCTCCTGAGTTGCTTAGCAACAACAAGAAGAAGCTGCTCAGCATCCAGTCGCTCCAAATCCTGTTTGTCTTCTCCCCCAAGTTCCCGACAAACGGCTCATAGCACATGTTGGATGCAGCCGACTCTAGAACCAGTCCAGCGTTAACATCCGTCAGCTTCATCTCCTCCATCAGCTTCATCTCCTCCATCAGCTTCATCTCCTCCATCAGCTTCATCTCCTCCATCAGCTTCATCTCCTCCGTCAGCTTCATCTTCTCCTTCAGCTTCATCTTCTCCATCAGCTTCATCTTCTCCTTCAGCTTCATCTTCTCCATCAGCTTCATCTTCTCCATCAGCTTCATCTTCTCCATCAGCTTCATCTTCTCCTTCAGCTTCATCTTCTCCTTCAGCTTCATCTTCTCCATCAGCTTCATCTTCTCCGTCAGCTTCATCTTCTCCGTCAGCTTCATCTCCTCCATCAGCTTCATCTTCTCCATCAGCTTCATCTTCTCCATCAGCTTCATCTTCTCCGTCAGCTTCATCTCCTCCATCAGCTTCATCTTCTCCATCAGCTTCATCTTCTCCATCAGCTTCATCTTCTCCTTCAGCTTCATCTTCTCCATCAGCTTCATCTTCTCCGTCAGCTTCATCTTCTCCATCAGCTTCATCTTCTCCGTCAGCTTCATCTTCTCCGTCAGCTTCATCTTCTCCGTCAGCTTCATCTTCTCCATTAGCTTCATCTTCTCCTTCAGCTTCATCTTCTCCATCAGCTTCATCTTCTCCATCAGCTTCATCTTCTCCGTCAGCTTCATCTTCTCCATCAGCTTCATCTTCTCCTTCAGCTTCATCTTCTCCATCAGCTTCATCTTCTCCATCAGCTTCATCTTCTCCGTCAGCTTCATCTTCTCCATCAGCTTCATCTTCTCCGTCAGCTTCATCTTCTCCATCAGCTTCATCTTCTCCGTCAGCATCATCTTCTCCATCAGCTTCACCTTCTCCATCAGCTTCATCTTTTCCATCAGCTTCATCTTCTCCTTCAGCTTCATCTTCTCCATCAGCTTCATCTTCTCCTTCAGCTTCATCTTCTCCGTCAGCATCATCTTCTCCATCAGCTTCATCTTCTCCTTCAGCTTCATCTTCTCCGTCAGCTTCATCTTCTCCGTCAGCTTCATCTTCTCCGTCAGCTTCATCTTCTCCGTCAGCATCATCTTCTCCATCAGCTTCATCTTCTCCATCAGCATCATCTTCTCCATCAGCATCATCTTCTCCGTCAGCTTCATCTTCTCCGTCAGCTTCATCTTCTCCGTCAGCATCATCTTCTCCGTCAGCTTCATCTTCTCCATAAGCTTCATCTTCTCCGTCAGCTTCATCTCCTCCGTCAGCTTCATCTCCTCCATCAGCTTCATCTTCTCCATCAGCTTCATCTTCTCCATCAGCTTCATCTTCTCCGTCAGCATCATCTTCTCCATCAGCTTCATCTTCTCCATCAGCTTCATCTTCTCCATCAGCATCATCTTCTCCGTCAGCTTCATCTTCTCCGTCAGCTTCATCTTCTCCATCAGCTTCATCTTCTCCGTCAGCATCATCTTCTCCATCAGCTTCATCTTCTCCATCAGCTTCATCTTCTCCGTCAGCATCATCTTCTCCATCAGCTTCATCTTCTCCATCAGCTTCATCTTCTCCATCAGCTTCATCTTTTCCATTAGCTTCATCTTCTCCATCAGCTTCATCTTCTCCATCAGCTTCATCTTCTCCTTCAGCTTCATCTCCTCTGTCAGCTTCATCTTCTCCGTCAGCTTCATCTTCTCCATCAGCTATATCTCCTCCGTCAGCTTCATCTTCTCCTTCAGCTTCATCTCCTCTGTCAGCTTCATCTTCTCCGTCAGCTTCATCTTCTCCTTCAGCTTCATCTCCTCTGTCAGCTTCATCTTCTCCGTCAGCTTCATCTTCTCCTTCAGCTTCATCTCCTCTGTCAGCTTCATCTTCTCCGTCAGCTTCATCTTCTCCTTCAGCTTCATCAGCTTCATCATCTCCGTCACCTTCATATTCTTCGTCAGCTTCATCTTCTCTGTCAGCTTCATCAGCTTCATCATCTCCGTCACCTTCATATTCTTCGTCAGCTTCATCTTCTCTGTCAGCTTCATCAGCTTCATCATCTCCGTCAGCTTCATCTTCTCCGTCAGCTTCATCTTCTCCATCAGCTTCATCATCTCCGTCAGCTTCATCTTCTCCATCAGCTTCATCTTCTCCGTCAGCTTCCTCCTCAGAAGACGGTCTCTGTGATCGTCCTCTGTGCGGCTGAAGTTCTTCATGTGGGCTCGAATCGACGGAAACTGAAAACGGATCAATCAGCTGAAAGATTAAAGACTTGAATGAATCTTTAAAAAAAATCCAAATAAAATAAAATGTATCTTCACGTTCACGCTGCTTCAGTCTAATAAGAATTTCTGTATTTCATGGATGTAATCAGCTTTTTAATTATTCATATTTCATTTTCATTTTTTAAGGTTCGTTATTGGTTTTCTTTCAGTTGCGCTCGGGACACTTTGCTCTCATGAGACGATAACACGAGTGTGATGTCTGTAATGAAGTGTTCGTCTCTGTTCAAAGTACGAATCGATCCCAGTGCGTGACGACACATTAAGCTTTTATTTCTATTTGGTTCAGTATTAATATTCATATACAGATTTATATATATGTGTCGTTTAAACACAGATATTAATGTTATGGTTGTTATTTATGTCCTTCCATAGCGTTGCAGTTTTATGTCCACGTTAAAGTGTTTGAATAATTCAATCTTTGCTTCAGCTTCTTGTTTAGCGTCATGCTGTGTATCCAGGCAACCCGATGCACGGTCCTGCTTCCTTTCTATTTCTGCGTTTCGCTGTAGTATTTAAATATACACTCGGCTTCCATGACATCTTCGAGTGGAGTGGAGTTTCAGTCAGTCTGCACGCTCGGGTTGTTGTTTTCATGTTTTATTAATTTTAAATGTGCAAATGAGTCGACTGAACACCTGAGGCTGCGTCTGTGAATGAGCTTCACGTGACTGGATGTTGTTTCATCGTTTCACCTGGACCGTCAGTCTTTTTTAAAAGTAGCTTTGCTGTTTCAAATTTTTCTGCTGAAGCATTTTGTGCCAAACGTTTTTTTTTCCATTTCAGTGAAAATCATAGTTGAGTTTTTTCTGTTTCCAGCCCCTGAGGCAGCATTCAGACCTGAACTCTGTTTAAACCACACTAATGTAAATCTCTGAGCAGTTACTGCTGTAAATGAATAAATACAGGGTGTAGCCAGTCGAACCTTGGAAGCGTTCATCTGATCCACTTCACTCATGCTTCTTGGGTCCTTAGAAATCCCCCCACCTGTCTGAAGTTGATTGTTTCCTCGAGATATGTGAAGAGTCATGAACACACACACAGATTCTTCCACTTATAACCCTCACTAATCCTAACCCTGTCACTCGCCCCTACCAGGTTAACGAGAAACTTAGAAGTCGATGACCGACTAACCTCTGATCACGTCGCCTCGTTGTCCGGTCACTCCACATGCTTCCCAGCTGGATCTGGACCCGAATGGCTGTGGCTTTGCTGAGTCTCACAGAATCCTGGAAAAACTAGTTTACAGGCTTTTATGTTCAACGTGAAGTTAAGTTGTTATAGCGCCACAGCCTGCACTTCCTTTGGTCCTCACTAACAGCCGCCAAGTGTTGATCGGATGAATGACCGATCCGATGACAGACAGAGAGTCTCCCCTTACAGTTCGCTTTGATAGAAATGTGACTGGACGATTTAAACAAAGAAGATGAAGCTGATCTAAAGTCTGTTTGACTGTAACTGTCTTCTTATCTGCAGTGCACAGAGCTGATGACCCGTGTCTGATCTTTCAGGAAAGGCCAGCGTGTTCTCTGCTGTGGCCTGAACTCAGAGACTCGACGCTGACACCTGTGGTCATTAAGCCTCGGCTGCCTCTGGAGAGATTCTCATGGGCGGCTGAATGCGTGAGTCTGCCTGATAACAGATAATTCAGCTGAAAGTCCAACAGGCCATCTGTCCTGCTGTTAAAGGCGAGATGTGTGAGTGCTGATCCAGCTTCACTGCTCTCTGACAAAGACTCTTCAAGTGATGCACACCGCGGATGAATTCATTAACTATTGGAACTTTAAGGAGAAGTGTGTGGACGTGGAAATCTGTCGCTTATTGGCTCGAGACGCACTGTAACTGTGTCACGTGTGATCTAGCAAATAAAAAACATTAAGACATGCAGAGATCTACTTGAAACATGCAGAAGAACCAACATTAGATTAGAACAACATCTTATGAAACAATCCCCCCTCAGGTCCTCAGCAACACACGTCATTGTCAATGGACGGTTTCTCGACAGTGCTCTTCCTTTTTAGTTAGATGGTGTTCGACCAAATGACACCAGATTTATCAGATCATATCTGCAGATGTGAGTCCACCAGATGTGGTCTGCAGCAGCACGAAGTGTCCAGGAGTATGACAGCATTTGGAATAGAAGAAAAACTTTGGTGAAGATCAGAAATCCAGCTCAGTCTGCAGTTCAGAGATGTTTTGTATCTGGATCTGGAACGATCTGAAGATTCATCTGGACCCACATAACCCAGGAAAACACCTGAGGATCCACAACAGCTTCCGAACACACCGTCTTTATCAAACCTGCTGTCTCATTTGTTGTTACGGCCTCAGATGTGTCGACTGAAGGCGACAGCGTGCGAGTCACTTCATGTTTGAAGGTTCACCTCGTCCCTACACTCGTCTAACACTAAAACACAAACACAGTTCATCTTTGACACACCGCGTCATTTATCTCGTGTTTCTAGAGCAGGGGTCTTCAACCAGGGGTCCACAGCCCTTAGGGGGTCTGCAGAGGTACTGCAGGGGGTCCGCCAATTTCTGTCATAAGTTTCAGCAGATTAATTTTGAATGTGAGGGCGCAGTGAATTAAAAACTACAAACATTTGGATATGTCCAAAGATGCACAGCTCTTGTCATTTAATAACCAATAATAATTTAGCATAAACTTTTTTTAGACAGGCTAATAACTCAGCATATGAATAGATTCATACGGTGAAATAAAATGTGAATAAAGGAAATATAAAAGTTATGATAGGCCAGGCTTAAAGAAATGATTTGGATGTGGAGCTTCAGTTCACTTCAAACTGCTCATACGTTACAAAAACACTAACTGTTAGTATGCTAAGGTTGTCTGGATGTTAGTTATTGGTTGTGTATTGATTCCTGGTGGTTGCAGAAGGATACACCTGTAAAGTGGTGCAGCAGGTGAAGGTCTCGGTCTCCTGCTCCAGCCTCTCCGGCTCTTTGGATCATCTCTGTGCAGCGCAGCGAGGGGAGGTGTGTGAGGGGCGGGGCAAGGGAAGTCATTTGCGTGTGTGTGTGTGTGTGATGGAGTGTGTGTGTGTGTGTCAGCGGAGGGGGTCGTGCTTGGAGGCTGGCAGGAGGCGGCGGTAGTAGAAGGTGTGAGCGGGATCATGTGCGCTGCGCGCGGCAGCTCCTCTCCGCAGAGCCGCTGTCCGTGGAGCCGAACGGGGGGAAGAAAAAGTCTGGATCAGAACAAAGTGATGTGATGTGAACGAGCTGGAGGAGTAGCAGAAGAAAAAGAGAACAGGAGTAATCATGAAGTCCATCATCAATGCCTTAAAAAAGGAAGGTAAGCTCTCTCACTTCGGTTCCGGACGCGCAGAGTTCGGGGCAACACCTTCACTGTGAACTTCAGATCTGAGTGTTTGCGTTGAGAAAAGTCCACATGCATGCTCGGGTCTTTGTTACCAAGTGCTCAGTATTTTTATCAGCTCTATTAAAGGGAGGTAGGTCGGCGCGTATCGAGGTTACAGGAATAATCTGCGTTCACGGAGGAAGCGAAGGAGGCTGCGCCGAGCTGGACCCGCTTCTAGGTCACAGAGACAGAGAGGGATGGAGAGCGGGACACCAACAGACGTGACTATGTGCTGTCCCCCCTCACCCAAACAGAACCCAAACAGCCCCTCATCCATCTGCCGGTGCGTGAAACCATGTGAAACCTTTGATTCATCACCAGCGCTGCTATTTTCTCAATGAAGAGTCTGAAGCAGGCGCAGCACAGCCGGCTATAGGCGCGGAGACGGTGCCAAGCAATCTGGATTCTGTAGGAAGGAGTGGAGACACTCAGAAGTGGGAGTTCTTGGATGAATTCAGACGTTGCATTGGATTGATGTAGCTCCACTAGTGTAATTACTGAATGTGTGAATGTGTGCAGAGGCTGCAGCTTTGCATGAAGCTGCAGCAGATGGAGACGAAGCCTCCAGTGGTGGAATGTGAAAGCAGCACGTCTCGGTTTGAATTCATTAAATGTGAGCTGTGATGTTTTTTAAACATCTGAACGCTGAGTGCATGTCACTGTGTGATGGCAGATCAGCTGACTCTGACCCCGAAGCTTCACTATGATGAACTGTACAAACTATAAATACTCTGAAGTGAGCAGTAAATTGAGGTTCTGGGAACTTATGAATCATCAGCACTTTGCGTCATCACTGACAGTGTAGTTTCACATTACTGTAATTTACCCATCTGTCATCTCATAAGCACAGGCCAAGCAATGCATTGTGGGATCTTTTGTCGCTTCGCTGTAAGAATTAGACCTAGTTTGGACTAAATAAAGGACGGAGGTTTTTTTATTCACGCCGGTTCGGGAGTTAAAATCAAAGGTTTGAAATAAAGAAGGGGGTCGGCTTCAGGCTACAAGAACCCGGATCCAGAACATGGCTGACAAACCCAACATGGTGGAGAGAGCTGGAGATCTCCTGCCTCCGGCTGAAGGACTTCACTGAGTGCAGCTTTAAGTGAACTGAAACATGAGCAGTGAGATCAGGTTGTCTTCGTTACTGTAGCAGATACACTGTGCTTTACGTGATGAGCTTTCATCGTAGCCTCATGTGACGATTTCGTTTCTCAAAGCTCCACCTGATGGAAATGTCTCTCTGTGATTGCGTAACATTGACACGAGAGGAGACGAGTCCTGTGATCCGTCAGAGACTGATATCTGTCTTCTGAAACTCACGACTGTCACAGAAATGATTCACACGCTCAGTAAAAACTTAGAAAACTTGCAGGGGTCAAAGACGTGAAGCTGAGGCACCTGTCACTCAAAGCGTCCACGCTCTTAACCCTGCATAACTTTCAGCCTTAATATAATGTGAACAGGTGAGTTGTATATAAATTCACCCTCAGTACAGTTGTCATGAACGGGGAAATTAGCTACAGAGACCAAAACTGTTTTTTGTACCAGGCTGTAAACATGTTTATTTCTGCTGTGAAACATGGGGACTTATGGAGACTGACTCACTTCTGGAGCCAGCCTCAGGTGGACGTTAGAGGAACTGCAGTTTGTGTCGCTTCCTGTGTTGGCTTCGCTTCACAGACGCTGATGCTTGAGGTTAACTGGTGACTCTAAATTTCCTGCAGGTGTGATTGGTTGTTGGTCTGACACGCCCCTCCAGTGTCAGCTGGCTCCACCCCCGAGGGGTCAGCTGTGTTTTTTTTCACTCCCATGGACGTTGCCGCTCGACTGAGTGTCTCCTCGGTTTGGTCATTAATGGCGGGAGCTCACGTCACAGACGTTGGATGATTGTGACTGATCCGTTCTCGTCGTTCCAATCTCGGCCAATTGTCGTTGACGGATGAAAATCATACGCGCTGCGTTCAGTGATTTTAAATAATGACGGCCTGCGTCTGGTTCTGATTATTCAAAGCTTGTTTGTTATTTACAGCCGGACTCGGTGCTGACGTCACGTGTTTGGGTGCAAACCGGAGAAATCGTAGTGAAAATAAAACGGCTCAGAGAGAGGAGCTTCAGTTCAGAGCTGCAGCTCAGCTGAAGTTAACCTGACTTTGATGAAGTTCTCTCTCCTCTAGCCGTCCCTGCAGAGTTTGCCCTCCATTCACCACCTCGTCCAAATTTAGAGTTTTTTTGCTCCGTTCTCTTTCCCTCCTCTGCCGGATCGCAGCTTAGCGCAGTGAAACGAGGGGCTGCCCCGGCGGCCTCGAGGTCAAGGTGCCGCCCGGTCACGTCACCACAGAAACATGCAGGACAGGTGTGTGTGTGTGTGTGTGTGTGTGTGTGTGTGTGTGTGTGTGTGTGTGTTTTCAGTTTAAGGAAGATGTAAACTGGGCTGATTTGAACTTGAAGTTGTTTTCCCGTTAAGAGCAGCCTCGGGGAAATGGAGACTAATTGCTCTCTAATTTACTGTGCACACTTGACAGACCTGAGCTCTGCAGTAACATCTGTAACATCCTGGTTTTGCGCAGCTGTACTGATCGGCTGCTCGGCTCACAGTGGACTGACTCCCTGTAACGGGCTCGTGTCAGCGCCGTGGTTTAGCCGAGTGCTTCCAGACTCTCTGACCTCCGACATGCGTTCTGTGTTTCAAGAGCATTTAATTACACAGATCCACTGATTGCTTCTCCAGCTGTTACGTAAGATGCTCGGCTTCTTTTACTTGATAATCTACTTGCGTGCGACAGAGCGAGTCCTGAGCCTGGAGCTGAAGCTCAGACTCGCCCCGCCAGCTCGGAGGCCACCTCAGCTCCTAAACGTGCGAGCTCATTAGATGTTAGCACCTCTTCTCTTCATCAACACGTCTGCTGCAGACACAGGCAGAGAGAAAGGTCTGAGATATTAGTCTGGGGACGTGATAATGACTCAGTGAATCTTCTTTCGGATGTTCAGGAAGCAAACAGCAGGAAGCTGTGCCACGGCCATGCCAGCCCGGTGCCATTGTATTAATCAGCCCATAATCGGGAGATGCTGATTGGCTGAATGGCTGCGGGCCCTGTTCAGCTCTCCCTGCACTCGTGTTGTAATTGTGAGGAGAGCTGGAGATGGCAGTTGTCATCTCACAGTGTAATGGAGGAATGTATCCGTGGGGAAATCAAGGCCAACCTCCATTACTGGTTCAGTCCGATGGTACGGTGCAGTGCAGCGAGGGCCCGGGGAGCTCAGCTCTGCTCATGTAATGCTGATAATCATGCCAACAATGGTCACAGAGAGAGAGAGAGTGCAGCCAATCACCAATGTGAGTTCAATATTCATGCCCGAGCTGCACATGTGCACAGAGACAGCTCCATCCCTCCGATATTGATTGGAGCCGCCTCGTGTTGGAGCGGGGCCCACACAGTGAGACAGAAAGAGATGAGGATTTGATGGATTGATGGAAAAAAAATGACAAGACACAAACAATCAGAGCCGAGGAGGCGCCCAGAGAGGGTCAGCGGGTAGACCGTCACAGGCTCGGTGACGTCTGCAGGAAAAGGTGAGTTATTTACACGACTTCTCCGTCTCCTGTCTCCCCGAGCTACGAATGCTGATGTGCACTTTGTTTCCAGCACGCTGGCGGCTTAACGCCGAGGCTTAGCCGCAGCTCCGAGCGCTCGGCTTCAGGTTCTGAGTTTAGTCTCAGTGAATTAAAGTGTCGGGTCAGAAAGTGCTGCAGTTTTTACATCAACCGTTCACTGTGACAGCGAGTGGTGAGCAGAAGAAAAAGTGTTCCAATGGGTCCTTGAAATCCTTGAGAGTTTGTGAAGTCTTTTTGAAAACAGACATAAATAGACTGATATTTTCTTTACCCTTAACCTTGATGCATGTCTCAAACTGTGCCGTGTTCTGTCCTTGAGTTTCATCTTTTGCGAGTGGCTTAGTTCGATGTGTGTCACGGAGTCCGTCTGTAACTCACCTCACGTCGTCGAGAAGGAGAGAGAACACACACGAGCTGACCAATCACAGCTCTCGTGGCTGCTTCACCTTCCAGGCAGACGATGCAGAGTCTGAATGAGGCTCCAGCGTGGTCGTTACATGCACTAATTAAAGTGTGACCAAACGCTCCTAAGAATAAAATAGAATGGAGGCACAGTCACTCGTCTGTTCTGCAGAGTGTGCAGGACGAGCTCAGCTCAGCAGAGAGAAGCTGCACAGACACGTGATGACTGACTGTTTGTCAATATAGAAATGACTGTTATTGTCTGACATAGTAACTGTGCATGTGTCAGGAAGTGAATTTAGACGACTTGACTTGATGAACGTTCAGTCAGCAGCTCGGTTTCCACTCGGCATGAACTGCTGAAGTTTAAGGGTGAATGTCCATGTCAGGAGAACATACATGAGGGTTAAACAGTTGGCCCAGAAGGTTCTTCTGCAGGGTCAGTAGATCTGCTCCATATCACTGCTAGGTTTTCTGGACTTGCTGGTGGTCCCTTGCGTTTGGCTCCAACACAGTTGAACAGTCTTCAGTCTTCCTGTAGACCCCTCGGGTCTCTGTAAAAAGCAGTTGTTGCGTGCTGACATTAAACCTCATACAAGAACCATCCAGAACTTGTGTTTTAAGCAGCAACAGAAGTCTGGCAGGCGGCACCGCACTGCTGATGCTGTGAAGAGCAAGGTACTGAACGCACCTTTACTCTGGGTCCAGGTTCATCTAACAAATCATTCAAGGACTTCGGTCCAAGGTGTTTTTCTTCAGGGATGATCAAGAGTTCAGAGTCAGTGGCTCTTAGTGATCACTCGAGGGCGGCCGCTCAGAGTGGACTCCAGTGTCTCTGCTGCCCGGACTGTGTTTCTTTAATTAATTGCAATTGATGCTAATGAGATAAATAAAACGTGGTTCCTTCTCCCTGGTTCCTCTGCAGTGCCTTTCCGCGAGGCTCCAGCCTACTCCAAACGCCGCCGGGGTCCGTCTTCTGGTAACGGCAGCGGAAACGACCAGTCTCCCTCCTCGTTATCAGCGCCGCGGGTCCTCCTGCGCTCCAACAGCGACAACAACCTAACGGTCAGTCAGTACCAGCAGCAGCACGGTTCTCCTGGCAACTGGGCCCCACATCAGCAGCAGCAGCACCAACACACCCAGCCCCACCTGCCCAGGGCCCCCCAGCAGGGTCACTCGCAGCCTGGCTCCTCAGCATTACATCGCAGCCTGTCACCCCAGCTGCTCCAGCAGATGCCCAGCGGCAGCCCCAATGGCAACGTGGTGGTCCGGACCATGGGGAGGGGGGCAAGGAGCCGGTCACCCTCCCTCAGCCGGCTGGGGGAGGAGGCCAGACGGGGTATACCATCACAGCGACAGCCCAGGTGAGTCTCAGCCTGACAACGTCAGAGTAATCGTCTTTTTTCTTTAAATGTCTGTTAAGTCGCTGTCTAACACAGCGGGGGTCGAGCCTCTGATGAAAGCATTCGCAGTGTTCTGAACTGGCCGTCGGTGACGGATCACAGGCGGTGCACAGTTAGTGACGCTTCTCCGTCGCCCAGCAGCAGGTCAGTCCGCCAAGGAGGGTAGGCGGACTTCACGCAACTAACAGCCTCGTGTGTGAAGAGGTGAACTTAGACATGGTTCTGTTCCCGCCGTCACGCGTACTGCTGAAGGACGTCACACAGGCGTCACTGTTTGCATCTCTCT
>CM014081.1:40246050-40251050 GCA_004119915.2 Collichthys lucidus | reverse complement strand
ACCTCACCAACGACACTTCATATACCTCACCAACGACTCTTCATATACCTCACCAACGACTCTTCATATACCTCACCAACGACACTTCATATACCTCACCAACGACACTTCATATAACCAACGACTCTTCATATACCTCACCAACGACACTTCATATACCTCACCAACGACTCTTCATATACCTCACCAACGACACTTCATATACCTCACCAATGACACTTCATATAACCAACGACTCTTCATATACCTCACCAACGACTCTTCATATACCTCACCAACGACTCTTCATATACCTCACCAACGACACTTCATATACCTCACCAACGACACTTCATATACCTCACCAACGACTCTTCATATACCTCACCAACGACACTTCATATACCTCACCAACGACTCTTCATATACCTCACCAACGACTCTTTATATACCTCACCAACGACACTTCATATACCTTACCAACGACACTTCATATACCTCACCAACGACTCTTCATATACCTCACCAACGACTCTTTATATACCTCACCAACGACTCTTCATATACCTCACCAACGACTCTTTATATACCTCACCAACGACACTTCATATACCTCACCAACGACACTTCATATACCTCACCAACGACTCTTCATATACCTCACCAACGACACTTCAAATACCTCACCAACGACTCTTCATATACCTCACCAACGACTCTTTATATACCTCACCAACGACACTTCATATAACCAACGACTTTTCATATACCTCACCAACGACCCTTCATATACCTCACCAACGACTCTTTATATATATACCTCACCAACGACACTTCATATACCTCACCAACGACTCTTTATATACCTCACCAACGACACTTCATATACCTCACCAACGACACTTCATATACCTCACCAACGACACTTCATATACCTCACCAACGACTCTTCATATACCTCACCAACGACACTTCATATACCTCACCAACGACTCTTCATATACCTCACCAACGACTCTTCATATACCTCACCAACGACTCTTCATATACCTCACCAACGACCTCACCAACGACTCTTCATATAACCAACGACTCTTCATATACCTCACCAACGACTCTTCATATACCTCACCAACGACACTTCATATACCTCACCAACGACTCTTCATATACCTCACCAACGACACTTCATATACCTCACCAACGACACTTCATATACCTCACCAACGACTCTTCATATAACCAACGACTCTTCATATACCTCACCAACGACTCTTCATATACCTCACCAACGACACTTCATATAACCAACGACTCTTCATATACCTCACCAACGACACTTCATATACCTTACCAACGACCTCACCAATGACACTTCATATACCTCACCAACGACACTTTATATACCTCACCAACGACACTTCATATACCTCACCAATGACTTTTCATATACCTCACCAACGACACTTCATATACCTCACCAACGACTTTTCATATACCTCCCCAACGACTCTTCATATACCTCACCAACGACACTTCATATACCTCACCAACGACTCTTCATATAACCAACGACTCTTCATATAACCAACGACTCTTCATATACCTCACCAACGACTCTTCATATAACCAACGACTCTTCATATACCTCACCAACAACACTTCATATACCTCACCAATGACACTTTATATACCTCACCAACGACATCACCAACGGCACTTCATATACCTCACCAACGACACTTCATATACCTTCATATACCTCACCAACGACACTTCATATATTTCACCAACACAGTATAAAGAATGGACGGAGCATGAGCGAAGCTGCCGCCATGTTGGCAGTCCTGATTCTTCTGTCTAAAAATCATAATCAAAAGATCATCAACGGACACCTGGTTGCTCAAACAAGTCACCTGTAACCACACCCACCTGTCAGCCAAAGCGTCCACACTCCTAATCCTGCATAACTTTAAGCCTTAATATAATGTGAACAGGTGAGTTGTATATAAATTCACCCTCAGTACAGTTGTCATGAACGGGGAAATTAGCTACAGAGACCAAAACTGTTTTTTGTACCAGGCTGTAAACATGTTTATTTCTGCTGTGAAACATGGGGACTTATGGAGACTGACTCACTTCTGGAGCCAGCCTCAAGTGGACGTTTGAGGAACTGCAGTTTGTGGCACTGGTATAGGCTTAATGTCACAGCCACAGAGGTTGATGCTTGAGGTTACACTGTGACTTTAAAGGTGTGAATGTTTGTCCGTGTGTGTCAGCCCTGTTATGAACACCAGCTGTGATTGGCTCCAGCAGTTCTGAATGTAGGTCTTCAGCAGGAGGCGATGTGCTTTGGGCTGAGAACACATTGTTTCTCAGGATTTCTTGGCACTAAGAAAAGAAGTGTGCTGCACATGTGTACAGCCTTTCTAGAGGACGTTCAGGTTGGCACTGAGGCCTATTTGTGTGTGCTCGCCTCCTGAGGACGTGGAACTAACCTCGTTCTTAAAACAAGTCATGACCAGATGCACGTTTCAGTGGACATGACCTTGCTATAAAGCGATCGTGTTGTCGCTCACGGTCCTCGTCCAATCAGTGTGAACTTTAGCTGTCAGAGCTCTTCCCACCCAGCTGCCCTTTAAAGCCTCGAATTCAGCCGCGTTCTCTCTCTGCTTCTGCGTTTGCTCGCTCTTCCTCTTCCTCTCCTACCAATAATCCCATCCCCCCTTCATCCGACCTCCACCCACACACACACACACACACACACGTCTCTGTGGCATCCCCTTGCTCCCACTTGACATGTCATTTGTTAGAATGCAACACACATACACGAGCCCACGCACACACACACACACACACACACATTCTTATACACACATAAACCAGCACATGGTGACAGCTGTCAGTCACCCTCAGGGTGTCATGGCAACAGCTTCCCAGCAGGAGTGTGGTGAGAGATGAGATGTGTCCAGTGTCAGCACAGACAGATCTGAGGATCATCAGACTTTTAACAGTGAGAATTCTGTTGACGAGCGCTCATCAATGTTGTTTTGAGTTTGAGCGGATGAGACCGCCTCAGATGAAGCTGAAGGTTATTTTCATGATTCGATTCTTTATCGATTCTGCTGAACGATTCGATTCTTTATCGATTCTGCTGAACGATTTGATTCTTTATCGATGCTGCTGAACGATTTGATTCTTTATCGATTCTGCTGAACGATTTGATTCTTTATCGATTCTGCTGAACGATTCGATTCTTTATCGATGCTGCTGAACGATTTAATTCTTTATCGATGCTGCTGAACGATTCGATTCTTTATCGATGCTGCTGAACGATTCGATTCTTTATCGATGCTGCTGAACGATTTGATTCTTTATCGATTCTGCTGAACGATTCGATTCTTTATCGATGCTGCTGAACGATTCGATTCTTTATCGATTCTGCTGAACGATTCGATTCTTTATCGATGCTGCTGAACGATTCGATTCTTTATCGATGCTGCTGAACGATTTCATTCTTTATCGATTCTGCTGAACGATTTCATTCTTTATCGATTCTGCTGAACGATTCGATTCTTTATCGATTCTGCTGAACGATTCGATTCTTTGTCGATGCTGCTGAACGATTTAATTCTTTATCGATTCTGCTGAACGATTTGATTCTTTATCGATTCTGCTGAACGATTCGATTCTTTATCGATGCTGCTGAACGATTTAATTCTTTATCGATTCTGCTGAACGATTCGATTCTTTATCGATTCTGCTGAACGATTTGATTCTTTATCGATGCTGCTGAACGATTTAATTCTTTATCGATGCTGCTGAACGATTTAATTCTTTATCGATTCTGCTGAACGATTCGATTCTTTATCGATGCTGCTGAACGATTCGATTCTTTATCGATTCTGCTGAACGATTCGATTCTTTATCGATTCTGCTGAACGATTTGATTCTTTATCGATTCTGCTGAACGATTCGATTCTTTATCGATTCTGCTGAACGATTCGATTCTTTATCGATTCTGCTGAACGATTTAATTCTTTATCGATTCTGCTGAACGATTCGATTCTTTATCGATTCTGCTGAACGATTCAATTCTGCTGAACGATTCAATTCTGCTGAACGATTCAATTCTGCTGAACGATTCGATTCTTTATCGATTCTGCTGAACGATTCGATTCTTTATCGATTCTGCTGAACGATTCGATTCTTTATCGATTCTGCTGAACGATTCGATTCTTTTATCGATTCTGCTGAACGATTCGATTCTTTATCGATTCTGCTGAACGATTTAATTCTTTATCGATTCTGCTGAACGATTCGATTCTTTTATCGATTCTGCTGAACGATTCGATTCTTTATCGATTCTGCTGAACGATTGGATTCTTTTATCGATTCTGCTGAACGATTCGATTCTTTATCGATTCTGCTTAACGATTCGATTCTTTATCGATTCTGCTGAACGATTCGATTCTGCTGAACGATTCGATTCTTTTATCGATTCTGCTTAACGATTCGATTCTTTATCGATTCTGCTGAACGATTCGATTCTTTTATCGATTCTGCTGAACGATTCGATTCTTTATCGATTCTGCTGAACGATTCGATTCTTTATCGATTCTGCTGAACGATTCGATTCTTTATCGATTCTGCTGAACGATTCGATTCTTTTATCGATTCTGCTGAACGATTCGATTCTTTATCGATTCTGCTGAACGATTCGATTCTTTATCGATTCTGCTGAACGATTCGATTCTTTATCGATTCTGCTGAACGATTCGATTCTTTATCGATTCTCATTTGAGAAAAAAGGGAACAAATAGTTTGATCAGCATCAAATTTGTTTAGTTAGAAGTGTCACGACTTTACAAAACCAACAGCGAGGTCAAAAGAGCCAGTCAGACTCTCTCTCGTCATGGTCATCTTTTAAATGTAATGCAGAAGGCATTTGTGTAATGTAACTGTTATAGCATGTTTTACAAAGCAGCACATGGCGCTAACATGGTAGGCAGTGTGTTATT
>CM014081.1:40237725-40245876 GCA_004119915.2 Collichthys lucidus | reverse complement strand
TAATCCTTACATGAGCTGAATGATGCACCCTCTCAGCAAACACCACCTCAGGCCGGAGGAGCAAACTTGGCCTTAAAGTCTGGGCTGTCGTTTAGCTCGCCCCGTGTGCGAACGCTCAGTCCTCTCTGCAGCGGCCCAGGGTTCGAATCCGACCTGTGGCTCATGTCATTCCCCATCTCTCTCTCTCTCTCTCTCTCTCTCTCTCTCTCTCTCTCTCTCTCTCCTCACATTCCTGTCACTCTTCAGCTGTCTCTGTCAAATAAAGCTCAAATAGTTTCCCCCCTCTCTCCCCCGGCCTGTTCGTCCCAGCTCAGCTCAGCTTCACGAGCAGCCCGGCCATGATTTCTGCAGCCAACGAGAGCTGGAACGTACCATTTCATTCCAGAAAACTGGTCCCGGTTAACGTACAGGCTCAGATGTCAGATTAGTTCAGTGCTGAGTCAAACTCCTCATTCTGGAGGATTCCTCCCGTCCAGCGTCAGCGGGGGGGAGGAGGAAATGTGAGAGCATGTCATTCTGTGATCTGTGTTTGAAGCTGCAGGCTGACTGCAGAGCTGTCTGAGGATAAACCACCTCCATGCACCTGTTTGCAGGTTTGTCTCTGAATATTCAAACAGGAACACACAGGACTTTGAATTCAAGGCCTGAGACAGAGGCAGGTGGAGTGTTTGCTCCCAGGTTCAATGGTTCTGTCCAAGGCAGGACCTGAATCCTTTTCTGATAGAAGTGGTCAGCTGCTGAGATGAGGCGAGGCTGGATCATACCAACCGGGTCACTGTCAGCTGGTTTGACCCCTAAATCCATCTTCAGGGGAGCAGTGAGACAGATTAATACAGTTTATAAGTTTATTTGAAGCTCGTCCTGCATCGTCCTGTCTTTGTTTGAGACTTTTCAGGATGAAATTAGTTGATTTAATGTTCAAACTTAAACTGGATCATCGATCAGTCAATGAAGTGATGCACACACACGCACACACACACACGCACACACACACACACACACACGCACGCACACACACGCACACGCACACACACACACACACACACACTCCCTCCCTCTCTGTGGCTGTGGTTGCACATTGCAGAGCACCGCACACCGAGACTCCCTCCCTCTCTCTCTCTCTCTCTCTCTCTCTCTCTCTCTCTCTCCACACACACACACACCAACCCGGCGGGCTCCAGGCTTCAGCTCCCCGCCTCATCATGAGCCATTAGCGGCTAAACCCAGCAGCCTGATGCCGCTTCTCTTCGACGGCGGCGGCGCAGCAGCTCTCCTCCTTCACCGCCGGCCGGAGCCTCCGCAGCATCAGCGGGGGTAACCGCGCTGCTCGACCCGCGTCTCCGCGCAGGAGAGGCGGCTGACAGGCTGCAGCTGCGGCGGCGGCGGCGGCAAGGGAGCATCAGAGAGGAGGAGAGGGAGGGAGGCGCTTCTCCTCCATCACCGTCTCCCCCTCTCTTCTCCTTCTTCTTCTTCTTTTTTTCTGGTCGTCTCTTGTGGAGATGCTGTCGCCGGGCTGCCGGGGCCGCTGTCATACCGTCTGATAGAGATAGAGGCCGGCGAGAGGAGGCGGGGGAGGAGGGGGAGGCGGCGGCAGAGGCAGAGGTGGTGGTGGTGTTGGGGTGGGGTCGGGGTTGCCCTGCCCTGCCCTGGCCGGACTAGCTCTCCTCCAGCAGCATGAACCTCCACTCGGGCAGGGCGTCCGTGGCCATGCTGCGGATGATGGGCTGTGCTAACGGGCGCTCTGCGCGGCATCTCCTCCACAGTGACTGCGTGGTGGACGAGAAGACGGTGGTGCTCCAGAAGAAGGAGAACGAGGGCTTCGGCTTCGTGCTGCGAGGAGCCAAAGGTAAAAACCAGCTTCTCACTTTATTCTGTGTGTGTGTGTGTGTGTGCGTGTGTGTGTGTGTGTGTGTGTGCGTGTGTGTGTGTGTGTGTGTGTGTGTGTGTGTGTGTGTGTGTGCGTGCATGTGTGCGTGCGTGCATCTCCATCAGTGATGCTGTAGCATCAGCACCACCCCCTCCAACAGAACCATGCAAAGAAGTTCTGTTGTTAAAATGCATTTGAACACACACACACACACACACACACACTCTCTCTGCAGGACTGTACAGTGTGCTGGCATGTCTGCAGCTGAGCACCATCACCTCTCAGGTGGTGTATTATGACATCATCACCTCAGCTTCTGCTCCACATCAGGAGTTCAGTTGTGACTTTGATTTTTCACCGGGCCGCTGCCACAGTCTCTAAAAATAGCCGGTTTGAAGCTGCTGCGTCGGTTTCTATGACGATTCCTCGCCATGTCATAATCCACGTTTGCATTCCACAACTGTGCGGTGCCGTTCCATTGGTCTACGCCATGGTTACTGTCGAGAGGTAAATTTAGTATATCCATGCGCCCGTACAGAGAGAGAGAGGGGGAGGCAGAGGGATGACATGGAGGGAGAGGAAAGAGGGATTTGGCTCGAAAAACAAGAGGAATGTTCTCGTCACTCTGACACACTCTGCTATCACCCCGGGGGAACTGACCCAGCCGAGCTTATCCTGCACGGGGTGAAAACACACACACACACACACACAGGCGCTGATGCTCGAGCTGTCACATAAGCTCACATCCTCTTTTGCTCCCTGCGTTTCTGCATCCATCTCTCCTCGCTCCTTTCTTTCTTTCTTTCTCCTTCGCTGTCTACATCTCGATGTCACACACACCTAAAGAAACACAGCCTTCACAGTCGTGTAAACACCCTGATGATGAAGCTGCTCGTGGACTGCGTGTCTTCCAGTAGGACGATGAGTTATAGGAAGTGTCACTTGTCACCGCTGGTTTCTCCCAGCCGCGACCTCCCCGAGAGCAAAGAGAGGGAGGCTGTGTGTGTGTGTGTGTGTGTGTGTGTGTGTGTGTGTGTGTGTGTGTGTGTGTGTGTGTGTGTGCTGCTTTGAATGTTCCAGCATCCATCTTTGAAAGTATCTAACCTCACGTCTTGTTTTTATAAATCATCATCGTGTTCATCTTCAGATCTGTTGAACACAGATGAGTTTGCAGCGTGTAAAACGTGTTTAACACATGACAAGCAGCTCCATGCTGACACTTTGTCTCAATACAAGTTCACTTCTAGCCGGCGACCTTTGCTGTCACACCCGTGTGTCTCCCTGAACACTTGGAGCACGGTGCTGAGCCCGGCTCGGAACAAACAGAAACAGCCCTCAGTGTTTTCACATCCTATCTTTGTTATCTGGCCAGTAAAAGTCACCTTCAGTCCAGCTGTGACCGCGGCAGGCCGGAGCGTCCCGCTCTGAGGTCACGACTGCTGAGATGTTCATCGGGTCCAGCTGCTGCTGCTGCTGGTCGGGAAATAAATCCAGTTCATGAGCTAAAAAAACCTGCTGTGATTCTGAGCATTCGTTTGCAGATGGTTTCCCTCCATCTGACCTCCAAGCATGGACAGAGTCACGCTGCAGAAACAGAAGAAGCTGCTGTCTGTGCGTGAGACGGAAACAAACAGTGTAACTCAAATTCCACTAAGATTTAGTTGTAGCTCCTCAGCTCACAGCAGGTACCACGATGTCCAGCTCAGACCCTGTGCTCATGCTCAAAACTCCTGATATCTGACATTTGTACAGCAAAGAGGTGCTGCCCACTCATAACACATGACCATGCTTCAAACCAGATGTGATGATGTGTTACTACTCTTTGTGCTAAGCTAACATACACTAACACTACTAACTTTAAATGGAATGCGGCCGTCAGACTGAACCGTCTCATGTTGCCTCTCTCTCTAATCGTTTCCACCTCTGTCCTTCGTCCTCGCCGTGCAGCGGACACGCCCATCGAGGAGTTCACTCCCACGCCCGCCTTCCCCGCCCTGCAGTACCTGGAGTCGGTGGACGAGGGAGGAGTGGCATGGCAGGCGGGACTCAGGACGGGGGACTTCCTCATCGAGGTAAGAGCTGCTCCTGTTTCTGACCCTCAGAGAACGCAGACTCCTGCTGCATGTCGGTAATCTGCTGTGTCAGCTGTGACGTGAGGCGTTCAGGAGCTGTGTTCAGGCGAGCTGTTTGGAAATGTCACTTCAGGTTCTCCGGTCTCTCTTTTTTTTTTTTGAAGAAGAAGAAGAAGCCCTCCTTTTATCTTAAACTGTTGCAGCAGCAGCTCTTCACTGTGAAATTGTCACTTTGAATGTAATTAGAGCAACAGGTGTGATCAGAGCGCTGACTCGTGGATGGAGGAAAAGGTTTTGCACGCTGCCGCGTTATTGTGAAGGCTAACATGAATGCTCCCAACGAAAGAGCTCATGTCAGTGTGTGTGTGTGTGTGTGTGTGTGTGTGTGTGTGTGTGTGAGAGTGCTTTGATTCTTCATCTGTTAATCGGCTTGTTGACTTCGTTCCTCTCAGCTCCGGGATCAGTGTGTGGTGTGAGTGTCAGCCTCCTCTTCACCAGAGTGTATTGATTATCAGGATGTGATCAGGATGGGTTGTCTCCATCATGTCTCATCATGCTGTGGAGGTTCTGTGGGTAAATGTGTGCAGCCACACCGCACCAGTGTGACCAGGTCATGACAGCAGAGCAGACAGTGCTTCTACCTGGTTAAAGAATATGTAGCTAATGTTTCGGTTCAGAAAGACGGATCTGTGTGACAGGAGGAGGGAGAGAGAGTCAGGTTATTAAAGTTTGACCTCCAGTCGCTGTGATGATGTCAGATAAGAAAGATCAAGTAAAGGTGCGGACTTTAAAAACACCAGTTAACCTGCAGAGAACGTGCAAACCACAGGAAGGCCTCAGCCGGCTCGCCGTCTGTCCGACCAGGACTGAGCTCTGGTTCAGGAAACACTGTCTACAACTCAAAAAGTCAGTGACAGGTTTAGATTTGAGATATTTTTTCATTTTCTATGAAGCGTGGACAAATGAAGGTTTGAATATTTGATCTCATCCGAATGTCTTAAAGACTCGTTTGTGTCTGAGGCTCGGCCTGCTCCACCGTCATCGTGCTGAATGCGATTGTCGGAGCCTGTTGTTAGCCTCGCATGTTACAAATCATATCACAGCTGCTGAGAAACAAAACCGATTCAGAGGAAGAGCTATTTCCAGCCTCTTCCTCTGCGACTCCATAACGACGGCTTTATTTTGTGTTTCTGCATCAAACGAGGCGAGCAGACTGTATCTGTGTCTGCGGCTCTCGTTTGTTTTTGACCCCTTTAATCATCTCATCGGTCCGAGCCCGTCTGCAGTCAGAACCGCAGATGCGTCGCGGAAACGCGTTGACAAAAAGCATGGAAGGAAAATGTTTGACACAGCTGCACAGCCTCTGGCTGCCGGGGTCAGCCATCCACAGCTCAGATTCTCTAATGAGCGTGAGTCTCGTGTGCTTTTTCTGTTGACCTCACATCGCGGCGCTGACGGAGCGATCAGCTCACAGTAACCTGCGAGGATCCATCCTCTCCGAGGTGACGGGGCTCTCCTCGCTCCTCTTATCGCAGTGCCAGGAAGAGATGAGCAGACGTGATTGAGGACAGATGAATTGACACAACACACATTTGCCAAAAAGCACATCCTGTCTCATTCTGAAACGGCGGCAGTTACTTCCAGCACACGGCACAGCTGTGTCACCCGTCAGCCTGCTAATGGATTCCTCTGTTGTCGCGCTGTAGCTCCGGCTGCTGTTTGCTCTGGAAATCCTTTATTTGCAGATTAAAACCATGATGGAGGAGTGTGAAGGTGCGAGTCCTGGATATATTATGAATGTTGGTTAACTGTTGCTTCGTTGGGGGGCGTGCACTCGTCATCTCTGTCTCACTTTCGAGGTTTAGTAATATTTAGTTTAGTTGATTTAGGTAATATGAACTAAAAGGCATCCTGAAGATCTCTCTCTGTGCATCTTCATCTTCTTCATAATCATTCACAGCGTTGTTCATAGGAAGATGTCATCCATCTGTTTCCCGTTTCAGTAGAACACACAGGACATATCGGACTTCTTAGTTCACATCACTGACAGTATGAAGAGTGCACAGGTGTCTGAGGAGCTGCTGTGGAGCTCAGCGTGGTGGCGCTGGCTCTAATCTAAAAATCAGACGTGGTCGACATTTAAACGTTCGTATGAATCATAAATAATAAGAAACAATGTTGGGACAGAGTGACATTGTATCCGGAACCAGGGTCTGTTAAAGGATCCATCATTTCATAGAAATTATGTTTATTGTTTCATGTCGACCCATAACAAAGCTGCGTTGTGATTGGCTGATGCACGGAGCAGAACGATGGTGGCTCTGTTCCACATTCACAGATCAGGAATGGTGTCAGCGTCACGTTTCACGGATGTTTGTCACTTGTAAATTACAGACGAAGTCCTTGAGGACCGCGGCCTTCTCGTACATGTGTCACCAGTCCAGTGTTTGTTACGATGAAGGGAATGATGATGATGTGTCCCTGAACAAATAACAACATGAACGCCGTTAAAAACGTTCTGAATGACCCCAAAAAAATCAGCGATACGCGTTCTGAATAAAGTCTATATTTATATAAATATCTGGTTCATGAAGCAGCTGCTCGTTTGACCGAGTTGACGGAACCGAAACAAAAAAGGAGGATTACAAAAATATCGTGCGGGCCGGTTGGTGCAGTCGCTGTTTGTCCTGTTCTAACGTCGAGGTGATGGGGTTGCCATGGCAGCCTGTCGGCTCCTGTATATAATCCCTTTACAGTCCCATCAGATGACCGATGAGGAGCTGAACTCACACACACACACACACACACACACACACACACACACACACACACACACACACACACACACACACACACAAACACACACACACACACACACACACAGATGATGGACTTTGATTGATTTTCAGATCATGGGCTGAATAGTACATCTAAACTATTAAGTACATCTTCAGTTACTGTCACAGTAACTTTATAGTTACTGTAGTTTTTTGACTGAATACACAGTGTACTGCTGTCAAATGGTTCACAGTACTTCACTGGGCACAAACACAGTACATTTCTGTGGACTTCACAGTGCAGGAACAGTACGAGGCAGGCAGAGCTGTCAGGATTAAAGTGTTGTGATAGTTGGATTGTTGTGTAACAGTGCGGACTGATAGATGTTTTATTTCAGAGTACCTGGTCGACATCTGAAGCTCTCGTCGAGGCGTGTGCGTGCTCAAACATCTGTTTTTGCGTCCGCAGCTGTGCACGCGTGCTGCTGTACATTAGCAGAACATTTCCATGTGCATGCATGATTCAGGGCTCGGCTCAGCATCAATCTTTCATCGCCTCGTGCAGCTTGGCATCAGGATGCGCGCCTGAGTTTCTCGTACACGAGCTCTCCAATCATCAGTGTTTAAGTGGGTGCTTGTCGCGGTCCCTCCAGCAGTCTGCGCCTCGTATCACTACGCCCTGTTGACTTCGAGTAGGTGAGACGAGTTGATGAGATGAGGCTTCACCTGCAGTGACATCATGATCAGCTGTTCGCTGAGGAGTCAGGAGGTCAGAGGTCACTCTGATGACACTCGTCTCCTCGTCGATCAGATCATTGCTCGTCTCTTCGTCCTCTTGGCTCCTCTTGGAGTGTGTTGCTCTTGAACGCTCCTCGCAGCCACGCCGTGTGGCCAGTAGCGTCGTTTGGGATTGGGTCTCATTGCTGCTGATTAAAGCGTTCATCACCGAACGCCGCGGCTCATTTTCTCAGACGTATTAAACACTTCGTGCTGCATTCAGTGTCCAGTAAACGTGTGTGTATCTGTCCACAGCACAGACCGGACTCCAGTTTAAACCTCAGCTCAGATTTAAATGAGATTTAAAAACTAAATATAGCAGCTAACTGTCTGCATGCAAAGACAGATGCACCAATATAAATATAGATTTATGCTGCTTTATTGCATAATAAAGATGATGTACTGCAGGAGATGAGGGGCGGCTGTGGATCCTCCAGTCTGCATGTCCAAGATTTCTTGGGCAAGATACTGAACCTCAAACTGCTCCTGATGCTGCAGCGTCGGCGCGTGAGTGCATGTGAACGGTGAGCAGCGGATGGATGGATGGATGGATGGATGGATGGATGGATGGATGGATGGATGGATGGATGCATGGATGGATGCATGGATGGATGCATGGATGGATGCATGGATGGATGCATGGATGGATGGATGGAGG
>CM014081.1:40212725-40232725 GCA_004119915.2 Collichthys lucidus | reverse complement strand
ATGCCGGTCTTAAAATAACCGAGTGGAAGCGTCGTTTCCTATAAATCATTTATTTATAGACGCAGCACAAAGAGCAGCACGCCTGAGCCCACGGTGCTCGGGGAGATTTATTTATTTATTTTTAAACAAGCCCACCGTTAAAATATGGATGACTCAAAGCGCCTGCATGATGCGCCTCGAAGATGGCTGCACGGCACCGCGAGGAATGGCCCGACCCGTTCAGCGTCAGATGAAGTCCCTGTTTAATGATGAATGGTACGATCCATCCTCCACCCTCACACACCCCCCCCCCCCCCCCCCCCAAACACCGCTAACATTCTCAGCACCACTCCCACCTCCAGCGGTATCACGCAGCAACTGTCGCTTAGCAACCAGGACCATGTTGTGCCTTACTGTGTACACAGTGATAATGCAGCTTTTAAGAGCAAAAGGCTGAGCAGAGACTCCGCAGACAGTCTGAAGTGGAGGTTTTCTGCCGGAGAGTGGAGGACAATCAGGATGGCGAGGGGGTTTCTTATATTTTGTCCATAGAATCTGTAATAAACACATTGAGAAGAGAGATCACCTCTGGCTGTACCTGGACCAGCAGAGTCGGTCCAGCGTGTCCATCCTGGCCTGGAAGATGGTTCCAGATGTCCCCATCCATTGAAAAGCTTCCTGTAGCTGACAGAGGAGGACTCTAACCAGGTGAACCCTGAGAGGTGTGTCACCGTCACTGTGAATAATCCCTGAACACTCAGTGGCAGTTTCTGTGCCGTGAGGTCTGCAGGTTCTCCACAGGAACCCGGACACAGTTTCTCATTCACAGACACACAGAGGCAGCAAGCCACCACGTAAGGTACAACCGAAACGATCTGGGTTCAGTGTCTCGCTGAAGGACACTTCAGGGATTAAACCTGCAATTAGTGGACGAGCCGCTCCAACTGGCGAGCTACAGCTACAGCTACAGCGGGTCTTATTCATAGAAGTCCATTCACATCCACTTGAAATCTCAAGAGACGGCCTAGGACTGCCCCCAGAAAACCCATGACTCGGTGGAGAGTCCACAGTTAAATCTCTTACGTCATTGTACACAGAGCAGCTGTAACCTTCACCAAATCACCACAAACCACAGAACTGTCTGTGACGACAGCTGTGAGTCAGAACAGTCGACCAGAACCGGGCGGTGCTGCTCCTCCTCTGCTCCGTCCACTGACAGCAGCCCGGCGGGAGAAACGCTCTGTGCTGGGACTTCATAAGTGAATGATGAGCATGACGCACAAGAAGAAAGAATTAAAACATGAGTCAGCTGAAACACGAGACTCAGGGGAACCAGGGTAGAGTCCTGACCCGGGTTCAGTTTCAGCCTGTGGTCGTCCCCTGTCTCTGCCCAATGACCCCTGTACTGTGGGTGGAGGAGTTCACTGTGCTGCTGTATGTAACTGACCTCTGAACTTGTGATTGTGGTGTGAGTCCAAACAGATGAAACACAAAGGAGGAGCACGGTGCTGTGTCAGGGGGAGCAGGCGTGAGCTCGGGGTGTGATGCAGACGTGGGTTTGCTCCGTCGACTGTTTGGATCTGTGCCGGTAGGGCGGAGCGGTAGTTAACGGCGTGAACTCTCCATTAGTGTCCGCCTCTGTGCTGCATGGCAGGATTTCTGGTTCTGCTCCGTCTCGTGACTCTGGACTCACACACACAGCAGATTCTTTCAGTTAATCCGCTCCAGCTTCAAGTCGTACGTCGTGTACGGAGTGTATTTAAAGTAAAGTGTGTGTGTGTGTGTGTGTGTGTGTGTGTGTGTGTGTGTGTGTGTGTGTGTGTGTGTGTGTGTGTGTGTGTGTGTGTGCTTCCAGGAATATTCATAGAGTATGGGTGGAGCTGATGTGCTGGTTTGAAGGAGGCCACCGCTGAAGGAATGGAGTACTGCATGCAGAGAGCGTGTGTGTGTGTGTGTGTGTGTGTGTGTGTGTGTGTGTGTGTGTGTGTGTGTGTGTGTGTGTGTGTGTGTGTGTGTGTGTGTGTGTACACACTCTCATTGTCGGTTTGATATTCAGCCACATGATTCATCAGAGTCAAGACTCTTCTAAGTAGGACTCTGAGTCATCAGAATAAAACTCTTGTCTCCATCTTCCCTGCCTCTCTCCTTCATCCTATTCCATCCCTTTACTTTACCCTTCTTTATGTTTCACACACACACACACACACACACACACACACACACACACACACACACACACACACACACACTTCAGTATTTAATGAGCCTGCTTTGATGTACTCCAGCTTCCCACAAGGAGAAAACACATGCAGAGAATTCAGAGATGCAGATCAGCTCCGTGCTGATGAACGCTGCTGCTTTCATGTGTGAGTGAAGGTATGCAGCAGTGTGTGTGTGTGTGTGTGTGTGTGTGTGTGTGTGTGTGTGTGTGTGTGTGTGTGCGTGCGTGCGTGCGTGCGTGCGTGCATGCGTGCGTGCGTGCGTGCGTGCGTGTGTGTGTGTGTGTGTGGCCATGGACAGGTTTCATGTAAGACCGGCCTTCAGGTGTTGATAAATATGAAAAAAATAAAATGATACATCAGACATAAAGTGCATAAATAAATAAATAAATAGTAATAAATGATTTCTAACTAAATGAGTCAGTCGAGCCCTGAGCTCGTTCCTCTGCTCCCGTGTGTTCCTCGTGTGCAGTGTGCTCGTCATTCTTCATTTTTGGAGTAACGTATCACATGACCAACGTGTGTGTCAGCAGGCACAGACACATGAATCCAGTCATCTTTCAGACTCTGATAATCAATAACATATTTTTTATTTGGCCCGGTAGCCGGTAAAGGAGAGCTGGAGCAGATGTCCGGATCTGGGCCGGGTAGCAGAACTTGATACCTTAAAGTTAGGATGAAATAAATGAGTCAGCGTTCGATCTTTTTGTGCCCGGATTTAAAAAGAGGAAAATGACTTTGTTGTTCTGTTTGCAGCCAATCACAGCAGGCCTTCTTCAGTGTAATGTGATGTGTGATTGGCAGCTACACACAGACTGTATATGTGGCGGTACACACCTGTACTGCACATAAACTGTGTCAGCTCAGCAAACATCAGGGTGAACCGCTTCAGCACCACGTATCAAATGAAGTACTATGAGTATCACTTCAAGGGTACTGCTATGGATACTGCTGTCATTATATTTTACATGATACACAGCTCTGAGTTACACTGAGCTGATCTGCTGGATCCGGTTGGTTCTGTTCCTTCATCATCGGTGGTACATGGTGGACCTCCAGCTCACCTTTGAGTGTCACAGCGATCCCTGCTCCCGTTTCACCTGACCTGGAGATCAGCACACAAAGCTGCAGGCAGGCCGGAAATCTGGATTTTAAATCTGGGAAAGGAGAACCCTGGTGTCTGATCGGATCCCCTGATGAGTCAGAGTTCTGTTCCCTTCATGAGTCCCTGACCAGAACGAGGTGACCGACCAGTAAACACTCACACTCGTGTGATGGTTGGAGTATGGAAGCTGCACATAGAGCCGCTCTGTTGGAGAAGATGGAGGTGATCCTCTCTCACTCTCCACCCATCACTGTCTCTCTTATCTCACCTTTTCCATTAAGTTTCTCTCTGTTCATTTCCATGAAGGACTTGAGAGTCAGCTTCTGTGACATTCATCCTTAATTTATTGTTTTTAGTTCCCATGGCTTGAAGGTAGCAGGCTGCTGTTTGTTTTAGCCGGAGCGACACCTTTTTATATCAAAGCTGATTTAAACTGAATTTACATCCATAAATCTGAAGTAATCAAAGATTAAAGACTCCAGTGTAGCTCTGTGAGGTTATCCCGCCCTGTGCAGGGTTAGAGTCCCGGGGTTAGAGTCCCGGGGTTAGAGTCCCGGGGTTAGAGTCCCCAGGGTTAGAGTCCCGGGGTTAGAGTCCCGGGGTTAGAGTCCCGGGGTTAGAGTCCCCAGGGTTAGAGTCCCGGGGTTAGAGTCCCCAGGGTTAGAGTCCCCAAACCAACGTCTGATGGAAACTCTGCAGCGTCGTCTAGAGATGTTTCTGCTTCTGTTGGAGCAGAATGTCGACCTCTTGCCTCCAGATATCTGTCTGTGTTTGTATCAGTGAGGACAGGTCAGCTAACCCCTCCCTGCTCTGACAGGCTGGATTAGCGGCGTGTCATTTCACGAGTGCGTCAGATTATACGTGTCTGATCGGTGAATGAGCTGAAGCTGAGTGATCACACAGACTCGGGCCGGATGATGCTTAATGTTGTGGAACTGTTCCAATAGTTTTGATGATGATAATGGATTCTGCTGGATCTGACGGCGGAGACCTGGTTTCTACATCTTCGTGTGTGTGTGTGTGTGTGTGTGTGTGTGTGTGTGTGTGTGTGTGTGTGTGTGTGTGTGTACTATTGATTGAGCTGTTCATGTTCAGCCATAAAGCTGCTGCTGTTTTTATTTCTGTGGTTATTGGTTCACGAGCGTGTTGGCACGTCACGTCCTCGAGGCGTCATCTATCTTTTTACTTTATGCTCACTCACTCACACACTCACTCACTCGTTCAATAAATCACTGTGTAACACACTCGTGTGACGGCTGCGTTCACTCGAGTATCAATGACTGTGGGAACTAATCAATATCACTAATCGTCTGCATGTAACTGATAGCTGGCTCATTGATTTGAGGCGGTTAGTTACAGACCTGCAGCAGCTCCATCAGGGTGATTTGTTTTAATATCATTCATGTTTAAAACGGATCGATCACTTCTCGTTCACGCGGCGGCGACGGAGCTGACGTGCAAAATAAATCCAGAGATTAGTGAGAGAGATTCTCCAACAGCGAATGATGTTTTTAAAAATGCTGATTGTTGTTGTGTTATAGATTTAACTTACTCGTCGTCTCAGAGCGTTCGTCCACGCCGCAGACGGGCTGTGCTCAAAACATTTCATTTGTCACTACAGTGATACGAGCTGGTGTTGAGCGTGTTCTCCGGGCTCGCCTGGGCCAGACGTCGTCATGTTCACACAATAACCATGTTGGAGGTTTGATGATGTGACAGGTGTTCTATAGGAGTCTGCTCAGAGATGATCTTTGGCAGCAGATGGCTCACACCTCTGCGAGACGCGTTGACTTCAGAAGACACGATCATCTTCACTCAGCTGTGATTGGAGCGTCAGTGGTGATCAAACAGGAAGTAGTCGCTCTACCTGTTGTGTTCAAGGTCAACCGTTCTTTTAGGTTTAGAAAGAGACGTTCAGGTGTCGGGTGAAACGTAGTAAATCACAGTGTTGGAAGTCTTTTTGTTGAAGAGACAGTTTGTATGTTTAAATGTTTCCTGTTGGTCGAGTCAGCAGAGAGAAAGCTGAACACTCATCACGTGTGTGTGTGTGTGTGTGTGTGTGTGTGTGTGTGTGTATGCGCGCGTGTGTGTGTGTATGCGCCTGTGTGTGTGTGCGTGTGTGTGTGTGTATCCATCCTTCCAGCGTAGTTACATAACGTGGTGGAAAGGCAGAGCGGATTACATAAGGCTAACCATATATGTGGACTTGTGTGTACATGTGTGTGTGTGTGTGTGTGTGTGTGTGTGTGTGTGTGTGTGTGTGTGATGGAGCGCGACAGAGGGAACACGAGGTCACACTGAAACAGCTGTTTGAGCATTTCTCTCTAATTACCAAAATGTTCGCCCTTGAGACGCCCGGCCACAAGAGGTGTGTGTGTGTGTGTGTGTGTGTGTGTGTGTGTGTGTGTGTGTGTGTGTGTGTGTGTGTGTGTGTGTGTGTCCACTCCTCTGTCTTCATCACTTCCCCCTGCTGCTGTCACTCCCCTCATCCTCTACATTTTCCCCTCATCCTCGACTCGAGCTTTCTCTTCCTCCTCCATCCATCCATCATTCCTCCATCGCTCGAGGCCGCTCTCTCTCTCTCTCCGTCTCCATCTGACCTCTCCACTATTTGTCTACAAGACGAGTGGAGGGGTGGAGCAGAGCGGAGGGGGGGATGGAGAGCGCTGCAGCAGCAGCAGGGTCCGTATTAAATTAGACGAGCAGTAATGAGATTAAAAAACACCCGTGTGGGCACGCATGGATGTTTGAGAGAAGAGTGTGTGTGTGTGTGTGTGTGTGTGTGTGTGTGTGTGTGTGTGTGTGTGTGTGTGTGTGTGTGTGTGTGTGTGTGTGTGTGCGTGTGTGTGTGTGTGTGTGTGTGTGTGTTCTGGCTGCAGACAAACTTTAAGTTTGGTTCTAACTTTGTCGCTGTGAACCAGCTCGTTCAGACTTTGAGGACGGCGTCCGGAGCTCTCGCTGCTGCTGCCAGCGTCAAACTGAAATCATGAAGTTTGGCAGCGAGCACACACCAAACCATCGCCACGTTCACACAGATCCCAGATCAGCTTCAGGCTGGAACTTTTCATGAAGTCTGCATCGTGCTGCGAGTCGTTTCTCTGCAGGATGAATCAAAGGAGGGAATGTTAAAGGTCCAGAGTGTCGGGTTCTCCGGCACCTTGTTGTTGATTTTAGACAGGAAGCTAATGTCATCCGTCCATGATTAGTGACGGTAGTCCCGCCCTCTTCCTCGTGGTTGGTTAAGTTCGACATCATCTGATGAGCTGTTATGTGTAACCTCTGATTGTTGCTTTAAATGTCATGTCAGATCATTCTGCAGACTGTGAAAGTTGTTGAGTCTTAAAGATTTTCCGTCCGCTCATCGCTCTGCTGCCGTGTCGTGCTTTTTTTTCGCAGGTGAACCAGGAGAACGTGGTGAAGGTGGGCCACAGACAGGTGGTCAACATGATCCGCCAGGGAGGAAACCGGCTCCTGATCAAGGTGGTGACGGTGAGCCGGAATCTAGACCCCGAGGACACGGCACGCAAAAAAGGTAAGAGCGGCCCGAGTGTTGCACTGTGTGTAATAAGATGGAGGAGCTGCAGGCGTGTTCACAAAGCAAACAGCAAACAGAACAGGAGCAGAAGTGTCTATGAGAGAATCTACAGCTGCTTGGTGTCTGTAAAGCACAAACTGACATGTCTGTGTTTGGTCTGTCTGTGTCCTCCAGCTCCTCCACCCCCGAAGCGAGCCCCCACCACAGCCCTGTCCATGCGCTCCAAGTCCATGACCTCCGAGCTGGAGGAACTCGGTAAGGACGTCCTGCTTTGACTTTTCCTCACGCTGTCAGTAGCAGGAAGAGTGTGTGTGTCTAACAAGACTTCTCTCTCCTCTGCTCCTCTTCCTCACTGGTTGTCTAATCTCCACATAGTGGATAAAGGTAAGCAGTTAATGCTGCACAGCCTTTCACCATCCATTCGCTTCCTGCAGCATCCATCGGCTCGCCCCGGCTCAATGCAGCTTTTGTTTTCCGGCTAATACAATTTAAGTTTGCATCATTTCTTTTAATTTGACTCTTAAAAAAAGAATTTGTTGATTTGTTTTTTTGGCCTTTCCTCCCTCCTCATCTCCGTCCTCCTCTGCCATCATGCATGAAGGAGTCCTGAGCTGTCGCTGTGGCTGCGAGGAGCAAACGAGTCCAGAGAATCTGACATTAGCACGGCTGCGTTTCTCTGTTTTCTGTTGTTTTTCCCTGTGTGTGCGGTGAGAACCACCTCAGAGCTCCCTCTGTGCGTGGCATTAAAAGTGCTGTGCTGTCCTAATACCTTCTGACAGACAGAGCAGTCAGCGTTTCTCAGACACATGAGCAGAAAGAGACACAACAGGCCACGTCGGTGCTGAGCAGGCCCGAGAGGAACTGTAGAGGTGGAAAGGAGACTAGTCCAGCAGCGGCTGATATCAGCGACTAGTCCAGCAGCGGCTGATATCAGAGACTAGTCCAGCAGCAGCTGATATCAGCGACTAGTCCAGCAGCAGCTGATATCAGAGACTAGTCCAGCAGCGGCTGATATCAGAGACTAGTCCAGCAGCGGCTGATATCAGAGACTAGTCCAGCAGCGGCTGATATCAGAGACTAGTCCAGCAGCAGCTGATATCAGAGACTAGTCCAGCAGCAGCTGATATCAGCGACTAGTCCAGCAGCGGCTGATATCAGAGACTAGTCCAGCAGCGGCTGATATCAGAGACTAGTCCAGCAGCAGCTGATATCAGCGACTAGTCCAGCAGCGGCTGATATCAGAGACTAGTCCAGCAGCGGCTGATATCAGAGACTAGTCCAGCAGCAGCTGATATCAGCGACTAGTCCAGCAGCGGCTGATATCAGCGACTAGTCCAGCAGCGGCTGATATCAGCGACTAGTCCAGCAGCGGCTGATATCAGCGACTAGTCCAGCAGCAGCTGATATCAGAGACTAGTCCAGCAGCAGGCAGCCCAGCTCGGCGTCTGTCTTTCAGCCTTTTATTTCACCAAGCCGACCCGGAGCCCAAAGTCACAGAACAGACGTACGAGTGACAGAGACCCGGTCACCTGATCACAGGTCTTTCCTTCATCAATGTGTTGATTTATTTTGACCCCACTGATTATGTCAAAGTTGTAGTCCTTGAGATTTCAGTTGCTGGTTTATTTGGCAACACTCACGGTCGTTGCCGTGGTAACAGCGGGTGCAGTTTTAATACTCCAGCCGACGCTCGTCGAGCAGCGACTCTGTCAGAAGTGAAACCGGTCTCTGTGTGTGTTTGCAGCGCAGCCGAACAAAACACATCAGCGGATCATAATTACAACCTTGATCCGACTTCACGCTGCACACAGAGCGGTTCACATCAGACGGAAGAGTCGGAGCAGGTGGAGCAGGTGGAGCAGGTGGAGGAGGTGGAGCAGGTGGGCGTGTGCAGGTGTGCAGCTCTTCATCTGACAGCTCACTGTGGCTGCCTCCGACTCTTCATCGGACACTCGCAGACATCATGTTGGATGTTTTGGAGAACGTTCCATTTACGTTTGCAGAAAGTTAGTGCAGCTCTTACAGTGACAGTGAGGTTGTTCTCAGTGACGCATGATCATCTTCCAGTCACGCTTACAGGAGGCAGGCGACTGAATCCAGCATGAACCTGCCTATAAAACATACATGATATATACAGTATATATGTATATTAATATGTATTATATTATGTATAGTAATGGTTGTTCGTCTCTATGTGCTCTGTGGTGAGCTGGCGACTTGTCCAGGGTGGACCCCCCCTTTCTCAGCCGGGATGGATATATATTTATATAATGAGATGATTACTGGATGTGTGTTTATTGAATGTCAAACATAAACAGTCTCAAAATGTGTTTTTATGTGATGAAAATCTGAAGGATACTTCCTGTTTGTCCATGAACTGGTTTTAGTTTTTATTCACTCACACACATAAACATGAAATCAACAGATAGTTTATCAAACATGATCTGAAGCGACCTTTAAACTCCCCGTTCATATTCAGCTATATTTTATATTAGTCCACTAACAAACACAGATACAGGTTCATGTAGAAATGTTCCTATTTCACACGGCAGGTATTTCCTGTTCTATGTAGTTTGGATGGAGTGAAATAAATCTACGAATTCTCTCATACTGAATAAATTTCCCCGTTTTTCTGTATTTGATCAAATCGATCACGCTCGAGGTTGATCCTCAGATTTTTACAGATCATCTCGTAAACAGTTAAACGTCTTGTAAAACACGTGTGTTCAAAACTTATCCTGATACAGACAATTTAGATTATTGATCACGTCATTGATTAAGTAAATACTCACCAAAGATTTCAGCTCAGGCTGTGAGAACTTATTAAAAAACACACAAGACTGACTGAATGATGATCAATGATACAAACGACATTAGTTTTTACTGTACACACTTCTGTGTGTGTGTGTGTGTGTGTGTGTGTGTGTGTGTGTGTGTGTGTGTGTGTGTGTGTGTGTGTGTGTGTGTGTCAAAGGTGTGCAGAGAGATAAAATGTGAATGAATAAATAAATGGCAGCAGAGGGAATCGACTGATATTGCAGGAAGAACGCTGACAGGAGAGAAACCTGTGGTCAGCGTGTTTTTTATAGAGCTGCTACATTCGCATTTCATTCTTCACTTTATGCATTTATAATAGTGTCAGCGCCGCTCGGCAGCGTTGTTTAAGAACATGAGTGTCAATCATGGGATGCACGCAGCGTGCATCTGCTGCAGGACGGTTTAAACACACCTGACATTAAATGTTGTGTTGGGAAGCTTTCAGCCTGTTTGTTGTTTAAAGACTCAGAAATCTTTTTCTGTCGCCCCTTTAAGCAACTCTAAGGAAAAAGAAAGGTGGTAAGTGTCCGTAGGCATGTTTAAGTCTGATCCAGTGTTTTCTGTCATGTACCTCCCTCCCCACCTCACTGTGATTAACAAGATTTGATTTGTCTGACGTTTGACTTTCAGTGCAACCGATCGGTGTAGCCCGTAGCGTACAGTATCTGCATGACTTCCAGTGTGTTGTTGGTGCATGGTTTAATGTGACGTAAAAGAGAAAGATGTTTCAGCTCCCCTGTCCACAGATTATCGTGTCTTTCCTCGACTCTCGGTTTAGATCTCACACCGCGTGGATTCAGTTTAGATTGAACGGTGTCGCTCCGTAAACTAAGGCAGAAGCTTCAGGAACAGGAGCTCTGTCAACAGAGCCTTAATGAGGAATTACAGAACGTTTTACTGTGTGTGTGTGTGTGTGTGTGTGTGTGTGTGTGTGTGTGTGTGGGGGGGGGGTGTGTGTGTGTGTGTGGGTGTGTGCAGCCACTGTTGCTGTAAGTCAATGTTTGTTCATTTTACCTGACCTAAAAAAGGTTTGCTGTCGTGTGTCTTTTCTTTATGTGTCCTCTTGTGTTGCAGGCTGTGTGTGTGTGTGTAACTGTAGGTGTGTGTTTGTGTTTGTGTGAGGAGGGGGAGGTTTATTCCAGGAAATGTTTCACTCACAGATAGGTTTCCAGGGCAACCGTGTTGCACGTTGTCTTATATGCTGTAGCTGCAAACCGATTTGGAGACAGGAGAGAGAGGAAATGTGCATTTCTTCTGTGTGTGTGTGTGTGTGTGTGTGTGTGTGTGTGTGTGTGTGTGTGTGTGTGTGTGTGTGTGTGTGTGTGTGTGTGTGTTTTGTAGTGAAGGTCATTGACACTCCTTTCCTCCCCCTCTCCTCCCCTCCCCACCTCTCCCCTCTCCTCTGTGTGTAGATGCGCAGAAGAAGAGGATTGTTTTCCAAGTCACTCTAAGTAATCACTCCCCCAAATGCATGGAAGCTTTCTTACCTCCCGACAGAGCTAGGCCAGGGAGGTGACACAGTTCAGGAGGCTGGATCAGGGCTAGCATGTAGCTTCTCTGAGCAGAAACCCCGTTAGGTGGACTCTCTATCTGATGGCATCATCACACACACACACACACACACCAGAGGGAAGTTCAGTGCTGCCAAATTTGCCGTTGACACCTTTCCCACGTTGCGGGCTCGGAGGGAAAAAACTCAGGCTGGGAAAGAAAACGGCAAACTTGACAGACTTCACGTCCATTGCTCATTTTTTACATTTAACGAGGGAACAACCCTGAGAGTTGGATGATGCTGCTGAGTCGGCTGTTTGGAAAGAGCTTGCACGGCTTGCAAGGCTGGACACGCCCGACGCATTTCATCACAGTCCTCCTGTGCCCCCCTCCCCTCGCCCCCCAGAAATTTATTTCAGTGTTTTTCTTTTTGTTTCAGTTTCATCTGCAAAAACAGGGAAGGGTCACTGTGAATGATCAGCTTTGCGTTTGGCCCATGAGAACCTCACTAAGGCATTGCAAAGTTAAGTCACGCGCTCGACGTTCTCGACGCTCACTGCGGCTCGTTTTCTCTTGCAGACAAAGTGGAGGAGATGACGCACGCGCAGAAGACGTCGCCCGTCGATATGAAGATCGCCACAATCAAACCACGCCCATCCAGCCGCTGTTTGGTGACAGCAGCTGACATGAATGTAAGTCACCAAAACTGAGCATGTGACCATTTACTGCTGTTAGAAACTGGATAGGATCAGCTGACGATCAACCCGATCAGCCACCATCAGTAATCAATACACAACCATCAATCAACAGCAGTCAACGTCGGACAAACCTATCCTACCTTACCTGATGTTTCTTTAGCGAATCAAAGCGCTCCCTGCGCTGCAGTTTGTAGAGCTGTTCAATAACAGACATGTCACCCTCACGGTCATTCTGTTACACTGAATATCGGCACGTTATGAACTCCAAAGATAATCACAGCGTGCTGATATTCAGTATAACAGCACTCCCTCTTGTGTAATACTGCTTTAATATGGTTACTGTTTAAAGTTAGTTTTCAGAGTATTGTATTCCTGTTGAACGTGGTTCAGATAAGAGGCTGTATCGTTTGCCACCTCCACAATTCCCTAAACACAATTTAATACCGGCGGTTTGTTTTATCGCTTATTTTTAATTACCTGAAACTAAACGCTGTTGGTGTTGGCAGAGAGCAAATGAAAAGTGTGTGTTTCTGGGTAAATCACTAACAGCATTCTGGTTTTCAGTCCATGTATCACGACCGCCAGGGAGTAGCAGTGGTGCCGCCCACTGTGCCAGGGGCCTTCTTGGGGATACCTGAGAAGGGCACTATGAAAAAGCAGAAGTCCATAGGTATGATGCACTGAGAGTGTGTGTGGTTGAGTTGTGAACCGCGTGTCCGGGTACCTTGTGCTTTTAGCTTGTCGTAATATTCCATTAATGCTCGGAGGACTTGCTCTATGTGCTCGAGCAATATTAAAGCTAATTATAGATAAATTAGAATGATCCAGTCAGCAAAGTGTGCTTTCAGGCGATAATGTTGGAGGTCATTAAGCATATGCTGAAACCTCATTCTCACTGCTGAACCAGAGGGACGTCATGCAGGCTAATGTTACTCACAGCTCTTTTGATTTGCAGTGCCATCATTATTATAACAAAAAAAAGGCATTCTCACAATAATTGCATTGAAAGCACTTTAACATGTTCTGATTTGACACTTGGGGAAAAATGTGACAGAAATGCACTAAAGAGTGTCACTCTTTGACTGTGCGGTGCCCTGAGGAGGGCGTTTCCTCCCCCAACTCTAACAGTTAAAAACTGTAACTGTTCAAATGAAAAGAGGCTTTTACTAAAGTAAACAAGCATCCTCAGCAAAGTTCCATAAATCCCTAAATGCCAGTTAAAGCTTCATATTCATCAAGTCCCCTCTAGAATGCTGCTTTTCTATCTAGAATAGCTAATTTTCTATCTTCAGTCCTTTAATTGAGATAAATTAATCGATTTTAATATCAATCAGCTGGTGGCGAAATTCCCACTTGGTGTAACATTTTATAGTGGGCTATTTTTCTTATCCAGCCGGCCTCTCACACATTTCAGGAACCCCCTGCTTGGATAAATAAAGGTTAAGAAAGAGCTCCCATCAATAAATGAGACATTTCCTGTGCAAAGAGGAGGCCGTGCTGGAAATAAAAAATAGCGATGTCTCCCTCAGGTCCTCACATATTTTTTCTTTCTGCTCCATTTCTTCAAGGTACATCGGAGGATGAGAAACAGGGATTCCTCACACCGCCCCTACTCAAGTTCTCCCGCAGCCTCTCAATGCCCGACACCTCAGAGGACATCCCTCCTCCCCCAGCCATTTCACCCCCATCGCCACCCGCCTACAACTCAGCTGCTGGCCCTACACCCAAGAGCTATGGCACCACACGGCCCGGCTTCACCCAGAACTCACCCAATGCAGTGACAACCATAAGCCGAACCACCGACGTCGGTACGTTAAGGCGTGGATATTTCCGCCAGAGCTCAGAGCAGTTTGAGAGCACACGCACTCGAGGGCGTACGCCCGTGCCAGAGAACCCTTACTCCGAGGTGGGCAATAAGACACTGTATGTGCCAGCAAAACCAGCTCGAAGGAAGGGCATGCTGGTAAAACAGCCCAATGTTGAGGACAGTCCTGAAAAAACATGTCACATGCCAGCAAGCCCCTCGGGCCCGGTTTCCATGCCCACTACACCTGTAGAACGAACGTGCTCCTCCATCCCCATACCCACGATCATCGTTAAGGAGCCCTCCACCAGCAGCAGTGGCAAGAGCAGCCAGGGTAGCAGTATGGAGATTGAGCCCACCACCCTGAACACCCACCTCTCACGCCCAATGTTGGTGGAAGCGGAGGTTTGCGTCCTGAAGACCCTCTTTCTCTAAACAACCCCTTTGCGGCAGCTATTGCCGGGGCAGTACGAGACCGGGAGAAGAGGCTAGAGGCAAAAAAGCACTCAATTGCCTTCCAGTCAATCGACATGGGGGATGATGACTTCACTAGTCCCACACCAACCCCTCGCCTTCGCCAGTCAAAGTCCATCGATGAAGGCATGTTCAGTAGCGATGAGCGGCTTCGAAGGATATTGGCTCCCCCTCCAGCGTCACAGCTTGGTCCCCCTGTTGGGGGCGGTAGTGGCAACATGACAGATTTCAACACTCCTGAGCCCACAGTGGTGCGGGAGCCTCTAAACACCAGAACAGGTCAATGTCCCAACCTGGACAGTCCCGTTAGTCTCCCATCCACTCCTCCGAAGAGCCACTACAGGGCCAACGGGACCTACCTCCATCCTGTCACCGGTAAGCCCTTGGACCCTAATTCACCACTAGCTCTGGCCCTGGCAGCTCGTGACCGGGCCATGAAGGAGCAACAAAACCATCCTCAGAATCAGCCACAAAATCCTCCTCAGGTTCAGCAAACCCCCAAGCATGAAGCCCAGTCCCTTCCAATTCAGCCAAGCCACAAACCAGACCTCAACCAACCGCTGTTTATCGACACCAAACTACGCTCTGGGATCGAGACAAGTTTTGCTGCGATCTCCAGCGCAACCATGGGACGGCCCGGTCGAGGCGGCCTGCGGAGACAGATGACAGAGCAGAAGTATGAGTCAGACGGGGCACGGGAAGAACGGCAGCATCAGGCAGTTGAGGAGAGGAAAAGTGCACCAGCGGATGTGGCAGACACATCACAACCCAAGTCAGCTGGGCTGTTGATGGTCCACACCACCACAGACGCAAGCAACAAGGTGAACAACCAAGACGTGGAGGGGCAGGACAGCAACAGGCCATCTGAGCTGAAGGACCCCAACCAACCCGATCCTCTTAAAGCTCCAACACTGTCCGTCAATCCCAGCCATCCTCGTCACGGAGGAGGAGCGTTCCCTTAGGGGGGGAGTCCTTGGATGAACCAGTGAAGCTGCCCTTTCGTATCCCCCCTCCCCCTTTGGCTTCAGTTGACATTGATGAGGATTTTGACTTCTCAGAGCCGCTACCCCCACCACTGGAGTTTGCCAACAGTATCGACATTCCTGATGACCAGGCTAGTGCCATTGCAGAGATGCTTCATCAACAGAGACGGAACGGGGGACCTCCTCTACCATCATACCACGCCCACGCTCCCCCGTCTGTCAGCGATCATCACAAACGGGTGGCAAACAGCATGCCCCCCTCATATCCACCTCCTCCACCTGACCCAGAGTCAGGGGTAGGCGACTCGGGCATCGAAGAGGTCGACAGCCGCAGTAGCGGAGATCCTCAGCACATGGAGACCACCAGCACCGTTTCGAGCATCTCCACCCTGTCATCAGAGGGAGGCTTCTGCGACAGTACACTGGAGAGCCTCTACGCCACCGCAGACGGGCATGCCTTCCTGGTGGATCGGCCCCTGTGCCGCCCAAACCTAAGGGCAAGTCTGTCATCAACAGAACATCGCTTTATCATGACGCTCTCATTGAAGAGCCCCCGGAGTCATATGGGTCACCTCCTCAGGCCCCTCCCCTCCCCCTTCATCCTCCGAACCACCTAGGACTCCAACTCAAAGGACATCCAAGCTGTGGGGCGATCAGCCCCCCGAGCTGCGCAGCCCTCCATCCACACCGGATTCCAAGAACACCGTTATCACCGAGCTGAGCTCCATTCTGCAGCAAATGAATCGCGACAGGCCAGCCAAGCCAGGAGAAAGCCTCGACTCCCCCACGGGGACCAGGGGGGCCTTCGGGACGAGGTATGTCATAAGTCAGTCCTCGGAATGCTTTTTCCTTATTTTGTGTCTATACTGTAAATTTTCAGTGACCTGAATAAGCGCGGCCTGCTTCAGTCCCAGATATTCTTTGACATCATTTTTAATTTATTTCAGTGGTTTGGGAGAGTTGTAAAAGTTTCCTAGAAATTTCTAGAAATGCCAGTAGTGTTATTACAGCATTAGTTCACCCGAGATACAGCAAAACATTTTCTCACTTACTCCTTGACATATCCAGCCATGCATGCTGCTCGGTTTTATTTCGCCAAGTCGGGGGACACAATGGTCAGTTGTGTCTTATTGAATACAGCTTCTGTTCCTTTAGCGAGCAACCAAATGTTACGAGGTCTAGGTCATTACAACTCAGCCGGCTGCTCTGTCGGAGGCTGTCGGGGTGTGCATGTTTGTCATTTGATGTGTTTTTAGCAGCAGAGGCTTCTTTTTAATGACGTAGCTTGCACTTGTTCTGTTCAGCACGTGACAGCAGCTACTAAGTTTAGTCGACTGTGCTGATCATTTGTAGTCACAATACTCAGCAGCAGCATTAGAGAATAGTGCTTTTACTTGATTGTGGTTGCAGTTGGTTTGGTCTGTAGAATTCATTCGTTTAGCTCATCATCTCGCTGTTTTCAGCCTTTGGCCACGTTTACATGAAAGATTATTGAGTTGTAACAATGGGAGATAGAAACTGTTTTTTCGAAAAGGTTCTGACGTAGCAAACATTAAACTGATCACAAATGTCTGAACCACTGTTCATCCCGTTTGTTGCATCATTTTTCACCACTTGCGTTTTGACTGGCACTCTTGTAATTACGCCATCTTGTTGCACCGTCTTCTTCTGGTTTTTTTCCGACTGGAGAATTGGCGCCACCTACTGATTGTCTCGTGAACCAACTCCTTATAATCACGTAACGGAAGTGGATTGAAACAAGTGTTTCATCTGCCAAATTATTCAGGATTCGATAAAAAAAAATGGATACACTTGAATGTAAACACAGCTGGGCTTTGGCCTGTTTTCTGAACAGTCACTTCAGTAAATATGAACATGAACGCCGTTTACTTGTAGACACGTGGTACATTTAGTATAGCAAGATTGATTTCCTTCAGCCATGTTTTAGATTGCTCAGACAGGCAGGAAGACGGGTTTGCAGGAACTGGAACAACATTTTGATGGACTCTACACCTGAACCAGCTCAGCTCATGGTTTTTTAAACTCACATCTCCCCCGCGTATGAAAGGGAAATAAAAAGCACAATAAATAATTCACTGCTCACATGCATTTTGTATGAACGGTCCCATCGCTCATCAGAGAGGTGTGGAGAGCAGGGGGAAGGAGTCGATTCCTCTGGGCGTCCGTGCCTTCTGATCCACTAAACACTGTTAGATCAACACACTGACGTCCATTTGTGGTAATTACAGTGAGACGCCCGGCAGCTGTGCGGCTCCGGCCTTGTGTACCCCTCCTTCACGCTTCACGCCACATACTATCGTGTTATCCTCATTTTCATCCTCTGCCATTCAAAGTCATGTCTGTTGACCTTTACACCTTGTACTCATTTCATTTTCAGCTCACACCTCTCCATCTTCATCTCCATTTTCTCCAGTCTCCTGTAGTTCCTTCATCTCTTCTTTCTCCATGCGCTCTGCGTCTGAATCTTCACAGGTAGGTTTCCATCAGCTGTTACCGCGTCACGTGTTTGGACAGCCGCGTGGTTTTTAGGAAATTTAGATGTCATGTTGGCGCCTGTCTGTCTGTGTCGACATTTTCTTGGTCACTCAAGAAAATTGGACGTTTCATACTTCAACTTTATGCTGCTGCACTTTGCTGCACAAAGTTGCAGACTGGTGAGGAAAAACAGAAACTTCTGTAGCCTGTTCTAGTATTTAAAATAATCCTCAATGTGATACAGACTTCATTTTAATTCCACCATATGTTGAGATGGCAAGAACGAGAGAACAATGCATAATGAATCAGCTTAACTAACAACTTCATTACCCGGCATTATGTTCAATCTCACAGTGATTGTAGTGAGACATCCAGCAGCTTTAATGTCTCCTTTTCTACCATCTTTGCCTGTAAAGTGAAGAGTCATCTTTGTTGTCTTGTTGCTGTTCGTCGGTCCGTGGTGCAGGTATCAGGTGCACAAAGCTGGCAGCCTCTCAAAGTAAACTGTTTATCCACCCCAAGCTATGCATTTGCAATTATTTCCCGCGTTGAGCGGATTGTTTTGCACAGTGAGGTATCTCATGGCTTCCAGGAAGCAGACGTCTTTGTGTACTTTCTGTTGCAACGTTAAGGTCATGTGATTCAGATTTATTACAAACATGAGCTGTATATATACAGCATATTTTATACTGGAAAAACAAACATGTGCGTCAGCTGAGGCACATAAACTAATCTGGACGTCTGCGTACCCAGAGGTAACAGGATGTTTGTCCCGGTGCCAGCCTTCATGCCTGTACATATTAAATCTTCCTGGAACACAGAAATAATCTCCACAGTATCATATTCACAAAAACGAGACATTTATGAATTGGCTCAACACCTTTGCCGTAAACAAAAGAATAATAAGTGATATGTAAAAGTCTAGATATATACTAACAGCAGAAACATGATAGAAAGAAGGGCTGGACACAGTTTTGTACATGATGTAAATATATATCTAGTATAGCAGATAAATCTGTGGCATTGTTTCTCAGTAAGTTGGAGTGTCGTCTGCATACAGTGTGAGTATTTTGTAATAATGCAGCTGAAGCACAGTGTGTTTAAAGAGACATTTATTATATTATATTTTACCAACCTCATCACCTCGCTGTGCTTCTTTTGCATCCTTAAGTTGACATCACGTTTCACAGTCGGTTTGGTAGATACTGTTTAGTTATCACAGCGTTATGTCATGTTATGACACTGTTATGTCATGATTATGACAGTGTTATGTCATGATTATGACAGTGTTATGTCATAGTTATGACAGCGTTATGTCATAGTTATGACAGCGTTATGTCATAGTTATGACAGCGTTATGTCATGGTTATGACAGTGTTATGTCATAGTTACGGCAGTGTTATGTCATGTTACGACAGCATTATGTCATGGTTATGACAGTGTTATGTCATGTTATGATAGCTTTATGTCATAGTTATGACACTGTTATGTCATGATTATGACAGTGTTATGTCATGATTATGACAGTGTTATGTCATAGTTATGACAGCGTTATGTCATAGTTATGACAGCGTTATGTCATAGTTATGACAGCGTTATGTCATGGTTATGACAGTGTTATGTCATAGTTACGGCAGTGTTATGTCATGTTATGACAGCGTTATGTCATGGTTATGATAGTGTTATGTCATAGTTACGGCAGTGTTATGTCATGGTTATGACAGCGTTATGTCATGGTTATGACAGCAATATGTCATAGTTATGACACGTTATGTCATGGTTATGACAGTGTTATGTCATAGTTACGGCAGTGTTATGTCATGTTATGACAGCGTTATGTCACGGTTATGACAGTGTTATGTCATGTTATGACAGCGTTATGTCATGGTTATGACAGTGTTATGTCATGTTATGACAGCGTTATGTCATGGTTATGACAGTGTTATGTCATGGTTATGACAGCAATATGTCATAGTTATGACACGTTATGTCATGGTTATGACAGTGTTATGTCATAGTTACGGTAGTGTTATGTCATGGTTATGACAGCGTTATGTCATGGTTATGACAGCGTTATGTCATAGTTATGACACCGTTATGTCATGGTTATAATAGTGTTATGTCAAGGTTATGACAGTGTTATGTCATAGTTACGGCAGTATTATGTCATGGTTACGGCAGTGTTATGTCATAGTTACGGCAGTGTTATGTCATGGTTACGGCAGTGTTATGTCATGGTTACGGCAGTGTTATGTCATAGTTACGGCAGTGTTATGTCATGGTTACGGCAGTGTTATGTCATGGTTACGGCAGTGTTATGTCATGGTTACGGCAGTGTTATGTCATAGTTACGGCAGTGTTATGTCATAGTTACGGCAGTGTTATGTCATAGTTACGGC
>CM014081.1:40203489-40207625 GCA_004119915.2 Collichthys lucidus | reverse complement strand
TGTGTGTGTGTGTGTGTGTGTGTGTGTGTGTGTGGTGTGTGTGTGTGTTCCCTCATGCACCGTCCAATCAGGTGACACTCTCCAACACGTTCACTCTTCACTCAGTGTTTTTGGATGTTTTGCTCCAAACTGTTCTTGAAAACAGCTGAAATGATTCACACCTAACACACACACACACACACACACACACACACACACACACACACACACACACACAGGTTTCAGAGCTATGTCGGGGTCATAACAACATGATATGATGATCGTAGTATGAATCACTGGGACTTCGTTTGATCAGCTGTGAAGATTTTAATGTTTCATTTTCCAGGTGCAGGCGTCTGACTCAAGGTCGCTCTGAGGTCAGACTGTGATCTTCCTGTCGTCCTCAGACCTCGTCTGGCCTGCAGCGAGCTCGTGTCTGTGTGAATATAATATGATTTATATTTATGTACTTATGATGCTGCAGAGTGATGAAGTCCACGTAAAATCACATGGAGGAAGATGATGGAGTGCAGTGTGTGTGTGCAGGTGTGTGACCTGCAGAGCTTTATCTGAGTTCATCTGCTGCGTTTTCTCATGGCTCCCACAGGTCCTTGAAATCCTTGCAAGTTAGTGAATTTAAGGGGAAAAGGCAAGGCTATACTAGACATAAACAGATATGGGTCATTGAAAGTGCTTGAATTTCATTCATGAGTGATTGAAGTGGAACTGAGAAACGTTGGAGCTGCAGACTAATCCTCCACACGTGGAGCTGGAGATTTGAGAACTTTGTGCAGGTTCCTGTTTGTTTCACAGACAGTTTGAGTTATTTGAAGTGTGGCTGTATGAAGCACTGATCCACGGTCAGTGTTAGCTGCAGTGCACGGTGTGTGCCAGCATGGAGTACCACACCTCACTGTGACTCTGTTGTTTTGATCCAAACTGACGTTTCTTGCTGCAGGTCGAGGCGGCAGTGATAAAGTCTCGTATTGCCGATGTAACGGCTTCAGCTTCTCGATGAAGCTGCCCAGCGTCAGACAAAGCCAGTGACACACACAGAGAAAGAATCAGCTGACAGGAGAGTAAAGATCATACTCACGTTCATCAGGTGGCCACGCTCAGACAAACAGATGCTGATGATGCTTCCAGTCAGCTGGACGTGTCGCCGTGTCAGAGTTTACAGCCAAACCACAGAAAGAAGAATCATGTTTTATCATCTTACAGGATGAATCTGTCAGGTCTGACATGTGACCAGCTGATGTTCGTCTCCATCAGCTGTTGACTCGCTCCCCTCTTCAGTCCAGGACTCCCTCACACATGCAGCTGTGAGCTGCGACGTACTGTACGTTAGACTGAAATCACATGCCGGTCTTAAAATAACCGAGTGGAAGCGTCGTTTCCTATAAATCATTTATTTATAGACGCAGCACAAAGAGCAGCACGCCTGAGCCCACGGTGCTCGGGGAGATTTATTTATTTATTTTTAAACAAGCCCACCGTTAAAATATGGATGACTCAAAGCGCCTGCATGATGCGCCTCGAAGATGGCTGCACGGCACCGCGAGGAATGGGCCGACCCGTTCAGCATCAGATGAAGTCCCTGTTTAATGATGAATGGTACGATCCATCCTCCACCCTCACTCCCCCCCAAACACCGCTAACATTCTCAGCACCACTCCCACCTCCAGCGGTATCACGCAGCAACTGTCGCTTAGCAACCAGGACCATGTTGTGCCTTACTGTGTACACAGTGATAATGCAGCTTTTAAGAGCAAAAGGCTGAGCAGAGACTCCGCAGACAGTCTGAAGTGGAGGTTTTCTGCCGGAGAGTGGAGGACAATCAGGACGGCGAGGGGCTTTCTTATATTTTGTCCATAGAATCTGTAATAAACACATTGAAAAGAGAGATCACCTCTGGCTGTACCTGGACCAGCAGAGTCGGTCCAGCGTGTCCATCCTGGCCTGGAAGATGGTTCCAGATGTCCCCATCCATTGAAAAGCTTCCTGTAGCTGACAGGGGAGGATTTCACTGTCACTTCCTCTTTGTAGCATCGAGCCGTGCCAACACTCGAACCTTTGCTGCCAGGTGAACCCTGAGAGGTGTGTCACCGTCACTGTGAATAATCCCTGAACACTCAGTGGCAGTTTCTGTGCCGTGAGGTCTGCAGGTTCTCCACAGGAACCCGGACACAGTTTCTCATTCACAGACACACAGAGGCAGCAAGCCACCACGTAAGGTGCAACCGAAACGATCTGGGTTCAGTGTCTCGCTGAAGGACACTTCAGGGATCAAACCTGCAATTAGTGGACGAGCCGCTCCAATTGGCGAGCTACAGCTACAGCTACAGCGGGTCTTATTCATAGAAGTCCATTCACATCCACTTGAAATCTCAAGAGACGGTCTAGGACTGCTCCCAGAAAACCCATGACTCGGTGGAGATGTCCCTGAGTCCACAGTTGAATCTCTTACGTCATTGTACGCAGAGCAGCAGTAACCTTCACCAAATCACCACAAACCACAAAACTGTCTGTGACGACAGCTGTGAGTCAGAACAGTCGACCAGAACCGGGCGGTGCTGCTCCTCCTCTGCTCCGTCCACTGACAGCAGCCCGGCGGGAGAAACGCTCTGTGCTGGGACTTCATAAGTGAATGATGAGCATGACGCACAAGAAGAAAGAATTAAAACACGAGTCAGCTGAAACTCGAGACTCAGGGGAACCAGGGTAGAGTCCTGACCCGGGTTCAGTTCCAGCCTGTGGTCGTCCCCTCTCTCTGCCCAATGACCCCTGTACTGTGGGTGGAGGAGTTCACTGTGCTGCTGTTTGTAACTGACCTCTGAACTTGTGATTGTGGTGTGAGTCCAAACAGATGAAACACAAAGGAGGAGCACGGTGCTGTGTCAGGGGGAGCAGGCGTGAGCTCGGGGTGTGATGCAGACGTGGGTTTGCTCCGTCGACTGTTTGGATCTGTGCCGGTAGGGCGGAGCGGTAGTTAACGGCGTGAACTCTCCATTAGTGTCCGCCTCTGTGCTGCATGGCAGGATTTCTGGTTCTGCTCCGTCTCGTGACTCTGGACTCACACACACAGCAGATTCTTTCAGTTAATCCGCTCCAGCTTCAAGTCGTACGTCGTGTACGGAGTGTATTTAAAGTAAAGCAGTGTGTGTGTGTGTGTGTGTGTGTGTGTGTGTGTGTGTGTGTGTGTGTGTGTGTGTGTGTGTGTGTGCTTCCAGGAATATTCATAGAATATGGGTGGAGCTGATGTGCTGGTTTGAAGGAGGCCACCGCTGAAGGAATGGAGTACTGCATGCAGAGAGCATGTGTGTGTGTGTGTGTGTGTGTGTGTGTGTGTGTGTGTGTGTGTGTGTGTGTGTGTACACACTCTCATTGTCGGTTTGATATTCAGCCACATGATTCATCAGAGTCAAGACTCTTCTAAGTAGGACTCTGAGTCATCAGAATAAAACTCTTGTCTCCATCTTCCCTGCCTCTCTCCTTCATCCTATTCCATCCCTTTACTTTACCCTTCTTTATGTTTCACACACACACACACACACACACACACACACACACACACACACACTTCAGTATTTAATGAGCCTGCTTTGATGTACTCCAGCTTCCCACAAGGAGAAAACACATGCAGAGAATTCAGAGATGCAGATCAGCTCCGTGCTGATGAACGCTGCTGCTTTCATGTGTGAGTGAAGGTATGCAGCAGTGTGTGTGTGTGTGTGTGTGTGTGTGTGTGCGTGCGTGCGTGCGTGCGTGCGTGCGTGCGTGTGTGTGTGTGTGTGTGGCCATGGACAGGTTTCATGTAAGACCGGCCTTCAGGTGTTGATAAATATGAAAAAAATAAAATGATACATCAGACATAAAGTGCATAAATAAATAAATAAATAAATAGTAATAAATGATTTCTAACTAAATGAGTCAGTCGAGCCCTGAGCTCGTTCCTCTGCTCCCGTGTGTTCCTCGTGTGCAGTGTGCTCGTCATTCTTCATTTTTGGAGTAACGTATCACATGACCAACGTGTGTGTCAGCAGGCACAGACACATGAATCCAGTCATCTTTCAGACTCTGATAATCAATAACATATTTTTTATTTGGCCCGGAAGCCGGTAAAGGAGAGCTGGAGCAGATGTCCGGATCTGGGCCGG
>CM014081.1:40185989-40198489 GCA_004119915.2 Collichthys lucidus | reverse complement strand
CAGGAAAGAGATGGTGATGCAGCAGCTGATATCAGAGACTAGTCCAGCAGCGGCTGATATCAGAGACTAGTCCAGCAGCGGCTGATATCAGAGACTAGTCCAGCAGCAGCTGGTATCAGAGACTAGTCCAGCAGCGGCTGATATCAGAGACTAGTCCAGCAGCAGCTGATATCAGAGACTAGTCCAGCAGCAGCTGATATCAGAGACTAGTCCAGCAGCAGCTGATATCAGAGACTAGTCCAGCAGCAGCTGATATCAGCGACTAGTCCAGCAGCAGCTGGTATCAGAGACTAGTCCAGCAGCGGCTGATATCAGCGACTAGTCCAGCAGCAGCTGGTATCAGAGACTAGTCCAGCAGCAGCTGATATCAGCGACTAGTCCAGCAGCAGCTGGTATCAGAGACTAGTCCAGCAGCGGCTGATATCAGAGACTAGTCCAGCAGCAGCTGGTATCAGAGACTAGTCCAGCAGCGGCTGATATCAGAGACTAGTCCAGCAGCAGCTGATATCAGCGACTAGTCCAGCAGCGGCTGATATCAGTGACTAGTCCAGCAGCGGCTGATATCAGCGACTAGTCCAGCAGCAGCTGATATCAGAGACTAGTCCAGCAGCGGCTGATATCAGGGACTAGTCCAGCAGCAGCTGATATCAGAGACTAGTCCAGCAGCAGTCAGTCCAGCTCGGCGTCTGTCTTTCAGCCTTTTATTTCACCAAGCCGACCCGGAGCCCAAAGTTACAGAACAGACGTACGAGTGACAGAGACCCGGTCACCTGATCACAGGTCTTTCCTTCATCAATGTGTTGATTTATTTTGACCCCACTGATTATGTCAAAGTTGTAATCCTTGAGATTTCAGTTGCTGGTTTATTTGGCAACACTCACGGTCGTTGCCGCGGTAACAGCGGGTGCAGTTTTAATACTCCAGCCGACGCTCGTCGAGCAGCGACTCTGTCAGAAGTGAAACCGGTCTGTGTGTGTTTGCAGCGCAGCCGAACAAAACACATCAGCGGATCATAATTACAACCTTGATCTGACTCCACGCTGCACACAGAGCGGTTCACATCAGACGGAAAAGTCGAAGCAGGTGGAGCAGGTGGAGGAGGTAGAGCAGGTGAAGGAGGTGGAGCAGGTGGAGGAGGTGTGCAGCTCTTCATCTGACAGCTCACTGTCGCTGCCTCCGACTCTTCATCGGACACTCGCAGACATCATGTTGGATGTTTTGGAGGAGAACGTTCCATTTACGTTTGCAGAAAGTTAGTGCAGCTCTTACAGTGACAGTGACGCATGATCATCTCCAGTCACGCTTACAGGAGGCAGGCGACTGAATCCAGCATGAACCTGCCTATAAAACATACATGATATATACAGTATATATGTATATTTATGTCATGGTTGTTCGTCTCTATGTGCTCTGTGGTGAGCTGGCGACTTGTCCAGGGTGGACCCCGCCTCTCTCAGCCGGGATGGATATATATTTATATAATGAGATGATTACTGGATGTGTGTTTACTAAATGTCAAACATAAATAGTCTCAAAATATGTTTATATATAGTTTATCAAACATGATCTGAAGCGACCTTTAAACTCCCCGTTCATATTCAGCTATATTTTATATTAGTCCCATAACAAACACTGATACAGGTTCATGTAGAAATGTTCCTATTTCACACGGCAGGTATTTCCTGTTCTATGTAGTTTGGATGGAGTGAAATAAAATCTACGAATTCTCTCATACTGAATAAATTTCCCCGTTTTTCTGTATTTGATCAAATATCGAAGCGATCACGCTCGAGGTTGATCCTCAGATTTTTACAGATCATCTCGTAAACAGTTAAACGTCTCGTAAAACACGTGTGTTCAAAACTTATCCTGATACAGACTCTTAACAATTTAGATTATTGATCACGTCATTGATCAAGTAAATACTCACCAAAGATTTCAGCTCAGGCTGTGAGAACTTATTAAAAAACACACAAGTCAGATTTTATTGGTTTTCTATTGAATAATGATCAATGATACAAACGACACTTCTGTGTGTGTGTGTGTGTGTGTGTGTGTGTGTGTGTGTGTCAAAGGTGTGCAGAGAGATAAAATGTGAATGAATAAATAAATGGCAGCAGAGGGAATCGACTGATATTGCAGGAAGAACGCTGACAGGAGAGAAACCTGTGGTCAGCGTGTTTTTTATAGAGCTGCTACATTCGCATTTCATTCTTCACTTTATGCATTTATAATAGTGTCAGCGCCGCTCGGCAGCGTTGTTTAAGAACATGAGTGTCAATCATGGGATGCACGCAGCGTGCATCTGCTGCAGGACGGTTTAAACACACCTGACATTAAATGTTGTGTTGGGAAGCTTTCAGCCTGTTTGTGCTTTAAAGACTCAGAAATCTTTTTCTGTCGCCCCTTTAAGCAACTCTAAGGAAAAAGAAAGGTGGTAAGTGTCCGTAGGCATGTTTAAGTCTGATCCAGTGTTTTCTGTCATGTACCTCCCTCCCCACCTCACTGTGATTAACAAGATTTGATTTGTCTGACGTTTGACTTTCAGTGCAACCGATCGGTGTAGCCCGTAGCGTACAGTATCTGCATGACTTCCAGTGTGTTGTTGGTGCATGGTTTAATGTGACGTAAAAGAGAAAGATGTTTCAGCTCCCCTGTCCACAGATTATCGTGTCTTTCCTCGACTCTCGGTTTAGATCTCACACCGCGTGGATTCAGTTTAGATTGAACGGTGTCGCTCCGTAAACTAAGGCAGAAGCTTCAGGAACAGGAGCTCTGTCAACAGAGCCTTAATGAGGAATTACAGAACGTTTTACTGTGTGTGTGTGTGTGTGTGTGTGTGTGTGTGTGTGTGTGTGGGTGTGGGTGTGTGGGTGTGGGTGTGTGTGTGTGTGCAGCCACTGTTGCTGTAAGTCAATGTTTGTTCATTTTACCTGACCTAAAAAAGGTTTGCTGTCGTGTGTCTTTTCTTTATGTGTCCTCTTGTGTTGCAGGCTGTGTGTGTGTGTGTGTGTGTGTGTAACTGTAGGTGTGTGTTTGTGTTTGTGTGAGGAGGGGGAGGTTTATTCCAGGAAATGTTTCACTCACAGATAGGTTTCCAGGGCAACCGTGTTGCACGTTGTCTGATATGCTGTAGCTGCAAACCGATTTGGAGACAGGAGAGAGAGGAAATGTGCATTTCTTCTGTGTGTGTGTGTGTGTGTGTGTGTGTGTGTGTGTGTGTGTGTGTGTGTGTGTGTGTGTGTGTGTGTGTGTGTGTGTGTGTTTTGTAGTGAAGGTCATTGACACTCCTTTCCTCCCCCTCTCCTCCCCTCCCCACCTCTCCCCTCTCCTCTGTGTGTAGATGCGCAGAAGAAGAGGATTGTTTTCCAAGTCACTCTAAGTAATCACTCCCCCAAATGCATGGAAGCTTTCTTACCTCCCGACAGAGCTAGGCCAGGGAGGTGACACAGTTCAGGAGGCTGGATCAGGGCTAGCATGTAGCTTCTCTGAGCAGAAACCCCGTTAGGTGGACTCTCTATCTGATGGCATCATCACACACACACACACACACCAGAGGGAAGTTCAGTGCTGCCAAATTTGCCGTTGACACCTTTCCCACGTTGCGGGCTCGGAGGGAAAAAACTCAGGCTGGGAAAGAAAACGGCAAACTTGACAGACTTCACGTCCATTGCTCATTTTTTACATTTAACGAGGGAACAACCCTGAGAGTTGGATGATGCTGCTGAGTCGGCTGTTTGGAAAGAGCTTGCACGGCTTGCAAGGCTGGACACGCCCGACGCATTTCATCACAGTCCTCCTGTGCCCCCCTCCCCTCGCCCCCCAGAAATTTATTTCAGTGTTTTTCTTTTTATTTCAGTTTCATCTGCAAAAACAGGGAAGGGTCACTGTGAATGATCAGCTTTGCGTTTGGCCCATGAGAACCTCACTAAGGCATTGCAAAGTTAAGTCACGCGCTTGACGTTCTCGACGCTCACTGCGGCTCGTTTTCTCTTGCAGACAAAGTGGAAGAGATGACGCACGCGCAGAAGACGTCGCCCGTCGATATGAAGATCGCCACAATCAAACCACGCCCATCCAGCCGCTGTTTGGTGACAGCAGCTGACATGAATGTAAGTCACCAAAACTGAGCATGTGACCATTTACTGCTGTTAGAAACTGGATAGGATCAGCTGACGATAAACCCGATCAGCCACCATCAGTAATCAATACACAACCATCAATCAACAGCAGTCAACGTCGGACAAACCTATCCTACCTTACCTGATGTTTCTTTAGCGAATCAAAGCGCTCCCTGCGCTGCAGTTTGTAGAGCTGTTCAATAACAGACATGTCACCCTCACGGTCATTCTGTTACACTGAATATCGGCACGTTATGAACTCCAAAGATAATCACAGCGTGCTGATATTCAGTATAACAGCACTCCCTCTTGTGTAATACTGCTTTAATATGGTTACTGTGTAATGTTATTGTTACAGAGTATTGTATTCCTGTTGAACGTGTTCAGATAAGAGGCTGTATCGTTTGCCACCTCCACAATTCCCTAAACACAATTTGATACCGGCGGTTTGTTTTATCGCTTATTTTTAATTACCTGAAACTAAACGCTGTTGGTGTTGGCAGAGAGCAAATGAAAAGTGTGTGTTTCTGGGTAAATCACTAACAGCATTCTGGTTTTCAGTCCATGTATCACGACCGCCAGGGAGTAGCAGTGGTGCCACCCACTGTGCCAGGGGCCTTCTTGGGGATACCTGAGAAGGGCACTATGAAAAAGCAGAAGTCCATAGGTATGATGCAGTGAGAGTGTGTGTGGTTGAGTTGTGAACCGCGTGTCCGGGTACCTTGTGCTTTTAGCTTGTCGTAATATTCCATTAATGCTCGGAGGACTTGCTCTATGTGCTCGAGCAATATTAAAGCTAATTATAGATAAATTAGAATGATCCAGTCAGCAAAGTGTGCTTTCAGGCGATAATGTTGGAGGTCATTAAGCATATGCTGAAACCTCATTCTCACTGCTGAACCAGAGGGACGTCATGCAGGCTAATGTTACTCACAGCTCTTTTGATTTGCAGTGCCATCATTATTATAACAAAAAAAAAGGCATTCTCACAATAATTGCATTGAAAGCACTTTAACGTGTTCTGATTTGACACTTGGGGAAAAATGTGACAGAAATGCACTAAAGAGTGTCACTCTTTGACTGTGCGGTGCCCTGAGGAGGGCGTTTCCTCCCCCAACTCTAACAGTTAAAAACTGTAACTGTTCAAATGAAAAGAGGCTTTTACTAAAGTAAACGAGCATCCTCAGCAAAGTTCCATAAATCCCTAAATGCCAGTTAAAGCTTCATATTCATCAAGTCCCCTCTAGAATGCTGCTTTTCTATCCAGAATAGCTAATTTTCTATCTTCAGTCCTTTAATTGAGATAAATTAATCGATTTTAATATCAATCAGCTGGTGGCGAAATTCCCACTTGGTGTAACATTTTATAGTGGGCTATTTTTCTTATCCAGCCGGCCTCTCACACATTTCAGGAACCCCCTGCTTGGATAAATAAAGGTTAAGAAAGAGCTCCCATCAATAAATGAGACATTTCCTGTGCAAAGAGGAGGCCGTGCTGGAAATAAAAAATAGCGATGTCTCCCTCAGGTCCTCACATATTTTTTCTTTCTGCTCCATTTCTTCAAGGTACATCGGAGGATGAGAAACAGGGATTCCTCACACCGCCCCTACTCAAGTTCTCCCGCAGCCTCTCAATGCCCGACACCTCAGAGGACATCCCTCCTCCCCCAGCCATTTCACCCCCATCGCCACCCGCCTACAACTCAGCTGCTGGCCCTACACCCAAGAGCTATGGCACCACACGGCCCGGCTTCACCCAGAACTCACCCAATGCAGTGACAACCATAAGCCGAACCACCGACGTCGGTACGTTAAGGCGTGGATATTTCCGCCAGAGCTCAGAGCAGTTTGAGAGCACACGCACTCGAGGGCGTACGCCCGTGCCAGAGAACCCTTACTCCGAGGTGGGCAATAAGACACTGTATGTGCCAGCAAAACCAGCTCGAAGGAAGGGCATGCTGGTAAAACAGCCCAATGTTGAGGACAGTCCTGAAAAAACATGTCACATGCCAGCAAGCCCCTCGGGCCCGGTTTCCATGCCCACTACACCTGTAGAACGAACGTGCTCCTCCATCCCCATACCCACGATCATCGTTAAGGAGCCCTCCACCAGCAGCAGTGGCAAGAGCAGCCAGGGTAGCAGTATGGAGATTGAGCCCACCACACCTGAACACCCACCTCTCACGCCCAATGTTGGTGGAAGCGGAGGTTTGCGTCCTGAAGACCCTCTTTCTCTAAACAACCCCTTTGCGGCAGCTATTGCCGGGGCAGTACGAGACCGGGAGAAGAGGCTAGAGGCAAAAAAGCACTCAATTGCCTTCCAGTCAATCGACATGGGGGATGATGACTTCACTAGTCCCACACCAACCCCTCGCCTTCGCCAGTCAAAGTCCATCGATGAAGGCATGTTCAGTAGCGATGAGCGGCTTCGAAGGATATTGGCTCCCCCTCCAGCGTCACAGCTTGGTCCCCCTGTTGGGGGCGGTAGTGGCAACATGACAGATTTCAACACTCCTGAGCCCACAGTGGTGCGGGAGCCTCTAAACACCAGAACAGGTCAATGTCCCAACCTGGACAGTCCCGTTAGTCTCCCATCCACTCCTCCGAAGAGCCACTACAGGGCCAACGGGACCTACCTCCATCCTGTCACCGGTAAGCCCTTGGACCCTAATTCACCACTAGCTCTGGCCCTGGCAGCTCGTGACCGGGCCATGAAGGAGCAACAAAACCATCCTCAGAATCAGCCACAAAATCCTCCTCAGGTTCAGCAAACCCCCAAGCATGAAGCCCAGTCCCTTCCAATTCAGCCAAGCCACAAACCAGACCTCAACCAACCGCTGTTTATCGACACCAAACTACGCTCTGGGATCGAGACAAGTTTTGCTGCGATCTCCAGCGCAACCATGGGACGGCCCGGTCGAGGCGGCCTGCGGAGACAGATGACAGAGCAGAAGTATGAGTCAGACGGGGCACGGGAAGAACGGCAGCATCAGGCAGTTGAGGAGAGGAAAAGTGCACCAGCGGATGTGGCAGACACATCACAACCCAAGTCAGCTGGGCTGTTGATGGTCCACACCACCACAGACGCAAGCAACAAGGTGAACAACCAAGACGTGGAGGGGCAGGACAGCAACAGGCCATCTGAGCTGAAGGACCCCAACCAACCCGATCCTCTTAAAGCTCCAACACTGTCCGTCAATCCACAGCCATCCTCGTCACGGAGGAGGAGCGTTCCCTTAGGGGGGGAGTCCTTGGATGAACCAGTGAAGCTGCCCTTTCGTATCCCCCCTCCCCCTTTGGCTTCAGTTGACATTGATGAGGATTTTGACTTCTCAGAGCCGCTACCCCCCACCACTGGAGTTTGCCAACAGTATCGACATTCCTGATGACCAGGCTAGTGCCATTGCAGAGATGCTTCATCAACAGAGACGGAACGGGGGACCTCCTCTACCATCATACCACGCCCACGCTCCCCCGTCTGTCAGCGATCATCACAAACGGGTGGCAAACAGCATGCCCCCCTCATATCCACCTCCTCCACCTGACCCAGAGTCAGGGGTAGGCGACTCGGGCATCGAAGAGGTCGACAGCCGCAGTAGCGGAGATCCTCAGCACATGGAGACCACCAGCACCGTTTCGAGCATCTCCACCCTGTCATCAGAGGGAGGCTTCTGCGACAGTACACTGGAGAGCCTCTACGCCACCGCAGACGGGCATGCCTTCCTGGTGGATCGGCCTCCTGTGCCGCCCAAACCTAAGGGCAAGTCTGTCATCAACAGAACATCGCTTTATCATGACGCTCTCATTGAAGAGCCCCCGGAGTCATATGGGTCACCTCCTCAGGCCCCTCCCCCTCCCCCTTCATCCTCCGAACCACCTAGGACTCCAACTCAAAGGACATCCAAGCTGTGGGGCGATCAGCCCCCCGAGCTGCGCAGCCCTCCATCCACACCGGATTCCAAGAACACCGTTATCACCGAGCTGAGCTCCATTCTGCAGCAAATGAATCGCGACAGGCCAGCCAAGCCAGGAGAAAGCCTCGACTCCCCCACGGGGACCAGGGGGGCCTTCGGGACGAGGTATGTCATAAGTCAGTCCTCGGAATGCTTTTTCCTTATTTTTGTGTCTATACTGTAAATTTTCAGTGACCTGAATAAGCGCGGCCTGCTTCAGTCCCAGATATTCTTTGACATCATTTTTATAATTTATTTCAGTGGTTTGGGAGAGTTGTAAAAGTTTCCTAGAAATTTCTAGAAATGCCAGTAGTGTTATTACAGCATTAGTTCACCCGAGATACAGCAAAACATTTTCTCACTTACTCCTTGACATATCCAGCCATGCATGCTGCTCGGTTTTATTTCGCCAATGGTCAGTTGTGTCTTGTTGAATACAGCTTCTGTTCCTTTAGCGAGCAACCAAATGTTACGAGGTCTAGGTCATTACAACTCAGCCGGCTGCTCTGTCGGAGGCTGTCGGGGTGTGCATGTTTGTCATTTGATGTGTTTTTAGCAGCAGAGGCTTCATTTTCATGACGTAGCTTGCACTTGTTCTGTTCTGTTCAGCACGTGACAGCAGCTACTAAGTTTAGTCGACTGTGCTGATCATTTGTAGTCACAATACTCGGCAGCAGCATTAGAGAATAGTGCTTTTACTTGATTGTGGTTGCAGTTGGTTTGGTCTGTAGAATTCATTCATTCAGCTCATCATCTCGCTGTTTTCAGCCTTTGGCTACGTTTACATGAAAGATTATTGAGTTGTAACAATGGGAGATAGAAACATTTTCTGACGTAGCAAACATTTAACTCATGTTACTGATCAGCTCATCACAAATGTCTGAATCACTGTTTGTTGCATAATTTTTCACCACTTGCGTTTTGACTGGCGCTCTTGTAATTACGCCAATTTGTTGCACCCTCTTCTTCTGTTTTTTTCCGACTGGAGAATTGGCGCCACCCAACTCCTTATAATCACATAACGGTAGTGGATTGAAACAAGTGTTTTATCTGCCAAATTATTCAGAATTCGATGATTCAAACACAGCTGGGCTTTGGGCTGTTTTCTGAACAGTCACTTCAGTAAATATGAACATGAACGCTGTTTACTTGTAGACACGTGGTACATTTAGTATAACTAGATTGATTTCCTTCAGCCATGTTTTAGATTGCTCAGACAGGCAGGAAGACGGGTTTGCAGGAACTGGAACAACATTTTGATGGACTCTACACCTGAACCAGCTCAGCTCATGGTTTTTTAAACTCACATCTCCCCTGTATGAAAGGGAAATAAAAAGCACAATAAATAATTCACTGCTCACATGCATTTTGTATGAACGGTCCCATCGCTCATCAGAGAGGTGTGGAGAGCAGGGGGAAGGAGTCGATTCCTCTGGGCGTCCGTGCCTTCTGATCCACTAAACACTGTTAGATCAACACACTGACGTCCTTTACACCTTGTACTCATTTCATTTTCAGCTCACACCTCTCCATCTTCATCTCCATTTTCTCCAGTCTCCTGTAGTTCCTTCATCTCTTCTTTCTCCATGCGCTCTGCGTCTGAATCTTCACAGGTAGGTTTCCATCAGCTGTTACCGCGTCACGTGTTTGGACAGCCGCGTGGTTTTTAGGAAATTGAGATGTCATGTTGGCGCCTGTCTGTCTGTGTCGACATTTTCTTGGTCACTCAAGAAAATTGGACGTTTCATACTTCAACTTTATGCTGCTGCACTTTGCTGCATAAAGTTGCAGACTGGTGAGGAAAAACAGAAACTTCTGTAGCCTGTTTTAGTATTTAAAATAATCCTCAATGTGATACAGACTTCGTTTTAATTCCACCATATGTTGAGATGGCAAGAACGAGAGAACAATGCATAATGAATCAGCTTAACTAACAACTTCATTACCCGGCATTATGTTCAATCTCACAGTGATTGTAGTGAGACATCCAGCAGCTTTAATGTCTCCTTTTCTACCATCTTTGCCTGTAAAGTGAAGAGTCATCTTTGTTGTGTCTTGTTGCTGTTCGTCGGTCCGTGGTGCAGGTATCAGGTGGCAGCCTCTCAAAGTAAACTGTTTATCCACCCCAAGCTATGCATTTGCAATTATTTCCCGCGTTGAGCGGATTGTTTTGCACAGTGAGGTATCTCATGGCTTCCAGGAAGCAGACGTCTTTGTGTACTTTCTGTTGCAACGTTAAGGTCATGTGATTCAGATTTATTACAAACATGAGCTCTATATATACAGCATATTTTATACTGGAAAAACAAACACGTGCGTCAGCTGAGGCACATAAACTAATCTGGACGTCTGCGTACCCAGAGGTAACAGGATGTTTGTCCCGGTGCCTGGGCTGTTTAGATGATGTAAACAAAACCAGCCTTCATGCCTGTACATATTAAATCTTCCTGGAACACAGAAATAATCTCCACAGTATCATATTCACAAAAACGAGACATTTATTAATTGGCTCAACACCTTTGCCGTAAACAAAAGAATAATAAGTGATATGTAAAAGTCTAGATATATACTAACAGCAGAAACATGATAGAAAGAAGGGCTGGACACAGTTTTGTACATGATGTAAATGTATATCTAGTATAGCAGATAAATCTGTGGCATTGTCTCTCAGTAAGTTGGAGTGTCGTCTGCATACAGTGTGAGTATTTTGTAATAATGCAGCTGAAGCACAGTGTGTTTAAAGAGACATTTATTATATTATATTTTACCAACCTCATCACCTCGCTGTGCTTCTTTTGCATCCTTAAGTTGACATCACGTTTCACAGTCGGTTTGGTAGATACTGTTTAGTTATCACAGCGTTATGTCATGATTATGACAGTGTTATGTCATAGTTATGACAGCGTTATGTCATAGTTATGACAGCGTTATGTCATGGTTATGACAGTGTTATGTCATAGTTACGGCAGTGTTATGTCATGTTATGACAGCATTATGTCATGGTTATGACAGTGTTATGTCATGTTATGATAGCTTTATGTCATAGTTATGACACTGTTATGTCATGATTATGACAGTGTTATGTCATGATTATGACAGTGTTATGTCATAGTTATGACAGCGTTATGTCATGTTATGACAGCGTTATGTCATGGTTATGACAGTGTTATGTCATGGTTATGACAGTGTTATGTCATGGTTATGATAGTGTTATGTCATAGTTACGGCAGTGTTATGTCATAGTTACGGCAGTGTTATGTCATGGTTACGGCAGTGTTATGTCATAGTTACGGCAGTGTTATGTCATGGTTACGGCAGTGTTATGTCATGGTTACGGCAGTGTTATGTCATGGTTACGGCAGTGTTATGTCATAGTTACGGCAGTGTTATGTCATAGTTACGGCAGTGTTATGTCATGGTTACGGCAGTGTTATGTCATGGTTACGGCAGTGTTATGTCATAGTTACGGCAGTGTTATGTCATGGTTACGGCAGTGTTATGTCATGGTTACGGCAGTGTTATGTCATAGTTACGGCAGTGTTATGTCATGGTTACGGCAGTGTTATGTCATAGTTACGGCAGTGTTATGTCATGGTTATGGCAGTGTTATGTCATAGTTACGGCAGTGTTATGTCATGGTTACGGCAGTGTTATGTCATGGTTATGGCAGTGTTATGTCATGGTTACGGCAGTGTTATGTCATGGTTATGACACATCCCTTTCGTGAGGTTGATGCAGAAATCCCACTCTTGTTTTTTCATTCAGTATTTCATACACAAAGCTCTTTGTAGTTGTAAATACAATCACACATATAAATTTACTTTTATTTCATTGACTGTATTTCATCCTGTAGATTTAAAGAGAAATCTTTCTTACTGACCCATGATAGACACAGTCTCAGAGTTTGAAGGAACGTTGACTGGTCTGATTAGCTCAGCTCGGTTCAGCAGCTGGTTCTCTGGGATCGAGCGAGCAGATGTCATCGTGCCCTGACGTGGCTGCAGCGCTGAACGCCCGTCACTTTCTGCTAATCTGGTCTTTTCCATTGTTGCTCTGAGGCGTTCGTGTGTCAGATGGAGTCATCGTATCCACCGGGGGTCTCCGATTATCTGCCTCTGTGCTCAGAGGGGGGTTTTCGTGTTGCACTACTTTAGTGTTGTGGCGAGGGTTGCCAGGCACCGCAGCCACAGAAGATGATGATGATGAGGTTGTAGGTGGTCAAAGACGTGAGGACAGGGAGCACCTCGTCACATGAGGAGGCCTGCGGAGGGTGAAGGTGGTCCTGCTTCTGAAACAGATGGCAACAGAAGATGGCCTAGATTCACACATGCTCTTCCTCTCTCTCTCTCTCTCTCTCTCTCTTCCTCCCTCCATCCTTTGCTCTTTCGCTCTCGTTTTTTTCTTCTTCGTTGGTGTGTCGGAATCA
>CM014081.1:40165989-40183489 GCA_004119915.2 Collichthys lucidus | reverse complement strand
CACACACACACACAGACACACAGCTCTGTGTGTGTGTGTGTGTGTGTGTGCGTGTGTGCGTGTGTGCGTGTGTGCGTGCAGAACTGTTCAGTAAATCTCTAAAAAGACCAAAACCAACCACGTGTTACAAACATGTCGCTCTAAGCTGATTGGTTCTGCTGCTGAAAATAAAAATTAATAAATATTAATAAATATTAATAAATATTATAAATATCATACAGTTCCAACAACATTTGGTCCCTGCAGTTTTTTAATAGCAGGAACTTTGTCTGGGACTATTTTCAGTGGCGGATGAATCTTGTGAATTTTATTTTTGACTCAAACTGAATTTTTGTATCTAAGTGGTTGGTTTTGTTTTTGTTTTGAGATTTTATGACAATAGAAAAAAATAAAATCACCAGATTCGTCCTGTAAAATGTTTCAAAGTGTAATTAAAGAAAAGATGTAAAGTTATCTTGTATTTCTAAAAAAAAAACTTTAATCATTAATTAATGAAACAGATTTATGTAGCTCCTCGTTGCATTTTGTCAAAAACTCTCAGAGTGATTAAACGTGCGTCCTCACACCGACCGTCCAGATGTTTTACAGTAAACACTAAAATAAATGAATGTTGATGGATGAACTCAATCCCAGAATCTTTGACATGATTTGAATTCTAAATATTCAGTTTGTCATCGATCATGAACATCGTCTGTCTGTCACACGTCACGGCAGCTTGCATTCTTTTTTATTTGGATCTAACATGCTGATGGTGTCAGTCTCCTTTCACAGCGTGAACGCTATTCAAAGGTTAGAGCAGCCGTACACATCCGTCCATTAGGAGGCGGTGGGTGGACGGAGCCTGCAGCGTCTCTCTGAAGCTCCAGGCCGGCACTCAGCCCAAAGATTTCACCAGAACATAATAAAAATATTAACAACACCGCGAGACGGCTCTGCTGCTGCGGACTGGAAAATCCTTCAGACGTTGAAATAAATACAGATAGATTTCTCTCCATGAGAAATATTTATCAGGATTTCTTAACATGAGCATGAGGAAAGACAAAAACACAAGATCCTGACTTTAATATCACGTTTCTATGAACGCAATAAAAACTTAATCATGTATCTGCGCGTAGAGAAGTCGAGTGATGTTGACAATCTTTTAACGTGTCTTATTTTCTCTCACTTTAATGAAAAGATTTTATATTTCCAACCACCTGACCTTTTACAGTAATGCTCCACGTACTCGTGCCACAGTTTGAGCTGCAGCAACAAAAACTGTAAGATGACAAAAACAAAAAGTCAGAAAGATTTGTAAAAATGAAACATTCATGTTTGTCTGCTGACAGTCAGATCTCTCATTAAAGCGGCTCTGCCCTCGTTTGACATCAGGTCTGACACTTCTCCTGTGCTGCCCCCTGCAGGTCACTGTGCAGCACTACACCCTGAAGTTACAGTAACATGTTTGTCCTCTCTGTCCCCCTCAGGCCTCCCACAGAAGACTCAGGAATGCGTAACAACGCCGCCGCAGCCTCCGCCCTCACCTCCACCCCTCCCAGCAGCCTCCCGTCCCAGACGCATCCCTGCAGCCCGCCAGACTCCGCCTCCTCCCTCACCCCGTGCTCCTCACTGCCGCCCTCCGTGTCGCCCACCCTCACCGACGTCTTCGGCCTGCCCACCCCGCCCATGGGCAGCGGCGGCGGGTACAGCCTGAGCTCCTCGTGCGGCGGCAGCGGGAGCTCTCGCTCCCCTTCGCCGCTCACGCTGATGCAGGCGGTGGCGGCCTCGGGCAAGCCCTTCGCGTCCAAACCCATGGAGCTGTGGAGCAAGCACGACGTGGCGGACTGGCTGGAGAGCCTGAACCTGGGGGAGCACAGGGACGCTTTCCTGGACAATGAGATCGAGGGCGCCCACCTGCCCTCGCTGCAGAAAGAGGACCTGATAGACCTCGGCGTGACCAGGGTGGGCCACCGCATGAACATCGAGAGGGCCCTGAAGCTGCTGCAGGACAGATAAGCCCCGAGGAGACGGGGGGGTGACGTGCGGAGTCATGAGCCGAGGAGGAGAGGGAGGTGTTACCGATCACTTTCACCAATCTCTTCATCAGACATAATCTCAAGTCGTGGATCTGGGTAGAAGTTTTGTCCGAGCTGATGCTGCCTCTTGCCGTTTGTTCTTGTCCTCTCTCATCCTCCGTCGCCCTCATCTCAGCGCTCCGGTCTTGTCCGCCCTCTTCCTCCTTCCCGGCCGCCCCCGAGCATCAGGCGATCATGGGATGTCGGGCGGAACTGCAGTGGAGAGAGAGAAGAGAATAGCTGCTACGTCACATCCAGGAGAGAGAAAGCAGAGGACGACGCTGAAGGACTGACCAGAAAACAACAAGAACTCTGGAACAGTTTGAACTCTTTGACATAAAGACTCTGCAGCTGCTTTGGAATACTCGAGACTTTTTCCATGCGCCCCGTGTGGGTGCATGAAGAACCAGCTGAGCTGGTCGTTGCTCCTTTTCTATCTTTGCTAGAGTTTGTTCAGAGAATAATATTTCTTCACTAGAGTCCTACCGGAGTTATATTTCTGGGTGCATCTAAGGTTGTAGAGAAAAATTTGAGATAGACTTCATTTTTGTTTTTTTTATTGTTGTTTTTTGCTTTTCACCTGTTTGTGTCGAAATAAGAACATCAGCTGACATCAAACACCAAGACACACCTCATGTCCACACACACACACACACACACACACACACACACACACACACACACTATGCACAGTGTCCACACACACACACACACACACACACACACACACTATGCACAGTGCCCCACACACACACACACACACACACACACTATGCACAGTGCCCCACACTCACGCACACACACACACACACACACACACACACACACACACTATGCACAGTGCCCCACACACACACACACATCCTCTTCACACACACCCTAAAAGCACGTGCACACACACACACACACTATGCAGAGTGCCACACACACACACACACACACACACACACATCCTCTTCACACACACCCTAAAAGCACGTGCACACACACACACACACACACACATCCTCTTCACACACACCCTAAAAGCACGTGCACACACACACACACACACACACACACCTGACACTGCGATGGCTGATGAACCGAGGCGAGGACACGAGCGACGAGGGCGTCCTTCCTTAGTGTGTGTGTGTGTGTGTGTGTGTGTGTGTGTGTGTGTGTGTGTGTGTGTGTGTGTGTGTGTGGATGCTTGACCCAAAATATCATTTAAGGCCAGTTTAGCTATGTCATGAATCTGCTATGTCGGCTGACGTCAGGTGAAGTTGAGCTGTTCTCCTTCCACTTTCACCATCGACACGCCGTCAGCGCGCAGCCTCCACGCACGCGTCACAGTAACACTGACGCTCAAACACTCGGACTGACGTGGTCGGAGTTTTAAAGAGAGTTTAAAGGAAAGTTTGAGGTTTTTTTTTTAGGTTGAAACTGATCTCGTGTTTGTAGCTGGAGCCGGGAGACGAACATTATCAGCACGGAGCGACAGACTCCAGTTTGTGTCTCAGTCAGGATACTTCATTTCTTTGTAGTACACCGTGTACTTCCTGGCGTGGTGTGCAGGGCCCTGATGCCTGACCCTGACCTTGTGCTTCACACAATAAAATCCAGACACCCCAACGCCCACCCTGCCCTATTAGTGATAAATGTTTCAGAAACCTTCACAGCTTCTCTATTAAAGCAGCTTACCTTTGTTTATATATCTATTTAAGTTCTCCCTAAATATTGAGGCTGAACTTCCAGCTCGGGGCCCCTGGTGGCTGCAGGGCTCCATGCATCCACATGAAGCAGCCCTGGTCGTGTCGCACAGCTAGGCGCACTTATCGGAAATGACAATCGCAACATTTTCCCGCTTCTTCTTCCTCAGACTTGAACAGGGCGGAGCATCAGCAAACGATATCTGACTACGACTCCTTCAGCTTCATCGTCTCCTGGCTCCACCTCCGTGTTTCCATGAGTGGTGTCGATCTTCTCGTCGAGCTCCCAGCAGTGAAATGAAAAGGCTGATTTCTTAAAATGTGGAACTATTAGAAGCTGTCGTGGTTTGATGGTTTATTCAATCTGAATCTTTTTTTTTTCTAAGCTTAAACAACCTGATGTTTAAGAGCTGAGTCTCCGTCATAGGTCGATATTTAAAGAGCTCACACTCTCGTTTTACTAGAGGAATTAAATTTTCTATTTAGCTAAATGACTCACGGAACATTTTGTACATCGTTCTTTGTTAATAAGCTAAGAGATTTGTTAGCGTCGAGCTAACTCGAGCTCAAATCCAGCATCCAACAGCGCCCGGCTGTTTTCAGACGTACGTCTGTGGTTTGAACACAGAGTCAAAGAAAACGTTTCTCATTAAGATCTCGTCTTATAATCGTACGAATCGTCGGCGTCGTGCAGCCAGATGGCGCGAAATCGAAGCCCCGGCTTCACAGAGCAGATGGAGAATCGGCGGCTTCAGGGTTTTAAGTCCTCATGCCTTGTCCTGCCCTCTAAACCACTGTGCAAACTAAATCCAGAGAACAACCTGATGACAAAGCCGGCACATGTTCATCAGCCTGAGCCCTGACTGAGATTAGAAAGGATAGAAACATTTCTGATCTGCTGCAGATGAACTTTTAGTCTCCGAAACTAGAAACCAGACCGGACCACGAGCTGCTCCGGGTCCCAGATCCTCGTCACAGTCCAGGGACGAGGACTTCAACTTTGTTCTAAGGGTCCAATTTAAAGTTTTCTATGTGTTATGCTAGCGATGATTACGAGGCTGGTGAGCAGTAGAAGTACAGTACGTGTTGAAATGTGTGTATATAAGAGTGTTTAACAGGATAACAAATGTCTATTTGATTCTATGTATAGCTCTATTAAAAAGGTTTAGAGGAAAAAACAAAAAAAGAAACGAAGGTTGATTTATAGTTGCCAGAGCTGACCATGGACCACGCAGTGGTCTCATCCACCTCCCTCCACCCCCTCCAGCACCATCATCCTGCAGAGGATGCCTTAAATAGCTCACACTGCACTCTGCACCGCTGTCGGCTGTTTGGCTCGAAGATGAAGAAGAAGATTCTTTCAGAGCACACGTCACGTGTGGTTTTTCGATATGTGCTCAGCAGTAACCCAGCGTCTGGAAATATATATACATATATCTATATATATTGTTTTTAGGACTAACTTCACCCTTATTCGGTTTCATATCACACTCCGCAGCTTCATGTTAGAGGTGCAGACAAAATGAAACATACACACAAACCAAGCTCTGTGTTCTGTGAACATTCGCCGTGAAGGACGGACGGCCGGGCACGGGACAATGCTGCTATAAAACCCTGTTCCTGTTTCTTTTCAAAACAAACAGCGACGTGTGGCGAGGACGTAGAAAAGCACAGTATTTTTAAAGATTTGTATAGAGTTCTATGAAATTTTATAGAGGTTATCTGAACAAAACCTGTTCAACACTGACGCGTGGATTGCCAAAAAACAAATAGTATATAGATTTAAAAAACAAACGTGGATATTATTAGACTTATGGGATATGTAAGAAGCAATATTTATTCTGAATGAATCTCCTTGGTTGTGTTTTTGTTTTTTCCCATTTTAAAGTGACATATCATGAAGCGACCACCTGTCAGTGTTTTAATGAAGTGTTGCCTAACGTAGAACAAACCCAGGAATCTTTTGACCGACCAACATCTGCCTGTCTACACTTCTCATCTCCTGAGTGTGTGTGTGTAGAAAAAAAGAGCAAAATCTGTACATTTTTTTAAAAAGTATATCTGCAGGCCCTGTTGGTAGGAAGCTTAATGAAACCTATATATATGTATACATACATAACTCCACCAAAAAGAGTTCTAGCGGTCGCTGAGCAGAAACGTAGAGCTGAGTAGACGTAGTAAGAATCTTTAACGAGCATCACGGGCCACGTTCAGACCCACTTCCACTCTCCCCTCAGAAACACGGCTCCCACCTCCATCATCGTCCAACATTTGGGTTTTTGATTTTTCTTTCTTTCTTAATTCATTTATTTATTATTTATTTTGTTCACCAATAGATTTTATTCTTTGATTAAGTCTTCATAGAGGCTAAGATGTTTTTTCGGTAATTTGTGCAGAGACTTGTGTTCATGTTTTCTATGTTGCTGTAATTTTGTGCTACTTAAATCCATCATAGAGTCAACTTAATTACTGAAATGAAAAGAGAGAGAATTTTCCTGTAACTGCACTCTTCCTCCCTCCTGCCCCCCCCCTCAAATCCTCAAGATTTCTTGTATGGCAACCAAAATTCACTGTAAGAAATAAATATAATATTGCACTAGTGTTGTATCCCTCTCAGTCCTTAACGCAGACGTCCTGTGCAGGATGAAGATCACAGTCACAGATCTCTATAAAATAAAACCAGGAACCGGAACCAGCAGCAGAAATCTGAGTGAAAGGTTCATTCTTTATGTGTATTTCAATTTTTATGTTTTCTGTGTTTTTAATACTGACTTACCAGTGAAACATGCAAAGAAAAGCAAATGTTTAGTTTGTCCCGTCAGGGCTCCTGTAGAAACGCGGTCGACGACCTGCAGTGTCTGTTCATATAAAAACATAACTCTTATTTTCAGCTGACTAAACACTGATGAGTTATTATATTTTAACTTTAACCTTTAAATGATTTAAAGCATTTCACTCTGTTTATTATAATCACTTCATAAACTGATGTTTAAACTTTTGAATTCAAATGTTGCAAAATAAAACAAAGTTTTTAAATTTAAAAATGAAACTTCTGTTTTTAAATGAGGATTTATCTTTTTTTTTAAGTTAATGTAACTTTCTAACATTTCATCTTCTGCTTTATTATTTACACTTTTTAGTCACTCTTATTTGAAGACGGCTTTCTTTCATTTTAAAGGTTTTAACTTTGTTTATTCCCTAATTCTAATTTGATTTAAAGAGCGACACATCCTGGAGTTTTACAGTGACCAAAATAACACTTCAGTGTCTTACATTGTTTCCTGTAAACTGTCAGATATGTTCATTTCTTCTATAATTAGAACAACACTCATTTGGTTTTAGAATAACTGAAACTTCCAGTCAGATCAACATCAGAGTTTAAACTTCATGAATTTGAGAAAGGCCGAGCACTGACAGTGATAACTGAGCTTTATGAAAGTTTGTTCTGAAGGGACAGCACATCCATTGTCATGACACTGTTTGTCCACCAGAGGGCGCTGACGGTTCATTTTACACCAACCAGTAATAAACTAAATAATAATAATATGTATTAGATAACAATAATATGTATTAGAGTAAATGTGGTGAGCCTTGGGCTTTAAGTGACTCAGTGCAGGTTGTTCTGGGCAGATGTGGTTTGGAGGACCTGAGTGACCTGAACAGGTGAGACAGGTAAGAAGCAGCTGCACATTTCATAAGATTTAGTAACAATACTGAAGTTTTTATCACGTCTGCTTCAGGTGCAGAAGATAAAATCAGAATTCAGAAACACATCAGGCTTTTGACGACCTCGTGTGTGTGTGTGTGTGTGTTCATCGTCGTCGTCGTCAAAGATGAAATCGTCGACGACGATGATGACGATGTTGACGACGACGATGATGACAATGATGGTGATGATGACGACGACAATGATGACGATGATAACGACGACGACGATGATGACGACGACGATAATGATGACGATGATAACGACGATGATGACGACGATGATGACGACGATGGCGATCGTCGTCGTAGTCGTCATCATCGTCGTCCTTGTTGTCGTCATCGTCGTTGTCATAGTCGCCGTCATTTTCGTCATCATCGTTGTCGTCGTCATCATCACAGTCGTCATCGTCGTCGTCGTTGTCATCATCGTCGTCGTCGCCATCGTCGTCGTCCTCGTCGTCGTCATCGTTGCCGTCGTCATCATCACAGTCGTCATCGTCGTCGTCGTTGTCATCATCGTCGTCGTCGCCATCGTCGTCGTCCTCGTCGTCGTCATCGTTGCCGTCGTCGTCATCATCATCGTTGTCATCGACGTCGTCATCATCGTCGTCATCGTCGTCATCGTTGTCGTCGTCATCGTCGTCGTCATCGCCGTCGTTGCCAAACACATTTTGAACACTTAATGCTCGAAATCTTTTGGGAAAGTGTTGTTCTAAAAAAAAACTGTGCTAAATCTTTTTTTTTAAATTTTAGTGAATAAATGAAAAACGTACTGAGGCCCAGAGAGGAAAGTGCATCATCGTTGTCGTTATCATCATCGTCGTCGTCGTCGTCATCATCGTCGTCGCCATTATCGTCCTCGTCTCCATCACCATCGTCGTTGCTGTCGTCGTCATCATCGTCATCATCGTCGTCGCCGTCGTCGTCGTCGTTGTCGTTGCCAAACATTCATATTATTTTATCTAAATTGTTTTATTTCCTGTTTTCATGACTTAAGAACAAGTAAAAACTCGTCGTCATCGTTGTCGCCATCATCGTCGTCATCATCGTCGTCGTCATCATCATCATCGCCGTTGCCAAACACATTTTGAACACTTAATGCTCGAAATCTTTTGGCAAAGTGTTGTTCTAAAAAAAACTGTGCTAAATCTTCATCATAAATGAAAAATGTACTGAGGCCCAGAGAGGTCAATAGGTCACTGTCATCGTCCATGCATCATCGTCATCATCGTTGTTGTCGTCGTCATCGTCATTCCCATCGTCGTCGTCATCATCATCGTCCTTGTTGTCGTCATCGTCGTTGTCATCGTCGCCGTCATTTTCGTCATCATCGTTGTCGTCGTCATCATCACAGTCGTCATCGTCGTCGTCGTTGTCATCATCATCGTCGTCGCCATCGTCGTCGTCCTCGTCGTCGTCATCGTTGCCGTCGTCGTCATCATCATCGTCGTCATCGACGTCGTCATCATCGTCGTCATCGTCGTCATCGTTGTCGTCGTCATCGTCGTCGTCATCGCCGTCGTTGCCAAACACATTTTGAACACTTAATGCTCGAAATCTTTTGGGAAAGTGTTGTTCTAAAAAAAACTGTGCTACATCTTTTTTTTTAAATTTTAGTGAATAAATGAAAAACGTACTGAGGCCCAGAGAGGAAAGTGCATCATCGTTGTCGTTATCATCATCGTCGTCGTCGTCGTCATCATCGTCGTCGCCATTATCGTCCTCGTCTCCATCACCATCGTCGTTGCTGTCGTCGTCATCATCGTCATCATCGTCGTCGACGTCGTCGTTGTCGTTGCCAAACATTCATATTATTTTATCTAAATTGTTTTATTTCCTGTTTTCATGACTTAAGAACAAGTAAAAACTCGTCGTCATCGTTGTCGCCATCATCGTCGTCTCGTCGTCGTCGTCATCGACGCCGTCGTCGTCATCGTTATCATCGTTGTCATCATCGCCGTTGTCGTCGTCGTCATTGTCGTCGTCATCATCATCATCATCGTCTTCACTGTCATCATCGTCGCCGTCGGCGTCGTCGCCGTCATTGTCGTCATCGTCGTCATCATCATCGTCGTCATCATCATCATCGTCGTTGTCGTCGTCGTCATCGTCGTTGTCGTCGTCGTCGCCATCATCGTTGTCGTCATCGTCGTTGTCGTCGTCATCGTCGTTGTCGTCGTCATCATCGGTGTCGTCATTGTCGTCATCGTCGTTGACGTCGTTGTCGTCGTCGTCGTCATCATCGGTGTCGTCATTGTCGTCATCGCTATCATCGTTGGCATTGTCGTTGTCATCGTCGTCGCCGTCATCATCGTTGTCATCGTCGTCGTCATTATCAGCATCGTCATCATCGTCGTCATCATCGTTGTCGTCATTGTCGTCATCGTCGTTGTCATCGTCGCCGCCATCGTCATCGCCGTCGCCATCATCACCGTCGTCAACATCGTCGTTGTCATCGCCATCATCGTCGTCATCATCATCGTCGTCCTCGTCGTTATCATCATCGTCATCATTGTCGTCGTCATCGTCAACGTCGCCGTCGTCATCGTCGTCGTCATCATCGTCGCCATCATCGTTGCCGTCGTCGCCATCAATGTCGTCTCGTCGTTGTCGCCATCGACGCCGTTGTCGTCATCGTCATCATCGTTGGCATCATCGCCGTTGTTGTCGTTGTCGTCGTCATTGTCGTCGTTGCCATCATCGTCCTCGTCGCCATCGGCGCTGCCGTCGTCATCATCATCATCATCGTCGTTGCTGTCATCGTCGCCGTCGTCGTCATCATAATCGTCCTCGTCGTCGTCATCGTCGCCGTCGTCGTCATCATCATCGTCCTCGCCCTCGTCATCGTCATCGTCGTCGTCGTCATCATCGTCGTCGTCGTCGTCGTCGTCGTCATCATCATCGCCGCCGTCGTCGTCGTCATCAGCGTCGTCGGCGTTGTCGTCATCGTCGGCATTGTCGTTGTCATCGTCGTCATCGTCATCATCGTTGTCATCGTCGTCATCGTCATCATCGTTATCATCGTCGTCTCGTCGTCGTCGTCATCGACGCCGTCATCATCGGTGTTGTCATTGTCGTCATCGTCGCTGTCGTCGTCATCGTCGTTGTCGTTGTCGTCGTCATCGTCGTTGTCGTCGTCGTCATCATCGGTGTCGTCATTGTCGTCATCGCTATCATCGTTGGCATTGTCGTTGTCATCGTCGTCGCCGTCATCATCGTTGTCATCGTCGTCGTCATTATCAGCATCGTCATCATCGTCATCATCGTCGTCATCATCGTTGTCGTCATCGTCGTTGTCATCGTCGCCGCCGTCGTCATCGCCGTCGCCATCATCACCGTCGTCAACATCGTCGTTGTCATCGCCATCATCGTCGTCATCATTATCGTCGTCCTCGTCGTTATCATCATCGTCATCATTGTCGTCGTCATCGTCAACGTCGCCGTCGTCATCGTCGTCGTCATCATCGTCGCCATCATCGTTGCCGTCGTCGCCATCAATGTCGTCTCGTCGTTGTCGCCATCGACGCCGTTGTCGTCATCGTCATCATCGTTGGCATCATCGCCGTTGTTGTCGTTGTCGTCGTCATTGTCGTCGTTGCCATCATCGTCCTCGTCGCCATCGGCGCTGCCGTCGTCATCATCATCATCATCGTCGTTGCTGTCATCGTCGCCGTCGTCGTCATCATAATCGTCCTCGTCGTCGTCATCGTCGCCGTCGTCGTCATCATCATCGTCCTCGTCCTCGTCATCGTCGTCGTCGTCATCATCGTCGTCGTCGTTGTCGTCGTAGTCATCATCATCGCCGCCGTCGTCGTCGTCATCAGCGTCGTCGGCGTTGTCGTCATCGTCGGCATTGTCGTTGTCATCGTCGTCATCGTCATCATCGTTGTCATCGTCGTCGTCATTATCACTGTCGTCATCATCGTCGCCATCGTCGTCATCGTCATTGTCATCGTCGTCGTCGTTGGCATCGTCGTCATGGTCATTATCGTTGTCATCATCGCCGTTGTCGTCGTCATCATCGTCGTCGTCATCATTATCATCAGCGTCGTTGTCGTCGCCATCTTCGCTGCCGTCGTCATCATCATCGTCATCACCGCCGTCGTCGCTGATGTCGTCATCATCATCATCATCGTCCTTGCTGTCATCGTCGCCGTCGTCGTCATCATCATCGTCCTCGTCGTCGTCATCGTCGCCGTCGTCGTCATCATCATCGTCCTCGTCGTTGTCATCGTCGTCGTTGTCGTCATCATCGTCGTCGTTGTCGTCATCGTCGGCATTGTCGTTGTCATCGTTGCCGTCGTCATCATCATCGTTGTCGGCATCGTCATCATCATCGCCGTCGTTGTCATCATCGTCGTCATCGCCATCATCGTCGTCGTCGTTGTCGTCATCGTCGTCGTCATTATCACTGCCGTCATCATCGTCATCATCGTCGTCATCGTCGCCGTCATCGTCGTTGGCATCGTCGTCATGGTCATTATCGTTGTCATCATCGCCGTTGTCGTCGTCATCATCGTCGTCGTCGTCATTATCATCATCATCATCATTGTCGTCATCATTATCATCAGCGTCGTTGTCGTCGCTGCCGTCGTCATCATCATCATCGTCATCGGCGCCGTCGCCGTCGTCGTCGTCATCGACATCATCGTCGTCGTCGTCGTAGTCATCATCATCATTGTCGTCATCATCGTTGTCATCGTCGTCGTCATCGTCGTCGCCGATGTCGTCGTCGTCATCGTCGTTGTCGTCGTCATCATCGTTGTCGTCATCGTCGTTGTCGTCGTCATCGTCGTCGTCGTCGTCATCATCGGTGTCGTCATTGTCGTCATCGTCGTTGTCGTCGTCATCGTCGTTGTCGTTGTCATCATCGGTGTCGTCATTGTCGTCATCGCTATCATCGTTGGCATTGTCGTTGTCATCGTCGTCGCCGTCATCATCGTTGTCATCGTCGTCGTCATTATCAGCATCGTCATCGTCGTCATCATCGTTGTCGTCATTGTCGTCATCGTCGTTGTCGCCGCCGTCGTCATCGCCGTCGCCATCATCACCGTCGTCAACATCGTCGTTGTCATCGCCATCATCGTCGTCATCATCATCGTCGTCCTCGTCGTTATCATCATCGTCATCATTGTCGTCGTCATCGTCAACGTCGCCGTCGTCATCGTCGTCGTCATCATCGTCGCCATCATCGTTGCCGTCGTCGCCATCAATGTCGTCTCGTCGTTGTCGCCATTGACGCCGTTGTCGTCATCGTCATCATCGTTGGCATCATCGCCGTTGTTGTCGTTGTCGTCGTCATTGTCGTCCTTGCCATCATCGTCCTCGTCGCCATCGGCGCTGCCGTCGTCATCATCATCATCATCGTCGTTGCTGTCATCGTCGCCGTCGTCGTCATCATAATCGTCCTCGTCGTCGTCGTTGGCATCGTCGTCATGGTCATTATCGTTGTCATCATCGCCGTTGTCGTCGTCATCATCGTCGTCGTCATCATTATCATCAGCGTCGTTGTCGTCGCCATCTTCGCTGCCGTCGTCATCATCATCGTCATCACCGCCGTCGTCGCTGATGTCGTCATCATCATCATCATCGTCCTTGCTGTCATCGTCGCCGTCGTCGTCATCATCATAGTCCTCGTCGTCGTCATCATCGTCGTCGTCGTCGTAGTCATCATCATCATTGTCGTCATCATCGTTGTCATCGTCGTCGTCATCGTCGTCGCCGATGTCGTCGTCGTCATCGTCGTTGTCGTCGTCGTCGTCATCATCGTTGTCGTCATCGTCGTTGTCGTCGTCATCGTCGTTGTCGTCGTCGTCGTCATCATCGGTGTCGTCATTGTCGTCATCGTCGTTGTCGTCGTCATCGTCGTTGTCGTCGTCGTCGTCATCATCGGTGTCGTCATTGTCGTCATCGCTATCATCGTTGGCATTGTCGTTGTCATCGTCGTCGCCGTCATCATCGTTGTCATCGTCGTCGTCATTATCAGCATCGTCATCATCGTCATCATCGTCGTCATCATCGTTGTCGTCATTGTCGTCATCGTCGTTGTCATCGTCGCCGCCGTCGTCATCGCCGTCGCCATCATCACCGTCGTCAACATCGTCGTTGTCATCGCCATCATCGTCGTCATCATCATCGTCGTCCTCGTCGTTATCATCATCGTCATCATTGTCGTCGTCATCGCCAACGTCGCCGTCGTCATCGTCGTCGTCATCATCGTCGCCATCATCGTTGCCGTCGTCGCCATCAATGTCGTCTCGTCGTTGTCGCCATCGACGCCGTTGTCGTCATCGTCATCATCGTTGGCATCATCGCCGTTGTTGTCGTTGTCGTCGTCATTGTCGTCGTTGCCATCATCGTCCTCGTCGCCATCGGCGCTGCCGTCGTCATCATCATCATCATCGTCGTTGCTGTCATTGTCGCCGTCGTCGTCATCGTCATTGTCATCGTCGTCGTCGTTGGCATCGTCGTCATGGTCATTATCGTTGTCATCATCGCCGTTGTCGTCGTCGTCATCATTATCATCAGCGTCGTCGCCATCTTCGCTGCCGTCGTCATCATCATCGTCATCACCGCCGTCGTCGCTGATGTCGTCATCATCATCATCATCGTCCTTGCTGTCATCGTCGCCGTCGTCGTCATCATCATCGTCCTCGTCGTCGTCATCGTCGCCGTCGTCGTCATCATCATCGTCCTCGTCGTTGTCATCGTTGTCGTCATCATCGTCGTCGTTGTCATCGTCGGCATTGTCGTTGTCATCGTCGCCGTCGTCATCATCATCGTTGTCGGCATCGTCATCATCATCGCCGTCGTTGTCATCATCGTCGTCATCGCCATCATCGTCGTCGTCGTTGTCGTCATCGTCGTCGTCATTATCACTGCCGTCATCATCGTCATCATCGTCGTCATCGTCGCCGTCATCATCGTCGCCGTCATCGTCGTTGGCATCGTCGTCATGGTCATTATCGTTGTCATCATCGCCGTTGTCGTCGTCATCATCGTCATTATCATCATCATCGTCATTGTCGTCATCATTATCATCAGCGTCGTTGTCGTCGCTGCCGTCGTCATCATCATCATCGTCATCGGCGCCGTCGCCGTCGTCGTCGTCATCGACATCATCGTCGTCGTCGTCGTAGTCATCATCATCATTGTCGTCATCGTCGTCGTCGCCGATGTCGTCGCAGATGTCGTTGCCATCGTCATCATCGTCGTCGTCATCAACGCCGTCGTCGTCATCGTCATCATCGTCGTCATCATCATCGCCGTAGTCGTCGTCATCGTCATCATTGCCAAACACATTTTGAACACTCAATGCTCGAAATCTTTTGGGAAAGTGTTGTTCTAAAAAAAACTGTGCTACATCTTCATCATAAATGAAAAATGTACTGAGGCCCAGAGAGGAAAGTGCATAAAATCACAATTTTTCATTTGATCTAAATTGTTTTATTTCCTGTTTTTATGACTTAAGAACAAGTAAAAACTCGTCGACGTCGCCGCCGTCGCCGTCGCCGTCATTGTCATCGTCATCGTCGTTGGCATCGTCGTCATCGTTATCATCGTTGTCATCATCGCCGTTGTCGTCGTCGTCGTCATTGTCGTCGTCGCCATCATCGTCCTCGCCGTCGTCATCATCGTCGTCGTCATCGTCGTCATTGTCGTCATCATCATCATCAGCGTCGTCGTCATTGCCATCGTCGCTGCCGTCGTCATCATCATCATCGTCATCGGCGTCATCGTCGCTGATGTCGTCGTCATCATCGTTGTCCTCGTCATCATCATCGTCGTCGCCATTGACATCATCGTCGTCATCGTCGTCGTCGTCGTCGTCGTCGTCGTCGCCATCATCGTCCTCGTCATCATCACGTCGTCGTTGCCAAACATTCATTTTATTTTATCCAAATTGTTTTATTTCCTGTTTTCATGACTTAAGAACAAGTAAAAACTCGTCGTCATCGTCGTCGCCATCGTCGTTGCCGTCGTCGCCATCATCGTCGTCTCGTCGTCGTTGCCGTCGTCATCGTCGTCGTTGCCGTCGTCATCGTCGTCATCGTCGTCATCATCATCGTCTCGTCGTCGACGTCGTCATCGACGCCGTCGTCGCCATCATCGTCGTCTCGTCGTCGTTGCCGTCGTCATCGTCGTCATCATCATCGCCGTTGTTGTCGTCGTCATTGCCGTCGTCGTCATCGCCATTGTCATCGTCGGCATCGTCGTCATCGTCATCATCGTTATCATTGTTGTCATCATCGTCGTTGTCGTCATCGTCGTCATCATTATCATCATCATCGTCGTCGTCATTGTCGTCATCATCATCATCATCATCGCCGTCGTCGTCGTCATCGTTGTCCTCGCCATCATCATCATCGTCGTCATCGACATCATCGTCATCATCATCGTCGTCGTCATCATCGACATCATCGTCGTCGTCGTCGTAGTCATCATCATCATTGTTGTCATCGTCGTCGTCATCGTCATCGCCGATGTCGTCGCCGATGTCGTTGCCGTCGTCATCATCGCCGTGTCGTCGTCGTCGTCATCAACGCCGTCGTCGTCAACGGCGTCGTCATCGTCATCATCGGCGTCATCATCGTCGTAGTCATCATCATCGTCATCATCGTCGTCGTCGTCGCCATCATCGTCGTCTCGTCGCCATCATCGTCGCCATCATCGTCGTCGTCGTCATCATCATCATTGCCAAACACATTTTGAACACTCAATGCTCGAAATCTTTTGGGAAAGTGTTGTTCTAAAAAAAACTGTGCTACATCTTCATCATAAATGAAAAATGTACTGAGGCCCAGAGAGGAAAGTGCATAAAATCACAATTTTTCATTGGATCTAAATTTTATTTTATTTATTTTAAATAAATCTAACTTTTATTTCCTGTTTTTATGACTTAAGAACAAGTAAAAACTCGGTGTCTTTGTCGTCGTCATCGTCGTCGTCATCGTCGTTGTCATCATCGTCGACGATGATGTCGTCGCCGTCTCGTCGTTGTTGTCATCGTCGTCGTTGCCAAACACATTTTGAGCACATAATGCTCGAAATCTTTTGGGAAAGTGTTGTTCTAAAAAAAACTGTGCTACATCTTTTTATTTCTATTTTCGTATATAAATGAAAAATGTACTGAGGCCCAGAGAGGAAAGTGCAAAAAATCACAATTTTTCATATGATCTAAATTGTTTTATTTCCTGTTTTTATGACTTAAGAACAAGTAAAAACAAACCAAAAAAGATTTGCAGGATAATTGTTATAAGTTCCTGAATAAAATGTATAAATAAATATTAAAAAGATATATATACAGTCCAACATTTAGCACTTTCGAAAGTAATAGATTACTCTGAGGTAATGGATTACTTTTTAAAGTAATAGATTCACGTAAAAGTAATGGTCACTGTCATCGTCATCATCGTTGTCGTCATCATCATCATCGTCGTTGTCGTCATCGCCAATGATGTTGACCAACGTTGTGAGAACGTTAAACAAACGCAGCACAAACCAACTCGTTGTTCATAGTTTATTTATTGAAACTAAAAAAAAAGAACAAGCAGGTAATGATGTGATGAGCAGACAGAAGTACAGATAAAAATGATGCTTTTAAAAAGGTCACTTTTTATTATAAAACCCCAAAGAAGAATTTCATGAAGCACACACACACACACTCACACTCACACACACACTCACTCACACTCACACACTCCTGTTTAAGCTACTGCGATCAACAGACGAGCGTCTGGTAGAAATAATTAGTGTTTGGAGGAATCACCGAAAGCCTCTTCCCTTAACGACACACAGCTCACTCACTCTGTTTGGTCACGTGATGTTAGAGGTCGTCACGACACGTGTGTGTATCGACACGTAAAAAAAAAAAACGAAAAGCGTTCACGGCAGCAAGACACGGACACTTCCAACGAAAGAAACAAAAACCACCAGGACAGGAAACAAAACTCTGATTTGATCTCAGAGCGTCGTAGATCATGATCAATACACTGCATGAAGGCTGAATAATACTATGAGCTGTAGTGCTTCTGTTCAGATGAAGTC
>CM014081.1:39960989-40160989 GCA_004119915.2 Collichthys lucidus | reverse complement strand
GCAGAAGATAAAACACTGAATTCACACGAGGAGATTCTCTGTGTTCGACACCAGGTGAGGATCTGTGATCAGAAACACAGACTCTGTCCAGGCTGGAATTCAAAACTCAAGCTGAGTTTCATCTCGTCTTACTAGATGATCGTCTTTCTCTCTCTGAGCACATTTCCTCCGTAGCGAGGTCATGTCGCTATGCTCTGTACAATATTAGAAAAATCAGACCGTACCTGACCCAATATGCCGCTCAGCTCCTGATTCAGGCTACAGTCATCTCCCGCCTTGATTACTGCAACTCGCTCTTGGCTGGCCTACCTGCTTGCGCGATCAAACCTTTGCAAATGGTCCAGAATGCTGCAGCGCGACTGGTTTTCAATCAACCCAAAAGGTCACATGTCACCCCACTCTTCAGCGACCTGCACTGGCTGCCTGTAGCTGCCAGAGTTAAACACAAAGCTCTGACGCTAGCCTACAAAACCACCTCAGGATCTGCCCCTGGGTATCTCAGCGTCTTAATCAAGGCTCACGTCCCGACCAGGGCGTTACGCTCAGCTCAAAAACCGTCTAGTTGTACCCTCGCCTCTCACAAAGCGAGGTCACTCTAAACTCTTCTCTGTGGTCGTCCCCAAATGGTGGAATGACCTACCAACGGCTACAAGAACCGCAACATCCCTTTCTACCTTCAAAAAACTTCTAAAAACCTTTCTGTTTCGAGAATGCTTCCCTGCCTAATAAAACTAACAAAACTAACAAACTACTCTGTGCTCCTTTACACCTTTTCAGCTTATGTCCTTCTCTGTAAGTCGCTTTGGATAAAAGCGTCTGCTAAATGCAATGTAATGTAATGTAATGTAATAATGTCTCTGAACGGATCGACAGCAGGAGTGCGACTGCTGGAAGAACGATCGAGTTACAGATGAACGCTGCTCGGCCTCTCCTCCGGCGTAACCAGGTCTGAACTTTGATTTAGTTTCACTGAACTCATCGACCGTGAACGACAGCGCCACACACGCTGATCTGAATCTGAGCTGCGGTTTCACTTCCTCCATCTGAACCAGCTTTCACCGCAGATTGAGGAAGTCGTCGACGGTTGAACGACCACATGTAAAACCACAGAGAGATCAGAACAGACCACATCAGAGCAGACGAGGAGGAAGCAAGAGACACACACACACACACACACACACACACACACACACACACACACACACACACACACACACACACACACACACACACACACACACACACACACACACACACACACACACACACACACACACACACACACACACACACACACACACACACACACACAGTTTGATGCAACAACCTAAAGCAGAACCAACATCAGATTTTATGAAGACTCTTTCAAAGTGCTCACATTTCTTTTGTGGTGACAAACAAAGAGCCCACTTTTAGATTTATCATCGTCGCCCGTCATTAGAGATGCAAACCAACCAGGAAAAAAAACCAAAAAAAAAACACTGATTACTTCTTGGACCGGTCCTTCTCCTAAACCCAGTAGAAACCCGATCAGAACCAGTACCTTTCTGGGACTCGTGGAGCTGTAGTTTCTCCTGGTGATCCCATCCCAGCGCCGATTTGTCCTGTCTGTCCGTCTGCACGCCAAACTTTCCCCCGAAGCCCTTCACGTAGTCTACACACACACACACACACACACCCACACACACACACACACACACACACAGAACACACACACACAGAAACACACAAAGCCGACATTAAAATGGCCGCCTCTGTTCACAGAGCATGTGACCTAGTTATCACGTATGCAAACACAGCTCGGTGCATTGTGGGGCATTCTTGAGGTCACGTATCTGTAGCCTGCAGTAAAGTGTGTGTGTGTGTGTGTGTGTGTGTGTGTGTGTGTGTGTGTGTGTGTGTGTGTGCTGTGTTGCAACTGAGAGTCCAGACAAGTCAGGACAGACGTGAAGGTGTGTCTCAGAACAAACCGAGTGAACGCGCTGATGAAACGTGTTCATCTCAGTAAATATGAGAAGTCCCTACGTGGGAACAACACATGCAGACCGAGGGGTTTACAGGTGATGTGGTGGTGCGACCACGTCAGTTTACACGTGTGACTCTACATGGAGAGGCCGTTTATGATGCGACAGCTCAAAATAACTAATTAATTTGGAACATTTACAAAAAATTAATTAGGACTTTTTTCACGTTTGTCCTAAATCAACAGCTCAGATAAAAGAAAGTTCTGCAGACAAAGAGGAGGTGAAGTCTGCGCGTTACTGACGACTGGATCTGTAAAATCTGTCACTGTAAACGATGTTTAAACCGAGAGTCATCATCAAACTGATGCTGGGTTATGGACACACAGACTGTGTGTTATGTGTGTGTGTGTGTGTGTGTGTGTGTGTGTGTGTGTGTGTGTGTGTGTGTGATGACCATGTGACGTGCTCTGTGTCTGTGTCTCTGACAGACCTTTCTGCGACTCGTGCCTCTCCGTCTTGCCCTGGTACTCAAAGCCCACGGCACTCTTGTCCACCTTGTCAGTCTCCACACCGAACTTGCCACCAAATCCTTTGGTGTAATCTGCCGGTGGCCGGAGCAGAGGAGGTGGAGGAGGAGCAGAGGAGGTGGAGGAGGAGCAGGAGGTGGAGGAGACAAAGAGCCACAGTTAGGAACAGGAAGAGGTGGAGCAAAGTCAACCCACGATGAGCTTTCAACAAATATTTTCTCCTCATGCAGAAACTAAAATATGTGTTTGTTAATTCTGAGGCTTCAGAACACAGAGAGAGACGGAGCACATTTCAGACTTGTATATCTGCCACTTTAAAGAACTGGAAGGGAAGTGATACCTTCACAATAAAAGCCTTGTTTAAAAAGGAAAGAGTACACCAAATTAAAAGCTTCCCACTCAAACCAGCTGGGTCAGAACCAAACCACAGAGCAGGAGACGCTGCTGAGTCTGAATCCCCTGAAATGTGAGAAGGAGGGAGCGGGAACACGTTAACGTGAGACGGCGTTTCAGAGAGGAAACGTCCGAAAAAAACTCCCGAGCTCTTAAAGCTCTGAGGCAGACGTACTGCGTGTCCGAGTCTTACACACACACACGAGGACACGCATGCAGCCGAGGGTTAACAGGAAAACAAAGCCTTACACAAGCAGGCGAAGGCTGAGGAATGAAGGAAGAAATGCAAAAAAACATGATGTGTCAGGACCTGCACGAGTGTGTGTGTGTGTGTGTGTTAGCCACATTTCCTCCACACGTCTCCGGGTTAATAGGAATGCCACATGGCAAACTAGACAAACCTTTCTGGGACTCGTGTTTCTCGGTTTTGCCCTGGTAATCGAAGCCCAGCGCGCTCTGGTCGACGCGGTCTGCCTGCACGCCGTATCGCCCCCCAAACCCAGTGGTGTAGTCTACACAGCAAAGCAGGGGAGGAGGGGGGGAGGGTCAAAGGTCAGGGTGAAGCAGCATGGTAGCAGTGGTCACAAAAGCAGCCCAATTCCAACATACACACAGTCACCACACACACTTATCTGCACTGTTGCTAAACAGTGACGTTACTGATGAGGAGCTGTTGGAATTGGGCAAATGTTCAGCACTTCTGTGCGAGGCTCTCTGGAGGAGATGGAGGCAACACAAAGGTGATGACAGTGTGCAGCTGTGCCAGCGCTGAGGTCAGGGTTCACGCTCAGGTACAGAGCTGTGCTTAGAGATTCTCTGAGGCTTCGTTTCAGCACACTGGACCTCAAACGTTACACTAAATATTATCATATCATAAACAGTTCAGTACAGTGTGTCAGTTTACATCCAGCGTGCTGACGCACAGAGCCGTCTACTGTAACATCAAATATGCCAGAAAACAACTAGCAAATACAGTTAACACTGTGTGTGCGTGTGTGTGTGTGTCTCCTGAGCGGCTGAAGACAAACTGAAATCAGAAATCACTGATGTGTCCTCTCAATGAAACGGTTGTCCCGGTTACAGCGGCGCGTGGAGCGGTGGCTTTACCTTTCTGGGACGCGTGTTTCTCCGTCTTCCCCGCGTACTCGAACCCAACAGCTGACTGGAAAGAGACGCAACACAATTATTACTGAGCGCTGACCCGTCTTACCTGTGTGTGCTCTAACACACCACAATGACTCTGAGTGTGTGTGTGTGTGTCAACAGGAAATACCTGGTCAACGCGGTCAGCCTGCACTCCAAACTTCCCTCCAAAGCCCTTGGAGGTGTCTGTCTGGGAACAGTGCTTGGACAGCTTGCTCTGGTAGTCGTGACCCACAGCAGACTGTCGAGAAACAACAACAACAAAAAAATAAGAGAAATAAGTGAAGATCAGAGGAGAGGAGGGGTCAGGAAGAGAGCAGCACAGCTGGAAAACACAGCCAGCGGTTTGGAGCTCACATGACTCAGCACAGATGCACACAGGGTGGAGGAGGGGGAGGAGGTGTAAACAGTGCTCAGTCATCACATTCACCCCCAGAGAGAGAGGGGGGGGGAGAGAGAGAGACAGAGAGAGAGACAGAGACAGAGAGAGAGAGAGAGAGAGAGAGAGAGAGAGAGAGAGAGAGAGAGAGAGAGAGAGAGAGAGACAGAGAGAGAGAGAGACAGAGAGAGAGAGAGAGAGAGACAGAGAGAGAGAGACAGAAACAGAGACAGAGACAGAGACAGAGACAGAGACAGAGACAGGGCACCAAGACCGCCCTCACACAATCCGGCCCCACCAAATCATAACTAAAGAAAAAGACAATTACATCAACTATTGGACATCTGCAACCAAAAACCAAAGCAAACTCCAGTGCTATTCGGCCCTAAACAGACAATACTGCATGGCAGATTATCTGAGCTGTGTCACCGACCCCAGACTGAGGAAGACGTTGGCTATGTACAGACTCAGCAACCACAGCCTGGCCATAGAGACAGGCCGACACAGGCAGACCTGGCTGCCCAGAGAGGACAGACTGTGCCCCCACTGCACACAACGCGAGGTGGAGACTGAGCTGCATTTCTTAACCTCCTGCAGATATACCAGGACATCAGGGACACATATTTTCCACGAATTGCGGACACACAGAGGGACTTTGAGACACTGGACCCCACGCAAAAACTCCCATACCTGCTGGGGGAAGTCCAGCAATGTGCAAACACAGCTGGAAGATTTCTGTACTGCTGCGACCAGAGAAGGACGTCCAGAGGACAAGATGAACTTTGTACATGTTGATTATTATTATTATTATTATTGTTGTTGTTATTATTATTATTATTGTTATTATTGTTATTGTTATTTAATCTTCTTGTATTTTATGTTAAAACATTTATCTGTGCTTTTACACGCTTTGGCAATGTAAACATGTTTCCCATGCCAATAAAGCTGAATTGAATTGAATTGACAGAGACAGAGACAGAGAGGAGAGAGAGACAGAGACAGAGACAGAGAGGAGAGAGACAGAGACAGAGAGAGAGAGGAGAGAGGGAGACAGAGGTGTGGATGTGTCGCGGCTGCTTGCCAGGAAAGATTACAGTGTTACAGTGTGAAAGAGCCTCAGCCTGTTCACACGAACACAAACGTTAGAAGAACGTTAGAGAAACTGCTGCAGTGAAACGTTGGCCTCTAAAAGAAGCTACAGAATCAAACAGACGGAGTTCAGGCTGGTTTGTAGTCAGCTGCTGATGTCATGGTGCTCAGCTGCTGTAGAACAGCTGTGCTGCACATCACTGATCACAGATCAGGTGACAACAAGAGCTGCAGCAGAACACACCTGAAACCAGGAGAGAGTCTGACTGCAAGAATGAAACCTGAAACTACAACGCTGAGACTAAAACACTGATAACTCCGATATAAACATACAGCACACACACTGAACACGTGCACACTGAACACGCACTGAACACGCACTGAACACGCACTGAACACGCACTGAACACGCACTGAACACGCACGACACTGCACACTGAACGCACACACACTGCACACACATGTTGGTTCTGTGTGTGTGTGTGTGTAATAAAGATAACAGGAGTGTGTGAGACAGAGCTAGCTGCAGATTTTTACTTGATCATGGATCGGTTCTGATTGTAGATCTGATTTTTAATCATAGATAACACTGAACGTTTCATTCATCACAGTATTCTGATGATTATGTATGACGACGATTATGTATTTATAGGATTAAGTATTATGACGATTATGTAATATGATAGTATCATGATGATGATGTATTATGACAGTATTCTGATTATGTAATATGACAGTATTCTGACGATTATGTATTATGATGATTATGTAATATGACAGTATTCTGATGGTTATATATTCTGATGATGATGTATTCTGACAGTATTCTGACATGTGGTCACAGGTCTCGGTCCTCCTCACCTTGTCCATGCGGTCCTGCTGCACTCCAAACTTCCCTCCATATCCGTGCGAGGCTTTGGGCATGGTCTCCAGCTCTTTCTGCTTCAGGCTGGTGTGCTCCGTGTTCACCGTCTCACGCAGCCGATGGATGCTACACCAAGAAACGACGGAGTTAATGCAGAGACACATTTAACTTCCATGTTTGATTAAAACACTGCAGGAAAAAAAAGACTCCTTACTCGATGTGCTCCTGATGTCCAGAGCCAGACACCGTCTTTGCCCCCCAGCGCTGCTCCTTCTCCGACACGTCATTCTAGAACAAACAAACATGTAACGGTAAGAGGACAGAGGCATGACGAGGAGGGTGAAGGATGGAGGGAGGAGGAGGAGGAGTACGGAGGTACCTCAAAGTCTGGGTCAGTCTCCCAGTCGTCTCCTTCGTCATTTATAGTCACGTTGACGGACTGTCCTGCTGCTGCCTTCCACATTTTTACTGCGACACGCTGGAAAACAAGAAGAGTTCATTTAGGAAACAAAGTTCAGATCGTCAGGCTTTCTGAACCTGAAGGAGGTCGTGGAAACAGCTGAAAGCTCCGGGAACCGTAAATGCAGCTTTGTGTTTCAGAGACGTGAAGGTGGAAAAGAAAACAGCTGAGTCATCAAGTCGAAATGTAGAAAATCTGCATATTTTAATAAGTAATGAAGCATTTGAATCAAAGTTATTTATCAATCATAAACTGTTCTGACTTACATAAAGAGGGAGAAGACAGTTGTCTCCCTCTGACCTCACTTCCTTTCCTCCCTGTTCCTGAGCACTGATTGGTTCTTTCCTCCGTCCACCTAAGTTCACCTGTTCACTCCATGCACACCTTGAACTCACTCAGGTGCGTCAGTTAATCAGTGTGAAGCAGCGTTAGATAAAGAATCAGCTGTGCGTATCTTATCTTAATAAATAAACACGAATCGTGTTCGTCAGGTGAGCTCACCTGCAGACAAGCTGCGTGTTTTAAACTGTGATGCTTCCTGATGTTAGCACCATGAAGACTAATGAGTCGGTTCATCATCGACCTTTGGACTCATCTGTACCTGAACTTCTCACAGGTGTCAGATCTCTGATGATGTGAAACTTCCCAACACGCAGTGAATTACAAAAAGCTCGTCAGTCAGACTGCACTGAACTCGGGAATGTTCCTCGACATACATGAAGGCGCGTGTAGCTGCAGAGTCATGTGACGCGTTCTCTCCGTTAGATCTTCAGAACAAACGCATCCTGTCCTGACGCCTGACTCAGCAACTCTGAGGACAACATCAACATCTGGACTGAATCAGAGGCAGAGAGACAGAGAGACAGACAGAGAGACAGGCAGAGAGACAGAGAGACAGGCAGAGAGACAGACAGACAGAAAGAGAGACAGACAGACAGGCAGAGAGACAGAAAGAGAGACAGGCAGAGAGACAGAAAGAGAGACAGACAGACAGGCAGAGAGACAGAAAGAGAGACAGGCAGAGAGACAGACAGACAGAAAGAGAGACAGACAGACAGAGAGACAGAAAGAGAGACAGGCAGAGAGACAGACAGACAGACAGACAGACAGAGACAGACAGACAGACAGAGAGACAGACGACGTGGCTCCGTCACCTCAGGAGGAATAACAACCAGCAGGAAGTCTTCAGACCAGGAAGCAGCCTGTGTGTGTGTGTGTGTGTGTGTGTGTGTGTGTGTGTGTGTGTGTGTGTGTGTGTGCTACAACACAACCACACCCTGCCCATCTGCTGCCCAGCTCCACCTGGACACCGACAGTTAGTGTGACCTGACGGAGTAAAGGTGGAGCTGGGTGCGGTCAGTCCAGGTGAAACACGGAGCAGCAGCTGCTGGGTGGAGTTATCCCGACGTGTCAGCCGCTATCCCGGGCTAAAGTTGGCCCGTTTGAGCTGGTTCTCCCGGGCTAAAGTTGGCCCGTTTGAGCTGGTTCTCCCGGGCTAAAGTTGGCCCGTTTGAGCTGGTTCTCCCGGGCTAAAGTTGGCCCGTTTGAGCTGGTTCTCCCGGGCTAAAGTTGGCCCGTTTGAGCTGGTTCTCCCGGGCTAAAGTTGGCCCGTTTGAGCTGGTTCTCCCGGGCTAAAGTTGGCCCGTTTGAGCTGGTTCTCCCGGGCTAAATTGGGCCAGATGAGTCAAAGTGGGTCAGGCCACGCACGTTTAGACGTGATGCGGGTTAATTAGAAGTCTGCTTTCTTCTTCTGTGATTAATTAAACGGTTCACTCGGAGCTGAGCGGCCGTTAGACGGAACACGGACACACACTGGACGTTCACACCGAGCCGTCAGCGCGGACAGCGGCGGGAAAACGAAGCTGACTGTCGGTTTGTTTCCTGCTGCAGTTTTCCAGCGGAAGCTAACAGGCTAAAGCTAACCCCCCCCCCCCCCCCCCCCCCCCCCCCCCCCCCCCCCCCCCCCCCCCCCCCCCGGTGAGCGCGAGCCGTCTCCCAGGTAAATCCGTTAAAGGTGTTCGTTACTCACCGAGCACGAGCTGCTGGGCCTGCGGACACTGACGTGAGTTCACCTGGCGGACGGGCGGATGTCTCGAGCCCCGGTAACTCTGATGGAGGCTCGCGGACGTTCACGCAGGGAGCTGCACTTCCGGCTCTCCCAACTATCCCGAGCTCAGCCAGAGGTGACGTCACGGGGTGGGCGTGGCCTGCACGCACTTTAATGGTTTGTTTATAAAGTCACTGATTTAATGTAAACATGCACATATTATTATTTATTTATCCACTACACAGACATTTATATTATTATAATGTATTTATCCACTGTTTAACTGTTTACATTTAGTCTGTTGTACATAATGTATGTACTGTCATATCCACCTGCCTCATGTACAGATATTTATTCCACCAACATCAGTCACTTCCCCAGTTTACACGTCTATATACACACACATATATATATATATATATACACATATATATATATATATATATGCTGTAATTATGCCTTTATCTGGATGAAAATTGAAAGTCCTGACCAATAAAATAAAATTGTTTTTTATGTATATACTCTATGTTTTGTAAAATCACACAGGGTAATAAAATCTGATGAACACATAGTTTCATACTGTGTGTTACATCCTCAGCTACTCAAAGGTGTGTTGTCAAATTTATACAATTACACTATTTATATTTTGTATTTATAAAAACATTGCACCTTTCTCACAGCAGCAGTGTTGACATGAAACAGCACCGACTGCTGCTTTAATCATCATTATTCAAACTCATGTTTACTACTTCATGTCAAAGCGGCTGCTGTGAAAAAAAAAAGTCTATTTTGAACAAAAGCAATGAGACATTTAGGAAATCAGAGCACGCTCACTAACCTTTATCATTCTAGATTTGTGTATAATTTCACTTTGACATGAAGGACAAACCTCAACAGATAAAACACGAAAACTTCTTGCAGTTTAAAATACTTTCTTCTTTATGGGTGTTCAGCTGTTTGCTTGTCCGTAGACAATCACTGTCTTATTACACGAGCAATTAACTTGAATTAATTTATGAGCAGTGTAAAGATCAGGTCTGTGAAATTAAACACCCATAAAATGAAACTCTCTCACTGCAGCGCTGCCTGAATACGGATGCAGGGGAGTTCACATGCTGCTGTTTAAATCTGGACAGGACAGATTCTCAAAAAAAAAAAAAAAGACAAGCTTCAGTCTTTGTATCTGCAGTGGAAAATAAGTTTCAGTATTTTATTGAAAGTAAGCAATAAATAATATTGTGATAAAAATAGTTTATAAGTACTCAGACTGTACATCATTGTTACAAGATCAGGAGATTCAAATGGGAAGAGCAGGAGTAAAACAACAGCAACATGATTTGCATTGTGCATGAATGACTAAAATCACAAACAGAAATAAAAACAGGCGACTCTACTTTAATGTTCGACTAACGTGAAAGAAAAGAAAGAAAACTCTTCGGTTCTCCTCAGTCGCCGTGACGACCGAGCGGTGGAACCTGTGTTGGGTAGCGCAGACGGGACAGACGTGAGGAGCTCTGCTACATTCACAGGAGCAAACCGGGGCTTCAGCTATGGAAGTATGAGTGACCAAACACAATGCGGATGAGTAATAATAAATAAGAACAGACGACAGAAGAGTTAAGAAACAATAAGGCTTGATATGAAATCTTCGTACAGAGTGTTTGTAAGTTACTTAGTCACAGCGGGGATCGACTGAGGCCTCGGTGAAGTTGGTCCATCGAAGGAGAAGCCGCACGCTTCGCGACTCTTCTGTACGTTCAAGTCCTCGTACAGGTGAGCCCGCCGTGCGTTCCTCCAGAGGTGAGGGAGGTTTGTTTTTGTTAAAGGGGTGCGCTGGGTGTGGGGGGCGGGGACACGCATGCATTTCTTGAGGAGAACCTCGAATTCCGTTTTGCATCCGGAAGAAGCCCTCTGGTTTTTGTTTTCGCTACGGTTATATGGCTTTAATTCTTAAAAACTCATTTTGGTTTCGCAGGTAAGGTGGAAAGAAAAGAGAGCAGAGAGGAAAACAAAGTGTGTGTGTTTCACATGATATCCGTCGTCACCATCCTAATTATTATTTCAGAGGTGATGGATGACTCACAGTGTCGAGCAGTTTGTGAAACAGTCTGACAACTCCAGCAATTTGTCTGATATTCACACATCCGTGGCTCTAAGAGCTGTATTTACTTTCAATCAATCACAGGTAAGAAGCTACAAAAAAATACAACAGTTAAAAAGGGCCAAAGGATATGAATTAAGTTATATCACATATCAAAGTCGCTTAAGCAGAAATTCAATGATTAGAATTCAAATCAAAGCGAAGAAGAAGAAGAGAAACAAAACATACATCTGGTCAATAGAATCAGGATTATAAAAAAGATTAGATAAAACGTCTGTTGGTAGAAATATACAAACTCCAGACAGTCCAAACATTCAGTTACATACATCTGAGAGCTGAGCTTAATACGGGCACAATGGAAAAGGTTTCTGTTTTTAAAAAGTGGGGTGATTAAAGGGGGGAAGGGTTACATAGTAATTCTAAAATCAATTAAAATGTCCCATGGGTTTACATAAATATCATAACAAATGTAGGTAAATCTAGAAAGTTTCCTCTAGGGATACTGAGATCGGTGAGTAAGGTCTTTCTCTGTGATGACAACAACAAAAAAACAAAACAAAAAAAACATCTTTTAGTGTCCTTGCGAGTCATTTCAGTTCATCATCCTGGTCTTGAATGCGGGGAACTCCCCTTCATCCTCAGACCAGCGGTTACCTATAGAAATAATGAGGATAAACTGAGAAGGGGAAGATAGAGAGAGATGAACGGAGACGAGGGTGTGGGGGGGCAGGACAGAAGCGAGGGATGGGTGGAGGTGGAGGAGAAGGAAAGAGAGGAGAGGCGTACAAACGTGCGTTATTAGAGCCGAGAACGGCAGAACGAGAAAGCTGCTGGAAAAAAGAAGAGGAGCACGGCCACACTGAGTGTCCACGAGCGTCTCATCTTACCGTTGTGTTAACAAGAGTAGGTCCTGACTGTGGCAGTGTCCAGCCTCTGTATAGACTGACTTCCTGTGTGTCCATGTTGGCAGAAATCACATGCAGAGACGTGCACGTTAGTCACAGCATGGTCAACAAACAGCAAAGCAGCAAAGCCATTCGAGAAGAATTAAGAGTCCCCGAGCAGCATTCGTTCTGCTCGAGCACGCGGCAGCACTGCGAACACACACATGCACACACTCTGCTCACCGTCCATCGGGCTCCTCTTTGGCTGCGTGGAGGGAGACGCCGCGCTGCTGCTGGTCACTCTGAAGTTGGCAGGCAGCGTGTCGGACGCTCCCAGCGACATCCCCCTCATGTCTTTGGGCCTGAACTTCTTTCTCCATGAGGGAGCGCGGCGGAAGTTCTTGTCGTCATCCTAGAGCAGAGGCGGAGAGAGAGGTGTCAAAGAGAGGAAGTTCAGAGTTTCTCACTCGGCTTGTGTTGGCGAGTGTGTCGTCACCTCTTCCGTCCTCCGCTCCGTGCCCATGGCCAGCAGACTGATGTACTCACGCTCCAGAGTCGCTCTGGCCTAGAGAAGAGACAAAAGGACGACGAGCTCGAGTCAAAGCGTCCATTCAACTCTGAGTCACTAACACAGATCATGAGGTCATCACCAACAGCTGACGAGCTGTGTGTAGCTGTGTGTACCTGTGTGTGTACCTGTGTGTGTACCCGTGTGTGTACCCGTGTGTGTACCTGTGTACCTGTGTGTGTACCTGTGTGTGTAGCTGTGTGTGTAGCTGTGTGTGCACCTGTGTGTGCACCTGTGTGTGTACCCGTGTGTGTACCCGTGTGTGTAGCTGTATGTGTACCTGTGTGTGTACCTGTGTGTGTAGCTGTGTGTGTACCTGTGTAGCTGTGTGTGTACCCGTGTGTGTACCTGTGTAGCTGTGTGTGTACCCGTGTGTGTACCTGTGTAGCTGTGTGTGTACCCGTGTGTGTACCTGTGTAGCTGTGTGTGTACCCGTGTGTGTACCTGTGTAGCTGTGTGTGTACCTGTGTAGCTGTGTGTGTACATGTGTAGCTGTGTGTGTACCTGTGTACCTGTGTGTGTACCTGTGTACCTGTGTGTGTAGCTGTGTACCTGTGTGTTCAGCTGTGTGTGTAGCTGTGTGTGTACCTGTGTAGCTGTGTGTGTACCTGTGTAGCTGTGTGTGTACCTGTGTACCTGTGTGTTCTGCTGTGTGTGTACCTGTGTGTTCAGCTGTGTGTGTACCTGTGTGTTCAGCTGTGTGTGTAGCTGTGTAGCTGTGTGTGTACCTGTGTGTTCAGCTGTGTGTGTACCTGTGTGTTCAGCTGTGTGTGTACCTGTGTGTTCAGCTGTGTGTGTAGCTGTGTGTGTACCTGTGTGTGTAGCTGTGTGTTCAGCTGTGTGTGTAGCTGTGTGTGTACCTGTGTGTGTACCTGTGTGTTCTGCTGTGTGTGTACCTGTGTGGTCAGCTGTGTGTGTACCTGTGTGTTCAGCTGTGTGTGTACTTGTGTAGCTGTGTGTGTACCTGTGTGTGTACTTGTGTAGCTGTGTGTGTACCTGTGTGGTCAGCTGTGTGTGTACCTGTGTGTTCAGCTGTGTGTGTACCTGTGTGTTCAGCTGTGTGTGTACCTGTGTGTTCAGCTGTGTGTGTACCTGTGTGTGTACCTGTGTGTTCTGCGTGGGGATCTGCAGCAGCAGAGCCAGAGCGTTGTGATCGAAGGTTTCGTCGAGGGCGAGCAGCGCTCCGTGGACTCCGCTCTCGTAAAGGTTTCCGCTGTACTCTTTGAGGCCGATGGCCTGAACCCAGCTGATGACGCGCTCGTTACTCCACACCAACACTTCTGGAATGACAGCGTGATAACGACCTCATCACCCACTGATGGTGTCAGTTACGTGTCACGTTGTACAGAAAGATCGTACTACTGATTCCCATCCTCGTTGTGTTTTATGGTTTTATCTACAGAGATGAATCCCTCCTGGAAGCAGCCATCAGCTTCAGGATGTTGTTACCTTGAAGCTCCATCTGAGACTCGTCTCTTCTCCTCTCCAGCTCCTTCCTGTCATAGTTGAGCCTCCTCAGAGACATCACTCCACACTGGAAACTGTTCCTGGTGACGCACACACACACACACACACTGATGTTATACTGATGTACATTCTGACATAACCCAGTGTCGTCCTGTAATTCTTGTGTTACCTGTGGAAGCTGTCCACCATCTTCAGCTGTCCTCTCAGGTCTTTCTTGGTGAGGTGGTCGAGCATGCGGGCGTCCACCAGGGACTCCATGAAGTAGGAGCGGTACTGTGGCAAACCCAGACTGGGCAGCCACTCGTTACCGATCCACTCGTGGTTCATGTCTCCGTACGCCAGAGTCTACGGCCAGAGAAGAGGCGGCTTAACAAAAACATGGAAACTACTGCTCCAGAGTCATGAAGACAATATGCGTTTATATACTGAAGACTGAAACATTTAGAATACAGAGACGGCTGTAAAAATGATCTGACAGTCTCTAGCTTCAGTGATCAAACCTAAACTGCGTTCTATCTGGACCTTATTTAATAAATATTGGAATAATTCAAAAGTATTCTGTCTATTAAAATCATTGTAAAAATTACTTAATAATATTTGATTCATCCAGAATCATTTGAGATGCTTCAAGCTTCAGAAAGTTTGGTGTCAGGCTGAAGTCAGACTGTTAAGGTCTCCGTTAACTTCACCTTTATTTAACATTTATTTAATTAGAAAGTTCAGAAAGTCTTTTCTTTGTGTCACATCTGTGTCTTCTGCCTTCCTGCACTTTAACCACAAGTTAGACAGTCACCACAGTTTCCCTCTGAAGCCTCAGACACCAGGACACATTATTATACTGAATAATAAGCAAAGAAAAGAAGTGACAGTTGTTTTAGAAAGATTGTTTTTCATTTTGTCTCTGGCGACCTTCATATTTTAATTTCTAAATGCTGCATTATCTTCATCTGCTGTTCAGAAGGTTCTGTGTTCTTTGGGTTCTGCGGTTGCTTCTTGTCTTTGGTTTTGACTCCAGTCTAACTAATAAACACCCAACAAGTGTTCAGAGTGTTTCTGCTGCATGAATGAAATCACAAAATCTGATCGGACCGTTCCAAACATGCACCCTCGGTGAAACGTGAGATGCTTTAAATCATAACCACTGACTGACAGACGGTGTTAAACAAAGCAGGATTAAGAAGGTGAGCAGAGGTGGCTGTTTTTTTTTTTTTGTGCAAACCTGGGCCCAGCTGCCCTCGTCATCCTCCTGGTGTTAGCATGGTTAGAGTGAGCATGGTGAGAAGAACAGAGAGGCGAGGGGTTAGTGAGGCAGCAGTGCTGTTAGAGCAGCAACAACAGGACGGACACATTCATGGAAACATTCAGGAAACATTCAGGAAACAATACAAGGCCGGAGGGGTGGCGCAATATGAAGAAAATAATCAATGTATCATCATTAAAGTATCTGTAACAGAATAAAGGTGAATGAAGGTGTTTTAGAGGCAGGTGCTCAGACATTCAAACATTTTATGTCCTCCGTCTGATTATTTATGTCTCTATCTCAAAATAACAGTTAACAGGACGATTTTCCTAAAACGACATTTGAGATCTCGAATCAGTGATCAGTCTGAGATTCACACGGGATGTAACGATACACTCGAATCACGACTCGATACGATTCACGATTTTTTGTTCACGCTGCGATTTTCACATGATTTTTAAAAAAATTAAAATCCAGACAAATTAAGACCGAATAAAATTATCTTTTTATTTGTGGGAAAATTTCGCTCTGTGCTCCGTAACTGCGCAGTGGCGTGAGTCACGTGACCTGACGTTGAACAAATTAATCACCAACCAGTGACTTTTTTAAGATAACGTAAGAAAAACAACACATCCTGCTTCTCTCGCATTCCTGAAGAATCGCGACTCATTTTTTCTGTCAACCGATGCGAATCGTCCAGCATCTGTACCGATGTTTACTCGTGTCACGATGCATCGTTACATCCCTAGAACCGATACGTCATCATTTGTTATTTCGACATAAATATCTTAAGAAAGAGACGAAATTGACTCGATATCAGGAGAAAATAAAAAGTATGAATAAACGACCACGCACACATCTCTTTACATCATATTGTCCAACCCCCCATTCATTACTACATGACAGAAACAGCTTTAAACCAAGAGTCAAAGGTGACGGTGAGAGGGAGTCATGCTGATTTTATTCTAGTCGAACTTTCTATCCTATATATTTAACTACATTACTAACACACACACACACACACACACACACACACACACAGTACGTCAGTCTAATAAAGAGACGAGAAAACTACATAAAACCAACACAGAGAAAAGAAAAATCACAAACTAGCAGAGACACGAAGGACTTGTTTCAAGTTGCCAAGTGACTCGATGGATTGATCGAATATTAAAACACACACGTGCAACAAGTCTGTCCCGAAGGCAACTTGGAACGAGCCTCAGTCACCACAGCAACAAGCTACCCGTGTCCAGCCAGCCAATCAGGGGAGACTAACCGTGAGAGGTGTGGCTGCCAAACTTTCCATTTCTTCATGTGTGACCCAAACGTTTCCTGTGGTCTGATCATGTGACACCCCCCAATCAAAGTGAGAGAAAGAGAAGAAGAAGAAGAAGAAGTGTGTGAAGAGGGAGGAGAGAGTGATGACGGAGCAGGATGGAGAGAAGATCGAGAAGTTTGTTCATTTCACTGTTAGCAGAAGAGCTCAAATCAAAAGTGGTTTGATCTCGTCATTAGTAAGAAGTTAAAATGTTAATGTGCAGTCCGAGTGTCATGCTCAGACAGGACAGCTCCATCAAGGTGAAGGTGAAGGTGAAGGTGTGTGTACCGTTCTGGAGGTGGGCGGGGCTGAGGGGCTGGTCAGAGACATGATCTCCTGGATGGCCAGGCGAAGTTTCAGACGATGTAGGGGGTTGCTGATGCCGATCTCTCTCTGGATCTCCGTGTCCGACAGCGCCGACATGATGGCTCCGCTCTTCACGTTGGCGCGACACGCGGCCACGTACCAGGCCGGCATGCCCACCCACAGCTGACCACGAGGGGGAGGCAGAGACAGACTGACGTTAGTTAACCTGGAGAAAAGCTGAGAGCTTCCTGTCGTTACCGAGTCCGAGTCGTACCTCCAGCCAAACCACGACAGTTGGTCCATCCCACTGGGCAAACGGCAGGCCCTGCCTGCGAGCCTCCTCCAGTAACTCATGCCTGAGACACGAAATATGGATTAAAGACAAAATTCAAAGAGTGCAAGTGGTTTCTAAACGAGGGATGCACGATATGGAGTCCTTTAAATCATTACTGACACCGATAGTTACCTGCTTCCCATCGTCAATACTGATACGATCATTTATAATATTTCATTTTTGTGTTTTTAAAAGATGTTAAAAGTCGTTCTGACTCTTCAAATGTTTAAATTTCATTGAAAAACATCAGAAAAACTTCATAGAACATAGAGTCTATGAAGTGTAAATTTCCCTTCATCTGCGCCGACATATCGTGCATCCCTACCCAATAAAATAAAAATAAAATACATAGCCACACGCCCAAATCCACAGAGCCCGTCATCAACTCGATATGCACTAAACTCACCTGTGTCACTCACACACACACACACACACACACATAAACCCAGAGACGTCACCTGACATGCATTCTCAAAACGGAGAGCAGGTTTGTGTTTGAGAGAAAACAGAGAAACAGAGACATGCTCGCCTGGACAACCTTCGACAGAAAGTCGGTAAGTGTTTGTTAAAACCTCGCCAGGCTTCAACGCCGTCTTTAGTTCAGCCTCTGCGAGGTGACACGAGGACGTCACATCCAGAGTTTTGCTTTGAGAGTCCACTGAGTAAATCTCTTTAGTATGGATGCATTCCTCTACAACTGGAGGAGTCGTAACATGCAGAGGGGAGGTATTCAGAGCAGGAAAACCTTCTTCAGTCTGGACATGCACATTCTGAGATGTTGGAGAGCGTCTGATTCTGAACTGATGCTCGACAATGAATGCGGCGGCTGCACTTGGCCACTAGATGGTGCCGTATGCCGGAGATGACTGATAGAGAACGAGCCCGTCCTCCGTTTGGCAGATCATCATAAAAAGATTAACACACTAATTAGCTTCTAATAAATTCTGACGTTCACCGCGGCGCAGCGATCGTGCCATCATGTGAGTTTCACGAAATGCCAAATATCTGGTTCAGTTCTTCCTTTAACTGTGTGTCCTGTCGTCGTAATGCAGAACTTCATGCTCCAATGCAGGAAAAATGTGTCACTCACTAAAAGATCAGCACACACACATTCCTGTTAGTTAAGCTCCTCTGTGGAAAGCAGGGCAGAGAGCAGCATGGAAAAGGCGTCAGACATTCAGAGGGGGGGTCCTCAGGGTTAACGGTGAGGTCAGTGTGTGAAGCCAAGTGTGGGAAGAAGATAAAGGCAAAGCAAACATGAACCAACTTACCCAGTCTTTGGACTACACATGGAATGAGAAGGGGATGATAAAACAAAAAGAAGAGGGAGGTTGGCAAAACAATAAAGAGAAGAGAATGAGCTGATGCTAATTTAAGAGCTACATGGAAGCAAAACAACATTTACAGTGTGTGCAATATGTCTGACGAAGGAAAGGGAAACATAAAAGAGCTGTGGGGGATGACTGCGATGGAAACGACTGGGTGTGGGATGGAAGGAAGATGAGCTGATTGGAGGGAGCGTGGCTCAGATGGCAGGGAGTGAGCGTGAGCAGGATTAACACTGTGCAGCAGTAAACACATCCTGTGTAGCAGTGTGTAGTGTTTTTAAATCGTGGAGAGTGTTGGCTAACTGTTAGAGGACACGTACTTCTTCTGCAGCTTCCGGTTCTTCTCTGCAGGACCTCCCAGAGTGCCCACGCCTAGTCCATCCTTTGGAGAGCTCTCTGCCTCGGGAGTGCCGGCTGGGAACACAAACAAACGCCATGTTCTGCAGTGAGTGGAGCTGCATGGCAGTCACAGAAACACATGCTGTAGTGTGCAGAGTGTCTGACCTTGGCTGGGGGAGTCCTTGCCAGGAATGCTGGGTCGGCCCTTCTCCTTCTTCCCAAAGAGGCGTCCGATGGAAGACTTGATGCTCTTCTTCTTGGCGGCTTTGTTGAGGGAGTCCTGGCTGCTGTTGCTGCTGCTGGGGTTGCTACCCTGACCGTCCTGCAGACCAGCCAGGCTGCGGGGGTAAAGGTCAGGAGGTTAGAATAAAAACACGAGGCGTGGACCGTAGACAGAACCTCCGAATTTATTCAGGTCTTACCCTCGGATGTCTCTGATGTCCTCGTGGCTCGCAGTGTGTCCTGCCTCCCTGTTCAGGCGCATGGAGCGAGGAGTGGTGGGGGGTGACGTCTCGCATCGGATCGTGGCCTTGTCGTCCTGAGCAGACTGAATAACAGTGAGGGAGACGCGTGTTACTGAGGGGGATCATCTGGAGTTTACTATGCACAGAACATGAGGTGGAAAATGAAGACGACGTTTAACTGTGACCCGTCCGGATGTTTACGGATGTGTATGAAAAGGGAGGAATAAAGCACAGCTGCACCAAAAAGAAACAAAATAAATAAAGTCTTCATGGTTCAAAGAGTCAGGACTGAGCAGGTAACATGTCTGTTCTCAGACTGAATAATTAGAAATATGTTGCACTCATCAGACGCTCAGAGTTGATGTTGGCTTCTCATCATGTTTGCTGATGCAACAGATGACAAGGATTCCTCAAATTCCTCAAAGTCCCAGAGCAGCGAGGCAGACTGCTGAGATTATTCATCCAAACCTGACCTTGTGATAACGGCGATCTTATTCTGGCATCTACACTTCCATGATTTACACTTTAGTCTAGACTGTCTCGACTCTTTTTGAAGGCAGCAAACAATTATTTTCATGTTTGTGTCTTGGCCAGGACGATTTTAATCTCAATGGGACCCTTCATGGTTAAATAAAGGTTAATAAAGGAATAGATAATTATTTTTTTGATACGTTGACTAACAGTTTTGGTCTAAACTCTAAAATGTTACAATTCACATTTCATTTCAAATCCTTTTTTTAATCACAGGTTTTTTTAGTTTTACTGAAGCAAAATTTCATTTCAACAATAAACTATCAGATTTGTGGCAGATTGTTTCTCCTCTGTGCATCACGGTGACTGTAACACGTCTGTGTGTTCAGGAATGTTAGAGTGTGTGCAGGAGGATCAGTTTGTATCGGATGGTACACTGTGGGATGGAATGGAGGAAGTTGGGGGTTGCCCTTGTTTTGGGTTGGGGGAGGATGGTAGAGTTTGGAGTTGAGGCGGTGAGGGTAACAGACAGGGAGCTGACAGAGGCCGGTAAAGCAGGTCTCTAGTTTACCTTCCTGCGGTGCTTGCGCAGGTCACTAGGCTGAAGCGTGGCAAAAAAAGAGAGGAGAGAGGAGAGAAGCAGTTAGTGAGACACACAACAGAGCAGCGGTGAAACCAAGCCATGCACGAGAACACGGGAGCAGGAAACCAACACACAAACATTTACCCATGTAAACACACACGGTGGACAAAGTGTCAGTTTAATTGTGCAGTAAAACATGCAGCAGCAGCACTGCACCCGACACTGCAAAACAAACCACGCCGGGTTGAGTCAGGACGGCAGGATGGGTGCAGCCTCGCCTCGCTCACCGAGACGCGATAGAAAAAATCAGACTTTTTCAATTAAAGATGCGGCCAACAGGTGAGTTCTGATGCTTCGAGCGAGTTCGCTTCATAGTTCTGATGTAGGGATGTAACGATACATCGTGACACGATTAAAATCGGTACAAATGCGTGACGACTCGCATCGGTTCACAGAAAAAATGAATCGCGATTCTTGGCGAATGCGAGAGTACGTTTTTTTAATTAGAAATAGGTCACGTTGTGGCTGCAGCTTCCACTGCCGCGTCTGCCTTTCTGTGTCTCACACACACACACACACACACACACACCCCTACACACATGCGCAGTAGTGGTAATCGTTGTGTCAGGCCTGACTGTACAGTAAATGATACCATAACACAGACCCTCCAGGAATTCACGATGTTGCGATTTGCAACTTCAGTGAATCCCCGTGAATTCAGGGCGGTGTTGCAATTTTAACCAATCACCGCAACTTCTCCGCAACTTCCGCGCAGTCTGCACAGGGGATTAAAACGGGTCAGGGACGGCCGCACGGTGCGGGAGGATCCGCTCGTGGGACCTCTCCCCGGCGCTGGCTGCGCCGGGCGCATTTCCTCCGAGGCGGTGCGCCGCGACCGGCTCTGCGTTTACAGTGCCCGGACCTCGCCGTTTCCCGGGGCCGTGGACTCTCATTAAAGGGTTAATGAGCTCTCATCTTAATTGTTTTTATTTTCAGTTAGCTCATACTTCAAGCTGAAAGGTAATGGTCAGATCAGCTGCTTGCTGGCAGCCCTAATAAGAACACAAACTGTTTGAGAGTTTCTGTAAAGAGAGATTTTTTTCCTACAAATAAAAAGATAATTTTATTTTGTCAGAGTTTGTCTGTAGCTCATTTTGATTTTAAAAAATCGTGAAAAAATCGTATCGTGAACAAAAAATCGTGACTCGAATCGAGTCGTGAGTTGAGTGTATCGTTACATCCCTATTCTGATGTGATCTTACACACTTGGCCGAGGGCGGAGCGACACCTGGATTTATGAACCGGAGCCGCTCTGCTCATATTTTCCACTGTGGAGGGTTTCTCCCCCCTCGCTGCATTCCTCACAGGCCTGGCATTAGCAGAGCAAATAAACCACCGGCGTGCCACATTTCTACGGGAGTTTCTCCAGCTCCCAGGAGGAAAATACCTAATCGCTCATTTCCTTTCCTCGACTGACACACTGAGGCCGCGGTGAGGAAGAGATTAGTGAGCTATAAAAGGGAAACAGGAAGAGGAAATTGAGAGGGAGAGCAGCAAATTAATTTAATCACCAAGAATGTTTCTTTACTTCTGGTGTCTCCGTCTTGTTTTGGAGTTAGAGGACACTCAGACTAGTTTCAGACTTTAGAGACAGACGTTATCTGCCAAACTAAAAGCAGCACCGATCTTTACGATTTCAAGAATATTGTAATTCCTGAAGGGACAGATTAATGAGTCAGGGGGCAGCTCTGGTGTTAACAGGAAAACCATCAGCGTTACAGTTCCTCAGAAACAGTTATGTTTTGTAACAGAGGTGTGGCTGCAGGGAAGATATTCACAACCCACAGAAACAGAAGAGAGCGAGCCTACAGCCGTTTCAACACAAACAGGCTCAGCCGTGTGTTCCTACTGAAACCGGGCTCTGGAAGTTGGAGTAAATGTTATTTTTAGTGTTTTATAGTTATATGTGTTTTATATGTGTACAGGTGAGCAGGAGGAGCTCACAGGTGCAAGAGGGGTGTGTCCACTTTCTAAACCAGAACGATGTTTTTGTTCACCTGCAGCAGCCATAACAGAGGTGTGTCACTTTCAACTCATTGTTCCGACGCTCACGTGTGCTGAGAATACCGACAGACGGTCTGAGCGGCCGCCGACGCTCACCTGCACTTTTGTTCACGGGGTATTTATTCCACGTTCACACGGAGCTCAGATGAACCGGATGATCTCTGAAAACTTGTTTGAAGGTTCAGGAACTTTTTTGTGTCGTGCAGAATAACAAATAAACTTGAAAATGTTTCACGGTAATCGATCCCGGATGAACCTGCAGCTCACCACAAAGTGCCTGAACGCCACTGAAGAACAGGCGACGTTTCAAAATGTCATCGACGTCCTCTCAGGCTGAATCTCAAGTTTTCCATGTCCTAATGTTTTTTTCTGATTTCTGATTGACTCATTTGTGATCTGTAGCCGTAGAACGAAAAATATTTAAAATGATTTTACTGACGATACAAAGGTAAAACTAACTTTATTACTCTGCTATTATGCAGCTAAACTGCTTCCTTTCTGTCTGTTTCTACAATTAGGAGTCTGCACACGGTGTCGACCAGATTCTCTGTCGTCTCTGTGACTTCCTGCTCTGTGCTGGTAGAATCAAGCAGTAATTTGTCTTATTAATAACATAACATGCTCTGATTTTGTATCTTAGTTTCTGAAAAAGGTTTTTATGTGTCTTTATGTGACGTCAAAGGGAACAGAGTGGAGAGAAAGTGGCAGGCTGCACCCATCCGTGGAGAGAATGAAGAGTACCTGAAAGTATGGTGCACAGCTATAGGGCTGAGGGGGAGGACTGAAGCCAGTCGCACCATAGGGTAGGTAAGTTACTGTCTGCTGGGAGAGGGAGCTCTGGGTGATGTAGGGGTCATAGCAATACTGCTACAGGCAGGGGGCAGTTACATACACACATGGTTACATACTCTCATGTTAGTGCACTGATCAGAGGAGACACGGCATAAATACACAAACATGGAAAAGCAGGTTAAAACATTTATGGAAGAACGACGAGGAGACAAAACATGAAAATCACAAAGTAGAACTCTGAGTTTGTTTATGATCCAGTTTGTGAAACATATCAGAGTAAAGGAAGTGTTACCAAGGTCATGACGCCCATTCGGTCCAGTTCTCTGTTGGGGCTGCGAGGAATGCGTCTGGGGGTGGAGTGGCCAGAGTCTGGGGGTGAGCCTCCCAACGAGGAGCCTCCACAAAGTGACGGAGGGATGGAGCTCATCGAGCGGAAGCGTCCTCCCAGGCTGTCGCCGCTGCCAACCCGGCACTCGATCTCCTCTGCCCGGATGGCGGTGCTCTCCTTCTCCTCCTGGATCATCCTGCAGTGAGAGAAACGAGTTAGATAAACACACACTGCAGTCCTCGACATGTAGCCAGCTTCTTTTTTTGTTTCCGTAGTTGCTGGTACCTAATTTCATTGTTGATGGCGTCCAGCTGCTCCTGCAGCATTAAGGCGAGGGTCTGTGCATCGGCCTGGCCACCAGGGGACAGCAGGTCCACCGAGCTGAAAATGGTCTCTCGATCCTCCTCCAGGTCCGAAGCATCCATGTCGCTCTCGAAGGCCTGGGCCACGTTTGCAAGCACGTTGGCTTGCTGCATGCGCTCCCACTCCTGCTCGTTTAGAGTCTGCACCTGGATTATCCACACAGGTGTGAAACAGAGAGGATGGAGGGAGAGATAAAGACACCGAGAGGAAGGGATAAAAAGACCCATGAATGCACCACAGACACAAGTAACTGTCACTGTTATCTCCACCACACTGACTTACATGTCGCTGATGTCCAGAGCGGAAGCAAACAGAAGGAAACGGAGAAGAAGAAAATCATCAGAGAGAACTTACAAATTAAACGGGTAGAAGAAGGAAAAAAGGCAACACGGTACAAATAAGACGTGTTACGAGGAAGACGACAAAAATAAAATAACCGCTGTAGTTCAATCATCTCGAACAGAGAAAGAGAACGCTGCAGAAACTGCCTAAATTATGGGAGCTGAATCTACCGTGGACAGTTGGATGTACTGAGCCGGGAGCTCACCTTGGACGGCTCGTCCCGGAGCGCTGCCATCCGTCCTTTCTGAGGCCGTCTCAGCACCAGAGCCGAGCCGAAGTGGTCTGAGTTACTGTCCATCATGGAGGAAGCCGACACTGGATACCTGAAATCTGGAGTGCTGCCCAGCTGAGAGCGTCTGGAGAAAACATGAATCCATCGATCAGAAAAAGTCAGAGAGGTTAAAAGTTGAAGCTTAAACGTCGAGCAGTCGACTGGCTCACCCGTGCAGTAAGGAGTTGCTTCTGCTCCGGCCCTGCTCGTTCTCAGCCCGCATGGTCTCCATCTGGATCAGCAGCTGCTCCTGTATGAGAGGACATTCACAAACACGGTGATCGCTCGGTCTTTAAAAAGCATCGCGATCAAACACATCCTCACTTTAAACACTCACCTTCTCATGATGAGACTCCTCAATCAGCTTCTTGGTGTGGTCCAGTTCTCTTATGAGGGCGTTCTGAGAAGACACAGACAGACTCAGCTACAGACAAACAAACAAACACTCATCACGGCTCTCTGTAAATCATTCATGTATTATTCACCTTGTCCTCCAGAGCAGACATCCTCTCTTTGAGGTGAAGCTGGAGTCTCTCGTTGGACTCTGACAGGAGTTTGTCCACCGTCTCAGACAGACGCTTGTTGTGCTCCTCGTTCATCTTCTCTCTCTGCCGTGCCTTTACAAACACAAGGACATTTTTAGAAAGGTGCACACGACATACGACCCAAATAAATGAGATATTAGCTACAAGAGACTAAAAGAAGTCTCTCCTCACACTTCTAAGTCCTGAGTGCGCTAAGACAACTAGCAGCACCAACACTAAACTCGACTGGAAGAGTCTGAGCAGATATTTTATTTCTTCTGGACCGGTCCAACTGTAAATGCTTTGTGGCATAAAACGTACACAGAATCATTGGTGAGGAAAACGGCTCTCGATTAGGATGAACCACTCCTCTACACCTGTTTGCTTTAGTGAGTGTGTAAAGAAATAAGCCAAAGAAAGAAAGGACAGAAACGACCTTCTTCTGTTCTTCTGTTTAACTCGTGATCATCTTCTTTCTTTTCTTAGTGTTTTTCTGCTACATTATTATGTTCTTATTTGTATAGTCAGGATTAATTGTAAAGTCCTGATGTCTCCGAGCTCTCTCTCACCCTGAGCAGCTCCTGGTTCTTCTCCTCCAGCTGGGCCTCCAGCTGCCTCAGCCTCTCCTCCACGTTGCCGTGGCGTTCCTCTGCCTAAAAACAGGACAAAAGAGAAACACATCGTCTTTTCTGTGCTAAGATGTCTCGGTGCATTCAATCCTCTCAGAGCTAACGAGAGCGTCTCTCATTAGCTTTGATTTCCCCTGAGAGTGCTTTGTCATCCAATCCTGGAGAAGGACCTTCCGAAGGGCCGAGCTTAGGTGTAACTCGGCGGAGTTACACCTAAGCTCGGCCCTTCGGGAAGGATGGGGGTCACCGACGAGAGCAAGCGTCTACATATGCCAACCTACACCCGGAGGTTCAGGAAACAAGCAGCAGCTGCACGAGGAGAGGACAGCGAAGCAGCACGACCCACAAAAAGACCAAAACTAAAGAAACCATCACAAAACACCACAACTATGTTTATTAGGCATATTATAAAAATATAACCAGTCTACTGGCTCGGAGTTCTGTGCGAGCCACTGGACTGGTGAACATGTTTCTGTGGCACAGCCTGTTCCAGAGATAAGTAGCTCTAATGGGCAGGGTCTCCTTTCAAATCAGTTGGCACTTCCTGTTTGTGTTAGACACTAAACAGAAGAGTTTTCTGTGTTTGAGGGAAGAGGAGAGGTACCAGCATCAAGTTCTGATCCACACACACACACACACAGGGTTCAATAAGGCGTCGCAGCTTTGGATAGAGTCTGATACTGCACTTAACCAGGCGCTCGTCGTGTAAACGATGAACTGGAACTCAAGTTTTGGAAATACGACCCCCTGAATCCGAAATTCTCTCTCGGCCGGGTTAAGTTCAGTGACAGATCACATCAGTGTTTCCGGGTTCAGCTCCGTGAGTGAAGCTCATCTACCTTCTGCTGAGTCTTAGCTCCTTTTGAGCCACACAGAACACACTACGGGATTGACAAGGAGGAGGCACGGGCAGCGTGAAGGTCACACAAAAGACGAGCATGACGGAGAGAAAGGAGAAAGAGGAGAGAACAGGACACACTTTTAACGTGAACTTCAGCACAATAAAACAGTGTCTGAGGGAGAAACAGACAACAGGACACGATGACATAGAGTTAGAGGTGGAATAATTCAATGAGGAATGTTGTATCATGATGGAATAATAAGCTCCTCCGACTATGAGCGAAGAGTGGATGATTTGTGTCGACGTCTTGGAGCTACACAGCATTTCTTTCCATTTCTAAACACATCAGTCGATCTGCTCCGTTCTACAGAACAACCGCTCAGTTTGGGTTATGTGAAGTGTGGCTGCATGAGGCACTGATCCACAGTCAGTGTTACCTGCAGCAGACATGGGAGATAAACAATGTGCTGCTGTGGAAACAGATTTTAACCACCTAAAAAAAATGAAATACTTTCACTGCTTTACCATGAGGCAACATGTTCAACGACAAACCTTCATTCATATCAGTCTACGCTCGCTTTAAAAGTCACCAAACATTTGACTTCACAGAACGAGAGCTGCCTCGTTTGTTTGGGACTTTGAACTAACTTTAGTTTCTGTGTGTTGAGGCAGCGGGAGATCATCGGATCGGTTTTTATCAGAAGTCTGGAGGCTTTGAAAGCACTGAAAGACACTGCTTAGCTTCCGTGCTCATCCTCCGTTCTGCTTTTCCAAACTCGAGGCGTGCTGACCTCCATCCACTGCAGGTAACAACCCAAACTAACAGCTTAAACAGCTTAAACGACACAACAGGCAAAAGTTTAGACTTGAGGGAAAGTATTATAGTATAGTGAGTCGTGTATTATTTGTATGTATGTATGTATGTATGTATGTAATACCTACATGACTAAACTCATTGAACTCTGATGCATCCTGGGAACAGTGAGATCCGATTCTTTATCCTGCCGATGTGTAAAACTAGTTTTTGGTCTTTGTCCACGTCACACAGGATTCAAACTCCAAATTATGGAAAGTCTCATGTGCATGTTGTTAAAATCTAATAAAACTGAATGAAGCAGAATGAAGACGACACGCCTGAAAAGAAGCTTCCTGATAAGTTACAAAAAACTCGGCTGAGAGTGAGAAGGAATGCTAACCTAAATTTCAGAGGTGTGCAGTGAGCCAGCTCCGATACTAATAAGGTGCTACGTTCCTGTGTATGTTCTCTGCAGCAGCAGCGTGCGATGTCCAAGACAAAGACTCAAACTATAAATGGACAAAAACTTGAGCCAAATCTCTAAAAATAGGTCGCTGTGGATATTTGGAGTAACACAAACAATGGCTTCCTGAGCAGCTTCCGCAGGGAGCTCCTGACTGCTGCGACGTAAAGGAACTGATCTCAGCGTCCATGATGTGTGTGCTGTCAGGACTTTTACTGAATTCATACCGACTACATGGAGTGGGGGGCAGTGCTGGTACCTTGGTGAGGGCAGCCACCCTCTGGGCCAGCTCTGCTTCCACCTCAGGCAGAGTCTCGGCCTTGCGGATGGTCTGCTGCAGCTTCTGCTCAGCCAGCTCCAGCTTCTCTTGGAGTTGCCGGTTTCTGTCTTCAGTCTACGACAAACAAACCAAAAGCAAACAGTCATTAAGCACGTCGAAGGCTCGTCCGGGCTACACCCGGGCTCAGGAGTTTGCTTTCAGCTCCACAAGGTGAAGAGAGTGGGAAGAAATAAGACTGGAGGTCAGGGGGACAGACAGAGGGGGACAAAGGGAGACGGGAGAGAGGGGACGGGCAGGAAGTGAGGCATAGAGCATTCATAATGACACAAAGACAGACAAAACCCAGAAGAAAAGAGGAGAGAGACATCTCCATCTCAGTGAGGACATGTAAAGAAACAAGCCAGTGTCTTTGAGGCTTCCCATTCAGCGCCCGCTGCGCCGCTCACTGTGTGAACGCAGCAGGAATTCATTAGAGAGCGGCAGGCGATTCCTGCTGGAGGACGACTGACACTCAAACAGCAAAACCAACGAGTCTTATGTGACTCACTCCAAGATTAGAATCATGTAGTATACATATGTGCAGATGTTAGAGGCTGTTATATCTCGACAACATCGACCAAGTTGCAGTGACACAGTGTGAGGCGTACTTGTCTGAACAGCGACTCCTTGTTGGCCACTTCGTTCTCCAGCTTGTCGTTGAGGTCGTGGACGGAGGTGGCCTCCCGCTGAGCTGCCAGGTAGCGCTTCTCCAGCGTGGTGATCCTCTCCTCCATGTCTTCCTTCTGAGCCATCGACTGCACATACGTGACAAAACATTTGCATCAGTGCCTGAAAGTCGTTATGCGTTCGTGGATATGGAACAAAGAGAAATGAAATGTTCCATGATCTTAGAGACGGCACCTTTGACCTTGTTGTTGTGATGAAATGTGTAAAGGGAAAACATTTCAGGGAACACACTTCGACATGTTATGGTAACAAACAGACGCCCCGCCTCCCCCCACCTCTCTCAGGTCTCTCTGTAGCCGTGTGTTCATGTCCTCGGACTTGATGAGGTCCTTCCGAGCCGTGTCCAGGTCCTCCTCCAGCTCATTGATGCGTGAAACCATAGAAGCCATGCGCTCCTTCATCTGGCCCAGATCAGCCATCTGGCGCTCCACCACTTCCTGGAGCTCGCCAACCTTCCCGAACACGGGCCCCGACGACGACTCCTCCTCCTGGCTCAGCGAACCGTCCGATGACCGCTGCGGGTGAAGTAACACAACTGTTTTAGCAAGTGCACACAAGATGTGGAGAACACTCACACACGCGGGACGCGGTTCGGTTCAGTCAGATAGCAGCACAAACACCAGTGAACTGATGAGGAACAGACAGAAACCAAAATGGAGGAAAGATTAAAATGGAAGAAACTGAGCTCGGAAAAAAACTCTGAGGGGTCTGACGTTTAGAAGACTAAAGACTGATTCATGATTCATGTGACGTTCATCTGTAGGCATATCCTAAACATCAGTTTACCTGTCACAGTTTCGATTTTAAAGACATGCCGACCCACCTTGTATGACTTTGCTCATAGTGTTTGCTTTGCTAGGATTTTGGAGCGGCACCATCACCAACCCACCATGTCCGGTCTCCAATCGGACCCTCTACATAGTTTCAGTTCAAACTGCCACACAGTCGTGGCAGCTTGTGTTTTCGTGTATTAATACTCATTAACTGTGACAACTCGTATTTGTTGCTATATGAGGAGTGGACTCGCTGCTTTGCACACAGAGGAAGTTTGTTTGAGTCACTAACTCTTTTTGTTTCTGCTGCCTCATCTCTTTCTGTTCCAGGAAATATGTAAACATAAAATGTATGTCACTTCCTTTCCCCTGACGAGCTGGGGTGTGAAAATCCTTTTATGAACATAATGTTGATGAGATTCACAGCATGAGTTTGACTCTCTTTATTCTGAGCTGGGACATTCTGCAGAACGAGTTGTCAGTGGTAACCTGGATTGTTCCCAGCGTGTCGACCTCTTCCAATATTTGCATCTTGTCCGTGCATGTCGATGACGTCGCACAGCACAGAGAGATCGCTGCATGCCGGAACAGAAATGTTTCATTTTTCTCAATAAATGGAAGAAAAACTGGAAGATTTCTGATGCACTGATGCATACTCACACTACACACTTGTCACTGTGGCCTTGTCTCCTGCTTGGCTTTCACACACACACACACATCATTTGACATATGCCGTTGAGTAACCTCACCTTGCCATTAGTGCTTGGTGTGTTTTCAGAGTTGTGGTTGACCTCGCTGGTTCCATCTGCCAGCCCTCTCTTCTGGCTGTTCTGCTCCCTGAGGTAAGCCAGCTAGAGAGAAACAGCAGTTTGTTAACGTCTCACGCAGCCCTGCTGAGAAGCATCCCGACAATTATCTGGCTAACCGCTCACCAAAGAAAGAGACCGTAACTAGTTCACTCTCTTTTATCAGCTGTGGTGCGCTACTGTGTGTGTGTGTGTGTGTGTGTGTACATGGGACACAAAGAAGTGCAGCTCGCAGAGCTCAGAGCGCCGAGGGCCTTCAGCTCAAACCAACCACAACTATTCTGGTTGCAAACTTGCATGAATCAGCTGCAGTGTATAATACAGCCTCTGCCACATGGCCAAACAGCAAAAAGCTTCGTCGCCTGAGGACGTAAGGTTACTAATAAAAGCAGAGTGGCAAGCGGTTGATTCTGTGTGCGTGTGTGTGTGTGTGTGGTCCGAGGAACAAAAGATGACCGCAGCATGAAGTGCTGTAGCATGAAGCAGAGAGAGGAAATCTAGGACACTTCTTTGCCAAGATCCTCTGAGCCTTTTGTCACTTTGAATCCCATTCAACACTCTCCAGCGCACCGGAGACTCTTCCCCTCTCTGCATTCATGTGCACACATGCACGCTAAAGAGACGTGGAAGTCTTTTTCTCACAGTGGATTCAAAGTGAAGACTGAACTGACTTCAGTGCCATCAGGAGCTAAAGTTCATCTTTTTTTTTTTGGCAGGATATCCTGCTGTAAAAATCTGTTACATGATAAGAGCTGATTGTTAAAGCTACATGTCGGACGGCTCTCGGCACAGAAGAGTCGTGCGTTCAATCAGTTACGGTCACAGCACTCGACTAGCGCGGTGAGATAACTTTCACTTTAGATTCCTGTGACGATCAACAATATAAATAAACTTCCTAAAACAGAAGATCCACCAATAACACCAAGAAAAATTGTATACAGCGTCAGAATAAAAATAAATAAGCATAAATATTTAATATAGAAACAAATTATGGCGGTCAGCATCTGTTTACTGTATTGTTGAGTTTAAAGGAATCACTCACCAGGGGAACAACAACAAAAAAAACATTTTTACTTCAGGCGGTGGAGTTTTGATCACATGGATGAAGAAGGATAGTTTATAGAGGTTTTAGTGTCGAGGCTGAAGTTCTGTTTGCTCACTTCTTTGTGCGACATGGTGAGCTGCTCCTCCAATGCGCTGCATCTTTCCAAGGCAACGCGGAGTCGCTCCCTCACCTGGACAAACAAAAAGGAAACTTTCAACTCTCTCACGTGTTCGCATGTGCACCGTCTTCTTCGTTCACTTCATTTCAAAACAGACACGCGGTCGTACCTTCTCATCGAGGGCTTTGTGGTGTTCGAAAAGTGACTTAAGGGCTTTGAGGACCTCCACTTCACTGGAGACTCCAGCTGGAGACTGAGCCTGTCTCTTCACCACCGTCATCCTCAGACTGCGCTCGTGGCGAGACACCAGGCACTCCAAGTGCTCCAACAGGAGCTGAAAACACAAAGACAGTGTTAACGTGTGTTACCGTGTTAACGGGAATCAGTCTCGCGGTTGTTGTATTTCCACCATGATCGCACAGGTTTGTTGTTTCTGCACTAACAGGCCTCAGCTGATTTTTACTGATGTGTGTTGACGATGTGTTCTCACTCCACATACGATATTTAAAACAAAAGGCTGTTCCACGCAAAGAGTGTGCAAGCACAAACAGGTCACACTCGGAGACAGTACTGACTAAAAACACACTCGCTGAGATACGGTGGTCTGTGATGAAGCAGATTGTCGGTGGTTGAAATATTTTGTTGATCGAGCAATTTGCCCACAGCTCGTGACAATGGTCTGGATTGTGGGAGAGAAACCGATTTGTTAACCAGTGTTATGACAACCATCCATACCCAAAACAGAAACATGCAGGGATCTGACACTACACTCTCCTCATCAACGGAGTGTGTGTGTGTGTGTGTGTGTGTGTGGACACGTCATACTAACCCGTGTGTTGTTTCTCTCCGCCTTCAGCTCAGCAATCTCCTCCTCCTTCTCCAGTAGCTGCTCCCTGCAGATGTTCACCTCCTTTGTCAGTGCAGCAAACTCCTAGAATAGAAATGTACAAACGCAGTCACGTAACCGCTGCTCGCTATGCTTGGCTTTCTCTCAAGGCACTGTGCTGGGAACGTTAAAAAAACGTTGGTTATACGGAGGCAGGGAGCTCACATCAATCTTAAATCCTGCCTGACAGCGCAGGTGTTCTGTTTTTTGATTGGCCAGCAGCACGACACGGCTACACTGCGGCTTGACCTGATCCTGGTAACAGCCTGATCCATCTCCTGCAGGCTGCTGCTGTCCACCTACTGTCAAATAAGAGCGGGAAGCGGCCTGATAACATGACAACTTAAATAAAGCTGAGTGAATTGGTCTCATTAATGGACAGTGTAGTCGCTCAGTATGGGTGTGGGCTTTGTCTTCTTGCCATGATGACTCCACACAGATCTGATGTAATCTCCCTCACATCAAACACAAAGTCAGGCGGACTTCCTGTTCTCGGTTTGTTTTCCACTGCTTCAGCTTCAGCTGGCCTCTTTTAATTACGTCACTCTGTTGCGTCTGGAGGATGAAAACAGGCACTACAAAGAAATATCTGTAGATATCGTTCACTGGCTCAGACCAATCACAGCATCCACTCAGCAATGCCTCTCCCGTCTCCTGGCTAAAACCGTCAAGAGGCGTGGATCATCAGAGGACTTGAGGTGGACTGAACGATGCCTGAGACGTCAGTGACGTCAGCTCCGGCATCTTTCTCCTCTGTTAGACGACATCGCTCACATTCACATCGACAGGCACAACAATAACCCGCCGTCCATTCAGTGTGAGAGAGAACACAACATGCTGCCACTCACACTGTTTCAATAAACCTCACGTTACTCACAGCGTTCTCAGGTTCTCCTCAAACAAATGCAGTTGTGCACACTCACACACACACACACACACCACACACACACACACACACACACACACACACACACCACACACACTTATGGATTACACGCATGGTTGGACCTAAAGAATGTGCCATCCTGATTTTTTGCCCTGCGAAAACTAGCACAGACACCCCGAGTGGTGAGGCCTTCTTTCTACGTTTCCGAGGGTGGGATATGTGTGTGTGTGTGTGTGTGTGTGTGTGTGTGTGTGTGTGTGTGTGTGTGTGTGTGTGTGTGTGTGTGTGTGTGTGTGTGTGGAGAAGGGGGGCTGCTGCTGGAACTGATCGTTCTTTTCAGTCACTACCACAACTATTCTCTCTTCCCTTCACTCCAGCCTCTGAGCTTTTCCAGCGACTGGCACAGACTCTAAAGGAGTAAGTGGGAGTTTGCCATTGGCCACGACCGAGGTCTCCACTCTCTGCTGAGCCAATGAGAGACCACGAGAGGCGGGGCCAGGGCTAATTACAGAGTGGCTTACTTCCTACATTCCAGAGCAGACGCTGAGGTTGAGTTGTACAGCGACCTTAAGATTTCTCTACGCCTCGATCCGCCATTTATGAGCCTCTTCTGTTCCCTGAATGTTTCTGAACTCACCATCAACATGAAAATCATGCTGAGTAAAAACACATGGCAGCGTCTGAACTTCGGACTTTTATGATGGAAGTACAGTTTGAGGACTAAAACTCGCAACAACGAGAGACTCAGCGACGATCAAACCCAGAGTACTGACACAAAGATATTACTTATTAATCAGTTACTAAAAAGTATCATGGCAGACTTTAATTCATTGTTCTTAATAATGTATGTGTATAATATACATACATGTTGTTTTGGTTAGTATTAAAGGTGCAGTGTTTAGGCTTTAGTCGCAGCTAGTGGTGAAGTTACAGATTGCATCCAACTGAATACCTCTCACCTCACCATTCTCCCTCTGTAGATAGAAACGTCTCATTCTAAAAGGTAAGAAACATGATTCTTATTATTTTAGGTTAATACATAAATGGAAACATCAGTTTTTCCAACTAGGTTGTAAACCTGTAATGTAAACACAGCGATCTGATAAAATTATACAAATGTTCATATAACATTGTTGTTGTTTTAGCGATTATAACTCGGCGACAAGGCGTACTGGACCTGACGATAACTCGATTAATAAAGGAGAAAAGAAAATCTAACCCTGCCGCAGATTGCTCTCCACACACACAGCCCGAGTTCATGAAAACTAAAACACACACTGCACACAACAAAACAGCAACAGCTGCTGGAAAGTAAATTGAAAAACGTGCAGCGTCTCACTGCTACGTCTCTGACTGTAAGTGACAGAAACAGTAAGTGTTGTAGTCAGGCCTTCATGCATGCAGACATGTCAAACTCATGGCCTGTGGGCCAGATGCGATCATTTCATACGTCTCTTATTAATGGCCCGGCCGGTAACTCCCACCGCTCATACTACAAATCCCACGATGCACTGCAACAGCTGCCACACAGGTCAAGATGCTGTCATTGGTCGAGACCTGTGCACCGCCCCTCCCCTCGCTGTTTATTTCTTGAAGAATGCACAGCGACAGAAAAGGTCCAAACTCAGAGTTGACTTTGAAAGCAGGTGGGAGGCTGCTGGCGAGGCACACAGGCTTACTGACAGGTGCCTGTCTCGTTTGTACTATGACGCACTAACGTCCTGTGTCATAGTCCCGGTCTTTAGTTATGGCGTACTGGGTGATGTGAGTCTGACACCGCTGCTTTACGGTAACAAACCGTGATGTTTTGTTTTGATGTTTGTGATCGCTGCATCCTCAGACCGAACGATCAAATCCGACAAACACAGCTGAGAAGAGTGAAAACATTTCACAGTTTAATCCCTGAGTACAGAAATGAAATGTGAACATGCAGACTGAACAGAGTGGTAAGCTTGTATACATGCGATCCCATCCTGCCTGCAGCAGCACAGGACGCTGGTGCACGGCTCAGCGCCGTGCTGGTGCGAGGTGGACTCGGCTCCTCTGTAAGCCTCAGAACAGGGGAGGGGATTAAAGGGGGGTACGCAGATATGTGTGCCAAGCTGTTAAAGGAACAGTGTACTAAAACACAAAGGCTTTTCAGGGATAACTGGAGCTCTGCGCCGTTATCATCTGCACTGCATTACTGTTACTGGGAGGGAGTGAAGACATGGGAGCAATACATCAACAGCAATAAAATGTTTCCTTTACTAAATGAGATGGGCTGGATTAAATGTTCATACGCCTTTTAAAATCATTTTTATCTTGTCTGATACATTTAAGATTATTTCTTTGTAAAAAATAAATAATACATTTCGGAAAATTAAGGAAATTAATGTAATGCTTAAAGCTGCAGTGTCAGATACTTACAGAATATAATATTCATAACTTTGTTTTTTAGTCTTTATGTTTCTGTTGCCTCAGAATGAGACTACGATCTTTGTACAGTAGCCGAGAAAGGACAAACTGAACACCGACTCTAGACCGGGCCTCTTCTGGAATAACTCTGGTCAGCACAGAGAAATTAAAGTACTTCATATTTTCTATTCTAATCATGAAGAGAGGAGCTGACTTCTCTGCTGAGTGAGGCTCCTCCGTGTTAAAATCCATGTCATGTCTGACTGCAGCTGGTCTGACAACACACGGCACTTTATTCTAATTTGAACCAATTTACTCGACTCTTTGATTCAGACTCGACTCGTTCGACGTGAATTTGACAGAGACAGATGAGAGCGTGGCGGCTGATGAACTGAATTGATGAATTTGAGACTTATTGTCTGAATTTGGGACCGAGATCAGAACCGACAGACGTACCTCCACCTCCACCTCCTCCGCCTCCATAATGACTTCAGCCGCTCTTAAAAGCTTATAGCGTGTGCTGAAATCTGACACTGTGCAGAGGGCATCTGTTCTGCTACAGGAGGACTCACTGTCAAAAACTAATTAGACACCACAATGGCTCCTATTCAGAGCTGCTTAGCCCGCTGCCCAAACACACACACACACACAGAAAGTCATTTTAAAGAAGCCGTCCGAATGCTAGTGTGCACGATCTCTCCCTTAAGTCTGTTGTATTTAAAGACTGTCGTCACCGTCATGTGTCATGACATCTGAAAACACTTTAAAATGAGGCTGCAGGTGAAACATTTAAAAGGTAACTCGAGTTCCTTTTACTTCGTCATTATGCAGATTTAGCAGCATCGTCTCATTCACTACTTGAGTAATTTGCTTAATCGCCACTGAGTGTAACAAAAGGAGACGTCATAGTCTCGTCGTTCTCTCGCACAGCTTGTCACGGCGACGCAGACAAATTACATAATGACAGGCTGCAGTAACCGTGACAACCCTACACCTGCAGACGGGAGACGGAGGTAACATTTAGTTTTTAAAATGATTCTCGAATTTGTGAAGAAAATCCGTTATTTTTAGAGAACAACAACAGCTGTTATTACTGTCAGTTATTCTAACCTCACTTTATCATTGCAATAACTGAGACTTTAATTGTGCAGCAGCTGCTGGTTCCTTTAGCTAACTTTAAGAGTATTAAAGCAGGTGGTCAATAAAGACCTGAACATCTTCACAGTTTGTCGAGTTGAGTTTAAAGCTGATTTTTTAAAGAACTCTGTGCTCTCGTAAACACGTTAATCAGAATCACATGTTGGCCTGTCTTAGTATGAACGTCTCCTAGAATTATTAATGCTCTAGCTTGGCTAAATATTTTGATATAATATTACTGAGAGATCAGTTTAGAGCTGGAACTACACTTCTTCTTACATGATCGACGTCCACATGTTGTCTGGACTTCATTTCAAACACGCACATACAAACACGCGTTCACGTAACAGTTATCTTCACCGAGCTGCCGTTTATCACACGTAACTCACAGCACAAAGTCACAGACCGAACATTAGCAACACACACAGACTGGAGGGAGACGCGTTACTATCTGATGATATTTTCAGCCCGTTATGGTAATTACTGGGGATCACCGGATCCGTTAGATATTTAGATATTTCGATAGTCCTTACTCTGAAGGTCGAGGTCCAGCTTTTAGAAACAGGATAAGTGAAATTAAAAAGCACGTCTGAATAAATCCTGTCAATACGAGTTAATGGAAAGACTAAACGAGTCCAGGCGCTCTGACTGTAAAACACACGGTGTGTGTGTGTGTGTGTGTGAGGTTAAAGTTTGTTTCAGTTACACTTCTTCATCCTGACGGGTTTTCTCTTCACCTCCCTCGTCCCGACTGTCTCTTCTCATCTGAACAGAGGAACTTCATCTTTAACCACGGAGGATTAATAGAGAAGTGTAAGGCTCATTATTCACAAGTGTACAGAACAGCTTTGAGCTCTGGACACGAGGGCCTCCGTCTGAATATGAGCCTTTCCTCAGACATAACATCGTACTGCTTCACGCAGAAATCCCGCAGAGCTTTAGGGACAGCTGGGAAAGCTTGTGGGAAGCGGACAGCAGAAAACAGTTTGGGTTGGCGTCGGGCCGAAGTGAACGCAGGAGCACGGCCTTCACTTTCCCGTCCTGTGTCTGTTCTCTTGAAGTTTCTAATTCAGCTCACAACACTTGCACTCTGTCACTTTCATGTCACTGTGGTGAACAAGTCACTCTTTGTCTCCGTCTTACCACCGCGCACTCTCAATTCACGTCATTGTGCCGCTGACCGGACTGAAGGATTTGGTTGGCGCGTTCAATTGGCTCTTTGAAAATCATCAACGAAATGTCACAAAGTTCAAAGTTACACCTGCAATTTGTTTTTACAAACAGAACCATCCACCGGGTTTTGACTTTTGCCACACAAACACTGAGCTCCACCTCCATCCTCTTCCTCTTTCACTTCTTGGAGTTTCTCATCTTGCACAACAGACAGAAAATAGAGCATCAGCTACAAAATGTGATGATCTGTTCATTAAGCATCTTAACTTGAACACTGCACTGCAAAATCCAAGATATGCAAACATACAATCCGGATCAGTTGACGTGTGACGTGCAGTGATTCTGTGGTCACTTCAGTCCACGGGGTCCTCTCTCTGAGTGACGGGCAGCCGGGGGGTCTGTTACTCAAACCAGCCGTCCTGGATTGGATTTCATTGCCTCACCGGTACCTGAAGCAACAGCACGGCTGTTTTTTATGGTCTGAACGTCTGCTAAGACCCTTTTAGCAGCAAACATGACATCAGTTAGTTTACAGTGTCAGGTCCACGTGTCAAAGCAACGTCAAGTATAAAGATTTACAGCCCAGCCACGCTCAAACACTAAAAACACCACGTCAGCATCACCGTGTGAAAAAGTCATCGTGTAACAATGATCATAACAACCGGCCAGTGACAATCCTTTTACTCTGGGGCTCCCAGCTCAATAGGATTAAGAAGATTGGACTAAACTAAACTCCTGCACGAGTCTCGTGTTTCAGCCTAACTCACATTTTAATGCCTTTCTTTGTGCCACTGATACGAACAGAGAATTTCACAGAGTCAGAAAAGTAAAAGTGCAGATCGAACTGACAAGATACAAGTCGACTGAAGAGCGTTCTCGACTAACGTTCTGGAGGAGGAGGTGGAGGAGGTGGGGTTAGAGAGGAGCAGCAGTCTGGAATAAACATGGAAACAAATGAATGAAATGACACAAAGCATGTCGTTACATACGACCACATCTTTCTCTTTTACTGCGTCAACAAACTTCACAGCAGCTGAACACACACACACACACACACACACACACACACACACACACACACACACACACACACACACACACACACACACACACACACACACACACACACACACACACACACACACACACACACACACACACACACACCAAGTGAAACTATTACAAGCCTTGGCTGACACAGAAGCACAGAAATTGACTTCACCGCAACATGTGGGCCCTAAAATTGGATTACTAAAGAAATCTGTGTGTGCGCACATTAAAACTGGAGTCAATTAACTATCCACAAAATGAGATTGGCTCAGGGAGATTTGGACCAATTAGGGCTGCACACAGAAACACATTCACTAAGAGAAGAACAAATAGGCACCGTCCTACGGGGCACCGCTGGAGTTTGAAGAAGCTGTTGACGTGTGAGCGAGCTGCCCTGGAATGTTTGTGCATTCCAGTGGAAGGGTACTCTCACCAGGAGGGAGGAGTGCACCTCCCCTCCACCTCCCTACTGCCGGCCTGCAGACCAACGCAAACGCTCAAGGTGGCTCAACCACACGCAGAGTTACTGACGTCTCAGTGCAGTCGCCAGGCTAAAGGTTCAGGTTCAGTTCAAACTTTTTCCAACTACGTGTCACTGAAAATCATTTTTACCACGACCATTGACATCTACAACATTCCTGTGCCCGCGTGTACGGACCTGCGTTCATTAATCTTACACCCAAAACCAGGAGGCGAGGACAGAGGTGCTCTGGTTTGTAGTTCAAGCAGTTTTGACCAATCACATTTGACCAAGGTTTAGTTGACGGACAGGAATCTCTGAACCTGTCGGCTATTGTGTGACAACGATTTAGCTTTTTTAAAATGCAGATATCAGTTTATGGAGATCAGCACAAAAGTGTCTTATCATTTTCACGTATCGAATTGCCAATCGGACTGCAGAGGAACAGGATATCTTATACCTGAAGCCCAGAAACATTGGCCGTGCCCCAAGAGGCTAAATCATCATCAGATTAAAGCTGATGGCCTCAGAGACTGATCGAGTCAGGCCATGTGGTCAAATGTTTATTTAAATACTGATAAATTTTCAATAACTCTGGGGAGCAAACCAAAGAGAAGATGTCAGAAAAAAACGAATTATCAACCCTGCTTTGGACTTTGATACTAATAATAATTATAATAAACACTTAAGTCAGAATTAAACAACATAAAGAACCCGTGGGATCAAAGACACATTATGTATTGAAAGCACAGTCTTCAGTCTTCACAGTGTTTTAACACGTGTCACTCCCAGACAAAGTGCAGTGAGAACAGAAGTGTGTTACACGGCGTATTAGCGCCAGATTACAACAGAAAAAGTGCCTCCACTTTTAGAACAGCTGGATTTTCTTCCCTTGCAGATACAAATCCCAGGAGGCCTGGCCGACAGCCAGACCGTCAGCTGAACGCAGCAGCGGCACGAGCAGCCGCGCAGACACACGGATGAATATGAATATGAACCGCTTTCATCTGACTGAAGGCGTCGGATACCTGATTACCTGTTACCCTAAGAACAAAAAGAATTTCACATGTTGTGATTAAAACCTTTTCTGTTAAGCTCGTCTGTGATTTGTCCAGGACACGTCTGAAAACCTAAACATGTTCGTGAGTCCGTCCATCGAAAGGATAACAGCGGTAACATCTGGAAATCCTCCATTCATTGTCTATAGCTTGTGAGAATTCATTGTCCAGCTTCAGTTTAGTATTTTTTTATGTATTTTGACAGATTGGATTCTTCGGTCTGGTCTGGTGATCAATAAACAGCCTCGGTGTTAACTCAGAATAATGACGGGGATGGAAACCACCAACGATGTGGTCATCAGTTAAACATCCATAAACTAAATGTATTCTGCTCTGCGTTAAGTGTCAGCTGAATGAATCAGAGTGTGTGTGTGTGTGAGCTACAAACAAAGGCTTTGGCATCCCACGCGTGTGTTTAACATCACGTCTTATCACCTCATGTTCCGGGAAAGAGGAGATACTATCTGCTCTGCTCTCCCCCCACAGTCCGTTCATCAAACGTTAAACAAACCCTGAAATAACGGCGTCTTAACTTCATACAGCGGACACATATTTAACTGCAAGGACAACAACGCTTAACTGATTAGCAGCCTCTTATGCATCATTAAAAACTGGAACCTGATCCGTGTGTTTTAAATATAAGAGCGCAGAGGCAGAAACATGAATCTTTAATATGACAAAGACCTGCAGGCAGACGGACACAGTCAGGATCGCTGTTCCCTCCACGGCATGTTGCAAACAGAAGCACAGCTATGACAACATCTGATGTAGCTGCTCCGTTTGGACAGGAATGATTGTGATTGGTCAGGATGTTATTTATTAGACTGGCCTCCTCATGAATAATCAATCTGCTTGTTTAAATTCTCATCAAACAGTAATCAGACTGATAGCTCATCATGGTGCACCTTTATGCATACTTCACATAAGTACCCATCATGCTACGCTCTGGTCGGGTCGGAGATTTCTATTTTCACATCATCCAGCTGTGGTTACTCCACCAGGTGGTGGTGGTAGGAGATGGGTGGGGTTATGGGTTCTCCCATGAATATCACACAGTCTTCAAACCAGATGTGTGCCAGTGAAGAACCTCCTTCAGATCAAACTAAAGCTTAAAGTTATGCAGATTTTAGAGCGTGGACACTTTGACTGACAGGTGGCTGTAAGTTACAGATTCATTCAGCCTCCATGATCCACGTCTTTGCCGATAAGCTGAAGCAGTACAGCCAACATGGCGCCGCACATTCTAGGCTTTGGAAACCTACAGGTGACATCGCTCACGCTCGCTCTGTTCGTTCTTCATACCGTCATTAGTCGGCACAAGCCGAGACTCGGCTCTGACTTTCTCTACTGGGGCTGCCAAAGATCTGAAAGTGAGAGTTACACTTTGGCTGGCAGCGCAGCAGGAGCGACTCGGGCAGGGTGCTCTGCAGGGAGTTGGTATTTCTGTTTAAATAATGATCAACATGTCATCCACTCTCTCTCTCACTCACCTGGGGCAGAGCCGTGTTAAGCTGTCTCTGCAGCGAGTCCCTTTCATGGCTGACTTCGTGCAGTTTGCCCTGGGTCAAGCCCAGATTCTCCTGAGTCTCTCGAAGAGTGTCGAGAAGTCGATCCCTCTCCTCCAGCATGGACACCATCAGCGACTCGAAGTGGCCCTCCGAGTCCGACTGCAGCGGGGAGCCGGAACCCCGACGGCCTCCGCCTCCTCCCCCGCCGGGCCCTTCGGCCTCGCTGATGGTGGGCATCACTTCGCACATCATCTGCAGGCGCGGTGGTTTGGATGGGAGGGTCAAGCCGGGGGAGAAGAAAGAGTTTGGAGTTAGAGGAGAGACGACATACATGATAAACTGCAACACCAGTGTTAAACGTCTGAATTAGAAGGACATGAAGACATTCCTGTGAACAGTATCAGTGGAATGCAGCTGTTATAAAAGTTATTGATTACGCCTGTGATTTCCTGTTTCTCTGCTGTGAAAAGGACTAAATGAGTTTAAGGGTCAGTTCAGCCTCTGGCAGTAATATTCAGTGAAAGTGTTGGAACACTCTTGTCCTGTGTAACCCACATCTTCTCTCTAAAGGACACTGCACAGAGAACCACAATCAATATTTTCCAGTGGTTTTTCCCCCCCAACGTGCTTTTCTGCCTCCAAAATCCATCCGAGTCTCATCCCAAACCCAAAGGACCTTCGTTAACCGACATCGCCTGAAATCGTAGACTCCGGACACCAAATCGTTTCCCTCTAATCCCTCAGTGTGTGAAAATTATACGTACACCAGAGAAGGGGTCAAACAACAGAAAGAGTTAATGAAATCAGCTCGAAATGATGAATAAGAGTTTACTGAACGCTGTAAACTGAAGTGATTTAATCTTGTTTCAGATAAACTTCAGGCAGTGTGACGGTTTAAAATTCATCCAAAGTGATTGAATCACTTCTCCCTGCAGATGCCAAAGCACTGGCCGTTACAACAGCTTCCTGGCTGAGGAGAATGGAAAATCAGCTGAACCTGCTTACTGCTACTGGACATTCAGGTTAAACTACACTGGTCACAACAGACACACAGAGACTGAAAGAAAAAAGCTGCTGTCTGAAGATTTTGGAGTAATATCGTGCGTAACAACAGCTGGACAGGAAGGTCTGAGGAATGAGAACCACCCTCCACACCGAGCAGCTTAGGACCCGCAGACAGACTGTTAGACAAAGGGCCAAAAATCATGTGCGCCGGATTTAGCAAACCTACAAGGAACAACAATTTACAAAAGGGAACAAGAGCAGTAAGCAGGAGCCTTCATCTGATTCTTGCGCCAACACTCGGCTGTGTCCGAGCTGGACCGTACCTGTGAACAAACCCGACACAACAACAACAACAACTACTATCATCGGATTCAGCATCATTTCTGCTGGAAGAAGCCAAACTTAACCTAATTTATCAGACCAGAGGCTCCATATCCAGGTCAAGCCACTGGAGGCTCAACAATGTTTATGAGGGGGAGGGTCATCACTCAGCATCCATGAGTGACAGATGGTGCGTCCACACACAGACATCACGGCGCATCAGAAAGCAAAGATGACAAACCCAGGACGTGAAAAGTGACTCCTCACACACAGGAGCTGTTCTTCTTCACACTTTTATAAGTAACTATAGTTTGTGTAGATTTGTCTGTCCGTCCTGGCAGTGGGGTCCCTCCTCTGTGGCTCTTCCTGAGCTTTCTTCCACCTTTTTTCCCTGTTAAAGGTTTTTTGTGTCACTCGAACCGAGGGTGTCACTACCTGTACAGACTGTAAAGCCTTTTAGGAAAATGGACTTTGGGCTATACAAATAAAATCTGATTTAAATACATGTGATATAAATATAATTAAAGACCCACAACATGTGTGAACACAGCAGCATGGATGAGATGTAGAGTTCTTGTTGAGCTCACCTTTGCAGGATAAAGTTTGTTGTCGTTTTTTTTCAATGAAGTCCAGGTAACTCCAAATGTTACAGCCTCGGCAGAGCTCCACAGAGACGCACAGTCATTCAGAGCACGCAGAGCTGGGACTCATTAAGGCTGGAGGAGGATGAGATCCTGAAAAAAAAAGGCCTCAGAGCGAATCCCCGAGATAAAGTGAGCGGAGAGCGGGGGAGAGGAGATGAGGCGGCGGGAGGGGGGCAGCAGCGGTCCAAGTTTTCCCGGCTCCGGCTAACACCGCGTTAGCAGGCTAGCATCAAGTGAAGCGGATGATTGTAGCATGATATCCGAGCCTGGAAGCGAAGTGTCCGCTCAAAACACACCGAGAAAAACCACCCGAGCACAGGTAGACATGTCACGGGGCAGTGAGGTGACGTGGAAACACGGTTGTAGCTCAGGCTAGGCTAGGCTAGGCTAGGCTAACAGCGTTAGCTCTTTGGCTTGAAGTCAGTTAGCCACTAGCCAGCTAGGCAGCTAACACACACACACACACACACACAAACTGACGCGTATTAATCTAAATAAAAGCTCTGCTTCGTATAAAAGTGCGGTATCTCATGACTGCGCGTCTTACATGATCGAAAATAGTTTTAAAAAATAAAGTTTTTAAACGTGTCTCGGGTCAAACGGTTAGTTTAGCATCGGCTAGCGGTTAGCTTCCCAAAGTTCCAGCGAACGTTTGGTCCGTTTGTTAAAAACACAAACTTTGTATTCCCTTCGTGTTTCTTCCTGTCCGAGTTTATGTCGCTCTCTCGGTTTGTTTAAAACAACAAAAAAACAAAGAACAGGGCTCCGGTCGTCGCTCCGGTTCTTCCCTTCCTTCCCTGTCGCCGCTGCCTGCTGCCAGAGCTCCGGCAGTCGGACAGCCAATGGTGGCTCCGTGCGTGGCTGGCTCCGGTAGTCCGAGCGGCGGCGGCGGAGGAGAGGAGAGGCAGCGGCGGCGGCACGGCCAGTTCCTGTCGGCTGCACTCAGTCTGATAATATAACACAATTCATATATTATGATTTAAAAGTCACATGCAATCATGCACCTGTTTAAAAACCTGTTTTTAATGTTGTATTCTTGTAATTTGATACTTTTATGGTTTGTTGCTGTCTACTCTTATTTATTGTAAAGGCGCCTATGAAATAAAATGTATTATTATTATTATTATTATTATTAATATGATCTGTTATGTAGGCGCACTCCTCTGTACATACTTATACATTTAGATAATAAAGACACTCCTACATCCCTGTTTAGTCATTTCAAAGTGTTTCAAGATGAATTTAATCAAGTTATTTTAACGTTAATCGAAAGAGGAGAAGATAAAATGTTATTTATTGTTCATTTTTTTATTGTTTGTTTGAAGAAACTCACTTGATTAGCAGTTTTCATGTGCAGCAGCTGAATGTAGGTCACCCAGAGAGGAGCTTCAAATGTTTCTAATGCTCATAAACTCAATATATCATCTGCAATGAGACGTTTGATCCATGATCCACACTCCGACAGCACTGTTCAGTCATTTAAAGATGTCAGAAAGTTATTTTAATCAAAAGAGGAGAAGATAAAATGTTGTTTATTGTTTATGTTTATTGTTTGTTTGAGGAAACTTGTTACAGCTGGACGTGAACAATGCAGAACATATGTGTAATATGGCTTGGAATAATTCATGTTTTGATGAATTTGTTGTTATTTATTGGACTATATTGTACGCCTATAGAAAAGATGATTGCATTTGACTGCACTGAGGCAGTACATGTTAAATAAATGCAACACGCTAATATATTAAAATTGTGTTTTTAGTTTCTTTTTGATTAATTGTACACAGTCATTTATCCCCATTTGTGGTTATAAAACATTTTTATTTCTATAGTCACTTTATACTTATATTTTTTATAGATGTTTAGTAACTTCTTTATCTTCTATGCAAACGTCTGCACATATTTAAATCCTATGCAAAAATTTTATATTTCTGTGTACATATTTAAATGTAGATCTACCTCAGGTTAGTTTTAACATATGCATACTGTGTTATAGGGCCATTCCAAATCTATCTATCTATTATATACCAATACATATTTTTATATATATTAATCAAAATATACACTTAATGAATATTTTAAAGCCATTTTATAAAAATGAGAATATAACAAATAAAAACAAAATTTAGTATATTAGCGTGTTGCATTTATTTACCATGTACAGTGCAGGCAAATGCAATCATCTTTTCTATAGGCGTACAATATAGCCCAATAAATAACAACAAATTCATCAAAACATACACTTGATGAATACTTCCAAGCCATATTACACATATGTTCTGCATTGTTCACGTCCAGCTGTAACAAGTTTCCTCAAACAAACAATAAACATAAACAATAAACAACATTTTATCTTCTCCTCTTTTGATTAAAATAACTTTGTGACATCTTTAAATGACTGAACAGTGCTGTCGGAGTGTGGATCATGGATCAAACGTCTCATTGCAGATGATATATTGGGTTTATGAGCATTAGAAACATTTGAAGCTCCTCTCTGGGTGACCTACATCCAGCTGCTGCACATGAAAACTGCTGATGGAACAAGAAACGCTCACACGGGGCCGTGGACAGAGAGAAGAGCAGCGCCACCATGCGGAGAGTCAGCGCAGCACGGCTCGTGTTTCTGCTGTAATAACGGGACGTCGTGGCAGGAAAATAAAATGACTGTTTATAAACTGACATGAAACATTATAATTACAATATTTAGACATTCTGCTACATGCTGTGACCTCCACCCCTCTGTCTGCTGCCCCGTTTGTAGTTCTATTTCATATTTTTGTAAAACGTTTTTATTTCTACTTTTACTTTCTACATTTTAAGGCGCAGGTGTTAGCACAGGTTCACTTACTAACACAGTTATATTTTTAATTTCTATGCACATGTTTAACTTTTCTGCAAATGTTTAATTCCCCCCAAATGCTATGGCTGCTGTGACACAGGTTAGTTCTAATGTGTGTTTAACATATGCTTAAATTTCTCTCTGGATCAATAAAGTATCTATTATCTTTATTTTATTTTATAGAGTTTGGAAGGAAGGTAGTCAGAAGAATCTATGCAGACACAGGGACGACATGCAAACTCCACACAGGACCGTGCTGCCCTGCATTACACAGAGAACCTCAGTCATCACAAAACAGACTCTGTCTCTTGACTGTTACATGTCTGGACCAGAGAAACAGTGAGAGAGTGTTTTTGAATGGCCTGTCAGCAAACTGTCTTTCAGTTATGTACCGAGCAGGTCTCTCAGGTCATCAGCAGATGGATATATTTGTGAATGGAGGCTCGGTGATGATTCTCTGTGCTTAGAGTTTAAGAGTTAATGTCGCATTTTTGATAGTTCTAGTCTCAAGTTTAGAATATAGTTATTTAGCTTTAGCACAAGGAAAAGCATTCAAAATGGTTTGAAACATAGAAAGTTTATGTTGTATTAGGAATGGGAGGAAGGACACGTAGACGCTACCGCAATAACTTTAAAGCATATTATTAGACTTGAACCACAAAATACAAATGACTCGTGGCCAACACAGGTCAAATAAAATGAATAATAAACTGGAGAGATACTAGAAACTCTCACACACTGTCCTGTTACTGGAAGAAAGAAGACGACACAAGCAGACAGCAGAGAAAGCATTTTCTATTGATCCATTAATCGAATGTATTATTTGACTTAATGGCTTTCATGCAATTATGACACGATCATGCTACACACATACTGTGATATATAATAGTAGACGCAGTTGTAAAGCTACATGTGATCTCATAACAGTACACAGGAGAACTGAGTCACCCAGAAGCTGCAGTACCAGTTGATCGTCCTTGGTCTGGTTTCCTCTTTGGCTCTGATTTGAAGTATTTCCTCTTTGAGCTGCGATGAATATTCCTTTTAAATGAGCTCATAGTTTTAGTAGATACACATACTGATATCAAAATAGCTTTGCATATTGAAATGTAATCAGCACAGGATTCTGCTCACAGTGCTGTCTTGGTGTAATATTCAAATGCAGGCAGAGGTTGGTATTTGACTCTTGATAATTTGGCTTTGTACGCAGCCGCTGCACTGACCACGCCGACAGCTGCAAGCAGACATGAATCGATGAAAACCAGGTTCAGGTTCATGACTGGAGAAAGGAGAAGCATAATGTTAATTCAGTCTCATTCAAGGCAGCTGAGCGGCCTCCGGTGCCCCCTGCTGATCTCTTCAACCTGACGGGACCTTGGTAAATCCGGTGCCTCGAGGTCTGACGACAGCCTCTCTCTTCACACGTCCACGTTGGCCTTCGATGCATCCCAGAGCGCACCTGGTTTTGCGGTTCCCTCTTTCGCACGTCATGACTAAACAGCTAATGTACACCTGAACACAACAGGACACACTGTCATATGTGAGATGAAACTTCTTCTCAGGACACTGGAGACAATTGCCACGTAGAAAATGAACAAAGCATGTCAATGAAACCGTACAAACACAAATGAAAATAGAAAAAGGTGAATTAAAAAACAAAGAAACAAATAAATGATTTTGTTGAACTTGCACCTGTTGAAAACTCAGCTGACGTCATCAACCAACCACGTCCTTGACTACAGCTGGCAGCTGGTGTTGCTTCATGCAGGATGTACAATTTTCCAATTCGTCCGCAATGGAGAGCTAAAACCAAAGGTCCTGCAGATGGTGGATCTACTGCCAGAGTACCTCAGACTCCTCTGCCAACACTTTGATTCAATGCACTTCATTATTGGGGCTTTCTTTGGTCGTAGAACAAGAAGCACTCACTGCATCCACATCAAACTCCTTACCTCATCTGATGTGGATGCCTTCTTCCTCACTTTACCTAGATTTAATGCCGGGAGAGGGCCGAAGAAGATATTGTCAGATATTTGCACCTTTGGCTTTAGTATAAAGATGTTTTAAACTGTAAGTTTGATGCCTGACATGTAACTCTGATATTCACTGAATCATTTAGAGACGATCACAGAGACATTTATAGCCCCCTGCTCCAGGTGAACCACGCGATCCATTCCTCACCTGGTCATGATGAACTTGAAGGCCTCCATGCTGAACCTGTATTTTTTCAAGTCGCTGTGGGAGTGGTGTTTAAGGGTCGAGTCCTTTAAACACCTAGTGACAAAAAAGAGAGAGAGAGAAAACTGTTAACGTCAGTGTAGAAGTAGCATTTCCCACATCACAAATGAAACTTCAGTTTCATCCTAACTGGAGGATGTGATGACTAAAGCCTCTCTTGCTCTGTCATTTTGCACTTTGCAGTTGACGCAGGCTGCCTGCAGGTAGCGCTGCAGTTCTGGTTATGACCCTCGACTTGCATTAAGTCAGTTAAGTTAAGTATAAACTTGAGCAGCAGTTTCCATGGCGTCGTCTCAGCTGCCACAGAAAACATAAATGATTTCTAGGCTTTGCACTCATGCCTACCCGTTTTCAATGATGGAGTAAGCTGGCCTGGAGTTGATGTTGCTACTCGGTGTTGCTTTGCAGGACTCCACAAACAGCACGGTGTTGTTGACTGAAGAGGTGGCTGCTATCTGCATGTGAATCCTCTCAGTGACTTCATAATCAACAGGGTACAGATTTGGATCGAACACTGTCTTGTATTCCTCTTTGAACAGCACAAACTCGTAGGTGAACGTGCCGTAGCCCTTCTCCTCCACCACAATGTTGTCCCTGTTTGCTAAAAAGGCCAGGGACACTTCCCCCCGTTTGGGGTACTGGCAGAAGAACAGGATCTCGGCCCTGTGTTTCCTGGTGATCACAGCTGTGCCTCTGTCAACCCGGATGGTGATTTCATTCTTGAAAACGAAGTTGTCTTCATCTTCCTGCAGAGTATATACGAGTTTATATGTTCAGTCCTCACACTGCAAGTGCCACAGCCGCTGAAGGGGACGACAGCGATGACATGAGTGCTGTTGGAGTGAGTTTCCAGGCTGCAGGTGGGGTCATTGAGCCGCAGGTGATTCTCACGGAGTCCCTTCAGAGAACCTTTATTAATCTTTACAGTCATCTTGGACTCATCGCAGATCACTCTGGGTTTATGTAGAGCAAACATATACAGTATATGCTCAACTACATTATGTGGATAACTGCACAACATAACTGTTTTAAGATACTGTACATGAAAAACACATACACACACACACACACACACACACATGCATATGCATATATGCATTTATTTTTTTTAAAACCTCAACACAACTAGTCATATAGCAAAAACAGGATCAATTAAAGCTGCAAGCAGCGATGGGCGGGCCCTCGCACGGGCGGCAACCACAATCTTAAGCAGATGTGAAAATTTTGGACAGGACCTGAATTGTGACCTTCCACTGTATTGGCAGATATGAAAATGTAATGTCAAATCCAAACACCTCAAGACATAAAAGCAAAAATGCAATTTTGTTAATTACAGCGCCTCCTAGTGGACAAATGACACCAAATTTTATTGGCACACTTTGGGGCACACTTTGCACGTGACCGAATGTGGTCTGCCGATATATCAGCAAACGTCCTGTTTGGCGGCGTTGCAACAGTGATTGGCTAACATCAACTGGCATGAACTATCAATGGGGCAACCCACAGTATCTGTGGATATGACAATTTCATTTCAAATACAAACGCTTCAGGAGCTATGAGCAAAAACAATGTTTAGCTAATTACAGCGCCCCCTAGAGATGGAATAAATGGGAGGGCACATGCACTGTTACTGTTAATCCCCACTGTAATGCAATAGCGTGCAAGAGCTCCTCTTTGCTACAGAAATGACACAATGCCTTAAATTTCAGCTTCTTTTTTGTCTTTGCAATGTACTTTTCAGTCGATGAAATCAAACTGTTTCCTGCAACACCTATCCCAGTTTTACTCCAGCCAATCAACCATGCACATAACTTTTTTCAGTACCTGTTTTTAGGCTCAGGATGAGGCTATATTCATGATTTTGTACCGTCATACTAACCACAAACGTCTTATTGATTATCAAAAAAAAGTTTCAGGGCGTTTCTGCAACCATGGTAACAGGAGACTCTGTGTCAGACGAGGTCTCACATGTTGACTAAAACTAAACTTGACAAATATATATATATATATATATATTTATATATATATATATATACATACACACACACACACTATTTGTGCATCTTTATGACCTTCTACCATTGGTATTCTATCACCATATATCTATTTTCAGTGGCTTCGATCCGACTTCCTTGCCCTTCAGCAAAGATGGAAATCAAACTGGACATGAGAATACACTTCCTCATTCACCTGCTCGTCTCTCGTCCAGATGAACATCGAGCTGCACCGCCTCTTACTCACTCTTGTGTCATTTCGCCAGAACCAGTGACAAGTAAGAATGTCACATGGAGTTCTGATGAGCTCCGCTTTCCTGTGCGAGACAACATGTGAGCTGTGAGCTGAGGTAGTACGTGACGAGGTGCATCTTGGCATCGAGTCGGTCTGGTGGAGGAAAATGAAAAAAGAAACCGTCACATATCACTTACAGTTTACACAGCAGTCATCTACAGACATATACAAACTATGATGCAGTGTTTTGCGGTCAGGTGAACTCGGAATTATCTGCACCACACATCAACTGATGCCGTACAACAGCTTAATGCAACATTATTGAAGTAATGAAATATATATGATAATATAACATGAAGTCAGTGATGTTCACAAGTCATTTTTTCCAAGTCCAAGTCAAGTCTCAAGTCTCTGTAGTCAAGTCCAAGTCAAGTCCAAGTCTTTGACGGCAATGCCAAGTCAAGTCTCAAGTCAAGTCTCAAGTCTTTTGTCCCAAGTCAAGTCTCAAGTCTTTGACGGCAATGCCAAGTCAAGTCTCAAGTCAAGTCTCAAGTCTTTTGTCCCAAGTCAAGTCTCAAGTCTTTGACGGCAATGCCAAGTCAAGTCTCAAGTCAAGTCTCAAGTCTTTTGTCCCAAATCAAGTCTCAAATGACCGAAATAAACGTTATCATTATGGTAGCATCGTGTATCTTGACCCCACACACATTGCACGATGCTGTTCGTCTATTACCAGTCTGTGTGAACTCTTTATATCCGAATGAAATGACAAATGGCACAGGTCGAGGCGAACCCGCTGTTGCCATGATCTACCATCGGTCAACTGACGTCTGTTCCTTCGCTGCTGCACGCATGGGTAGTGAGTGAATGGAGGGAAATATTCAGGCTGCCTCCGGTTTTCATTGTCAAATATGACCTTGCAAACATTTACGTTTAATTAAATGAATAGGCTACTTATAATGAAATTAAAATTAAAAATTATTCACAAGTCACACACGAGTCACAACAGACAAGTTCAAGTCAAGTCTCGAGTCATTGGGAGCAAGTCTAAGTCAAGTCGGAAGTCTTTGTTTGCGCAACGTAAGTCCGACTCGAGTCCAAGTCGCTAACTCGAGTCCCCATCACTGCATGAAGTACTCTTCATAGTTTAGGTACAGTTTGCTTTTCTTTTAGCATGTACAGTAGTATTCACATCATGATAAACTGTTTTCACATTTGTTTTGTTTGTGGAACACTTTCTGACCAGTTCCCTCCAGAATGAAGGACATTCCCAAAGCGCTCTCTCTCTCTGTCTCTCTGATCATCGACACAAATCAAAGTAAACTTCTTCGTGTCATTATTTTGCAGTGTAAATATGAGTCAGACTCAGATTTAGAAGCTGGTACATGAGATAAACAAAGTCAGATCACACACACAGGTAGATGATCAGAGTTTAGTCCGTGAATCCACCTGGATAGTCTCTGCTTCAGAGACATTTCAGGCTGTCTGTTTGAGGTTTGACCGATCTCAGTGTCTGCCGGCACGTTTTTTGCTGACACCCCTGTGATGTGGACTGCCGGTGCAGAGACAGACAACCCCACTGAAATGAATGAAAGACCTCTGTTCTACCCGGAGAGCCTGATCCTGTGTGAATCCACGCTCACTGCAGAGTTCTGACCCAAGAACCAACAGAGAAGGTCTTTTATTATTCCTAAAATATCCACACTCAGTTCAATTCAATTTATTATTTGTCACATATCATCATGAACAGTTATAGTCTCGTCCCGTCTTCTCACACTTTATCCGTTTTTATCGGGTCGCGGGGGCAGCAGCTTCAGCAGGGAGGCCCAGACTTCCCTCTCCCCGGCCTCTTCATCCAGCTCTCCCAGGGGGACCCCAAGGTGTTCCCAGGCCAGCCGAGAGACAAAGTCCCCCCAGTGTGTTCTGGGTCTTCCCCGGGGCCGCCTCCCCATGCCCAGAACATCTCACCAGGGAGACGTCCAGGAGGCATCTTCACGAGATGCCCGAGCCACCTCAACTGGTTCCTCTCGATGCGGAGGAGCAGCGGTTCTACTCTGAGCTCCTCGCGGATGGCCGAGCTTCTCACCCTATCTCTAAGGGAGAGCCCAGCCACCCTGCGAAGGAAGCTCATTTCGTTCGTGTTGTTATGTGCGGAATGGGAGCAGAGTGCGCGCGCTGTTTGCGTGTGTAGGTAGGGGCCTGTGGGGCGAGTTTGTGTCCAGGGACCATGGTCATGATAATCCGTCTGTGCGCACAGAACGTTTGGGCCTCCCAGGTCTGACCGCCATCCTCCCCCACCATCGGAGCCAACTCACCCCCAGGTGGTGATCAGTTGACAGCTCCGCCCCTCTCTTTACCCGAGTGTCCAAAACATGTGGCTGCAAGTCCGACGATACGACCACAAAGTCGATCATCGAACTGCGGCCGAGGGTGTCCTGGTGCCAAGTGCACATATGGACACCCTTATGCTTGAACATGGTGTTCGTTATGGACAATCCATGGCAAACCTAGGACCTGATTGCCTTTGGTGACCCTACCAGGGGCATGAAGCCCCCAACAACAACTGGGATCATTGGAACACGCAAACCCCTCCACCGCGGTAAGGTGGCAGCTCCAGGAGGGGAAATGTAAAATGTGTAAAAGAATTACAGTAACCACTTGTAGCAACTATAATGTTTTTATGACTAGATTTTTCAGCACAAAGGAGCAAACAACTGTAACACCCAGTTTTCTGCCAAAGGACATTCCAGTTGAAACAAAATATGGACAAAGACATCTGCAGAAACATTCTGTTCACAGGATCATCTTCTATCATATGATAACTGACTGACGAACAACCACAATAATGTGTTTCCTTCTTTCTTTAATTACTTCTTTAGAAGAACTTGTGATGGAGGTGGCATGCAGCAAAGTTTCCTTAAAGTGACACTACATGGATTTTTTTTATTTTTGCTTCCTTATTAAATGTTCCCAGTGTCAGAGTGTAATCCCACTGTGGTAAATATGTTCAGCTGTACTCGAGTATTTGTTCTCATTACATTACTTATGATCATTACAGCAGTCAGTCCAGCTCGGCGTCTGTCTTTCAGCCTTTTATTTCACCAACCACTAAAAGTCAGTCCCACATTAACTCTTGTCCGGCGGCTTCTTGCTCGCTCACTCTCTCATTTTCTCTTCTTAGCTTCCTCCGTCAGCGTCCTCTTCACTCTCTTCTCCTCTGCCATTAAGCCCATAGAGGCTGCTGAGCCCAGTTACACTGCCCACCAGGACTGGCCATCTGGCTTAGCGTGCATTTGCCCGGTGGGCCGACGTGCTATTTGGGCCGACAAGTCCCGATATATATGTATTTAACGAGAAGATCACACACCACAAACACACTCTTGGGCTTAGCTTAGCTATGGGCAATGTGGGCCGCGCAGGAGAAAAAAAATTCGGGCTGGGGGGTGGGGGATATTGGTTGTGGGCTGCTCTGGTCCAAAATGCCAGGGCCAATTTTTTGTCCCAGTCCGCCCCTGCTGCCCACCTTATCCAGCTCCTGTTCTGGCACAACACTGGCTCCTCTCACCGTCAGCATTCCCAGTAAACTTGCTGGTGGTCCAAAATACCTGTTGTATAACACTAAAACTCCCCCGGTACTCTGAGCTCACAGACTGAGCTAACATGAGCTAACATGAGCTAACAGCAGCTAACAGACTGAGCTAACATGAGCTAACAGCAGCTAACAGTCTGAGCTAACATGAGCTAACATGAGCTAACAACAGCTAACATGAGCTAACAGCAGCTAACAGTCTGAGCTAACATGAGCTAACAGCAGCTAATAGACTGAGCTAACATGAGCTAACAGCAGCTAACAGACTGAGCTAACATGAGCTAACGGGCTGAGTTAACATGAACTAACAGCAGCTAACAGACTGAGCTAACAGCAGCTAACAGACTTAGCTAACACGGGCTAACAGCAGTTAACAGACTGACCTAACATGAGCTAACAGCGGCTAACAGACTGACCTAACAGCAGCTAACAGACTGAACTAACAGCAGCTAACAGACTGAGCTAACATGAGCTAACAGCAGTTAACAGACTGACCTAACATGAGCTAACAGCAGCTAACAGACTGACCTAACATGAGCTAACAGCAGCTAACAGACTGAGCTAACGTGAGCTAGCAGCAGCTAACAGACTGAGCTAACAGCAGCTAACAGTCTGAGCTAACATGAGCTAACAGCAACTAACAGCAGCTAACAGACTGAGCTAACATGAGCTAACAGCAGCTAACAGTCTGAGCCAACATGAGCTAACAGCAGCTAACAGACTGAGCTAACATGAGCTAACAGCAGCTAAGAGACTGAGCGAACATGAGCTAACAGCCCCTAACAGACTGAGCTAACAGACTGAGCTAACATGAGCTAACAGCAGCTAACAGACTGAGCGAACATGAGCTAACAGCAGCTAACAGACTGAGCTAACAGACTGAGCTAACATGAGCTAACAGCAGCTAACAGACTGAGCGAACATGAGCTAACAGCAGCTAACAGACTGAGCTAACAGACTGAGCTAACATGAGCTAACAGCAGCTAACAGACTGAGCGCACATGAGCTAACAGCAGCTAACAGACTGAGCTAACATGAGCTAACAGACTGAGCGAACATGAGCTAACAGCAGCTAACAGACTGACCTAACATGAGCTAACAGACTGAGCTAACATGAGCTAACAGCAGCTAACATTTCCTCCATAAAATATGATCCAGTTTCACCAGAATCAGTGAATGTAATTAAGTTTTGTTTTTGCAGTATTATGTTTTTTTGAGCTTCTCTTTCCTGAAACTAGTTCTATAGCTGGTCTATTGTTCTGAAAAATTGTTCACATACCGTTCAGGTTGGCACAACTGTAACAAGTTCCTGGTGACCTGCCCGTTTTTAAGTGGATATAAAGATGCTGCACGTCCACTTTCTAAACAGAGCGGTTTGGAGCATCATGGCTTCCACACAGGTGCTTCTGCTTCAGCTGCTGCTGGTCTCACTGGCGTCTGCATCGCATCACTACGGGGGAACTGTGGCCTTCACTTACAAAGGAAGAAACCCTGACGGAACATTGCAGGTGAGTGCTGCAACTTTTAATGATGTGCAACATCCGTCATGGATCATGTGTCAGTGTATTGTTATTCAAAATACATTTTGCGTACACTGCTAACAGCTACATGATGTTATTTTATTTAAATCTTAGGACCCCAAAAACCCGTAAATGTATTTTTTGAGCTGTTTTATAGATACTCAAGTGTCCACACTCGTCTACACTCAAAAAAAGTTTTGGGCCAAAATTCAGGACTTATGCATTTTAATTACATAGAAAATTTCCATCCATTTGAATTACATGGTTTTAATATAAATGTATTTATAAACTTAATGTGAAGCAAATAATAAGATTTATGTAATAGTACTAATAAAGTCAATGTGCTTCCCCCACACTGTAGTGTAGTAGTAACCAGGTTTATGCATTCAATATTAATAAAGCTTGTTTGCCCAAACCCAACAGTGAAAATGAATGCAGCCATTTTGAGTTTATTAGTACTATGTCAAACATCTTATTACTCGCTTCACATTCAATTTATTTATTTTTTATTTATATTAAAACTATGTACTTCATATGAATGGAAACTTTCTATGAAATTGAAATGCATATTTTTTTGAGTGTATTTTTGAGTTTAAATTTTACTTTTGTATTTACTTTCCAATTTCTATTTCTGACAATAAATAAAAATAAAATAAACATTAAGGTGAATTTTAGTCCACCCTGATTAATTTCATCTTGTAAAATCAAGCAACTTTATTTGATTAATTTTATGTCTGCAAAATAATTTGATAGTTTGAATTCCCACTGGCTAAAAGGGATGACTTCCAGTCTTGCTTTATGAAGCAAATACTTTTTTCTAAATATTTTTTATGGAATGATCCTTTGTCTGTTGTATATTATATTCTTTTACCATGATTATTTTTTATCATGTTTATTATGTCTTTGTCTTTGTCACCCTATTCATCTCAGGTTTCAAAGCTTCATAGACATATTGTGGTTATATCAAGTGTGGCCTTGTTAAAATAAATAGTATGATAAAGGGATATAACTTGTGTGTTTACAGAATATACAAAGTTTCTCTTTCTTTTTTTTTTCCACAGGTGGACTTGCGAACCACGTCTGTGTTTAAGGAATGTTCCCGCTACTACCACCTGTCTTGTTACAGTGGCAACTGTGGGAACGTTTCCAAAAGTCAGAGAGGCGTGGTTGCCTCTACTGGACAGTGGTGTGAAACTGAAACAGTCGAAACATGGAAGGTTCCAAATGACAGATCTTTTCAAATGAGGTGAGTTTTTTTATTTGAGTTTAAATCATATATTTTATTATTTCAATTTATTATTATTGTGCTGTTATATAAGTTTGTGGCACATCATCAACCCTTCTAAAAGTAATCCAGTTGCAGACAATTGTATTTGTAGTTGTAAAAGTAGTTCCTGATGAATGCAGTATTTTAAGACAGTTTTTTTTCCCACACATACCAGGACAATCGGCTGCTGTTGGGTCCAAAACCGTAATTCACTTAGCAGTTGGAATCTTCTGACTTTTGTGGATTTGGGAACAAGATCTGACACTGGACAACCAAACCGATCACCACACGTTGCCATGCTACATGTCCTAAGGTGAGTTTCCTTGTGCAACAATTTTTTGGGAGGATAATTCAGGCTAATAATTTGCAAAATGTTGTATTTACATAAAATACTAAAGGTGTTGCTTTAAATTATTTGTGTTTCCGCATACAACATGTATTGAACTGCACTACACCACCAGCATGTCACTGGATTTATTTTATTTTTGCATTTGATTCTTGATTGATTCTGTTGCATAAAAGTATTTTTTGCCAGAAAAACTGCCAAACTAACTGTTGTGTATCTATAGAGTGCCTGAAAACTGCCCACGGACATACAGGATGATGGCCTTTGATCCTGATGGTGACAGAGTCCGTTGCAGATATGGAAATATCAGAGGTGTAGAGTGCAGCACATGCCACCAACCTCCAGGCTTCTACATAGATCAGGTTAGTTGAAAAATCAGCTTCCTGACACACTGTGCAATACCAAACTGATGCTTTTCCTCACTTGACTACTATCCGTTCACATACTTAGGACTCTTGCACAATAGACTACCGATCTGCCAGCAACAACAGAAGAAAAGTTTTTGGATTCGAGATGGTGGTGGAGGACTTCCCACATGAGAACGTCATTCTGAGCTACAGTGATGGATCCACAACTCCACAGGCCACGAACATGACAAACATAAGCACAACTTACCCGAATGCCACCACTACTCCTCTGAGTAAACTACCTTTGCAGTTCTCTGTTTTTGGTGAGTCAGGTTTTACTTGTCCTCATTAGATATATGATGAGATTGTTGTGGCGTTGCCTTTCTGTGAGCATAAAAGCTTTTAAAGTTTTGATCCATAGACAGCGGCAAAGTGGCAATTTGGTATTTGGTAGCTATTGGTTACTTATTGCATTTTATTTTTTAAATCCAGTGGACCCGCCCATTTCTTCATGTCAGGAAGGAAACTACATACCAATGTTTGTGGTCCCAACACCTCAAAATGGAGCACGCATCCAAGCACAGGTCAACAAAGAGGTGGACATCAGAGTCAAAGCACAAGTTGGACGCAGGGCAAGGTAGATGAGAAGCAATGTGATCAATCTGGCAGCATTCCCAGTATGTCAGGGAGTAAGATAACGTCGGCATTAACGAGAAAATCTCTGGTTTGTTTTGTTTTCATGCAGAATACGAAATCTCTTAATGACCAGGCCACTGAATATCAGCAGGAACAGGACCACACAAAACGAGTTTGCCATTAGTTGGACGCCTACTCCAGATAACATGGGAGAGAAATTCCCAGTCTGCTTTGCTGTCGAATCAGTATCTGGGTGAGCCCAAGGACGTACACATTTTGCAGAGCTGATGTAACCAGCTTTTAATGACAAATGACAAACCCGTCTATCTGAATGACTAACACTCATTACTCTCCTTGCTTTTCAGGTCTAAAATCTTTCACTCTGAGATGAGGTGTGTTCTAGTGGACGTTGGGAAGGAGCAAAGTGAGTCCAAGCGTAACTTTAAAGTCAAAGTTTTGTAGTGCAACAACAACTGTAATGGTTTTCACCAAATGGAATGATAAAATGACAATGAATTACAATGAATGATAAAATGACAATGAATTACAATGAATGATAAAATGACAATGAATTACAATGAATGATAAAATGACCACAGTAGCGAATATGGTTGCAATAATGACAGTGATAATATTTGTAGTGGACGAGGACAACAACAGTAGCCACAATCCAGAAGAACCTCCTGGACAAGAGAGCACAGAAACTCCAGGTAAGTTTGGTTAGTAACATGCATTAATGAGAGAGAGAGAGAGAGAGAGAGAGAGAGAGAGAGAGAGAGAGAGAGAGAGAGAGAGAGAGAGAGAGAGAGAGACAGAGAGAGAGAGAAAGACAGATAGAAGGGAAGGAGAGTCCCCCAGCAGTCCAATCCTATGGCACCATAACTAAGGGATGACATGAGCCAGCCCTAACTATAAGCTTTATCAAAGAGGTTGACCGTGTCTGCCTCCTGAACCCAGAATGGTAGTTTGTTCCACAGAAGAGGAGCCTGATAGCTGAAAGCTCTGGCTCCAAATCTACTTTTGGAAACTATAGGAACCACAAGGAACCACAAGGAACCCAGCGTCCTGAGAGCGCAGTGTTCTAGAGGGATAGTAAGGTACTATAAGCTCTTTTAGATATGATGGTGCCTGACCATGAAGAGATTTGTAAGTAAGGAGGAGAATTTTAAATTCTATTCTAGATTTAACAGGGAGCCAGTGCAAGGAAGAGATGTGATCTCTGATCTTGGTTCCTGTCAGAACACGAGCAGCAGCTGCCGCTGGTTTCACCTGCATCTGCATCGCATCACTACGGGGGAACTGTGGCCTTCACTTACAAAGGAAGAAACCCTGACGGATCATTGCAGGTGAGTGCTGCAACTTTTAATGATGTGCAACATCCGTCATGGATCATGTGTCAGTGTATTGTTATTCAAAATACATTTTGCGTACACTGCTAACAGCTACATGATGTTATTTTATTTAAATCTTAGGACCCCAAAAACCCGTAAATGTATTTTTTGAGCTGTTTTATAGATACTCAAGTGTCCACACTCATCTACACTCAAAAAAAGTTTTGGGCCAAAATTCAGGACTTATGCATTTTAATTACATAGAAAATTTCCATCCATTTGAATTACATGGTTTTAATATAAATGTATTTATAAACTTAATGTGAAGCAAATAATAAGATTTATGTAATAGTACTAATAAAGTCAATGTGCTTCCCCCACACTGTAGTGTAGTAGTAACCAGGTTTATGCATTCAATATTAATAAAGCTTGTTTGCCCAAACCCAACAGTGAAAATGAATGCAGCCATTTTGAGTTTATTAGTACTATGTCAAACATCTTATTACTCGCTTCACATTCAATTTATTTATTTTTTATTTATATTAAAACTATGTACTTCATATGGATGGAAACTTTCTATGAAATTGAAATGCATATTTTTTTGAGTGTATTTTTGAGTTTAAATTTTACTTTTGTATTTACTTTCCAATTTCTATTTCTGACAATAAATAAAAATAAAATAAACATTAAGGTGAATTTTAGTCCACCCTGTTTAATTTCATCTTGTAAAATCAAGCAACTTTATTCTAATAATTTTATGTCTGCAAAATAATTTGATAGTTTGAATTCCCACTGGCTGAAAGGGATGACTTCCAGTCTTGCTTTATGAAGCAAATACTTTTTTCTAAATACTTTTTATGGAATGATCCTTTGTCTGTTGTATATTATATTCTTTTACCATGATTATTTTTTATCATGTTTATTATGTCTTTGTCTTTGTCACCCTAGTCATCTCAGGTTTCAAAGCTTCATTGACATATTGTGGTTATATCAAGTGTGGCCTTGTTAAAATAAATAGTATGATAAAGGGATATAACTTGTGTGTTTACAAAATATACAAAGTTTCTCTTTCTTTTTTTTTTCCACAGGTGGACTTGCGAACCACGTCTGTGTTTAAGGAATGTGCCCGCTACTACCACCTGTCTTGTTACAGTGGCAACTGTGGGAACGTTTCCAAAAGTCAGAGAGGCGTGGTTGCCTCTACTGGACAGTGGTGTGAAACTGAAACAGTCGAAACATGGAAGGTTCCAAATGACAGATCTTTTCAAATGAGGTGAGTTTTTTTATTTGAGTTTAAATCATATATTTTATTATTTTAATTTATTATTATTGTGCTGTTATATAAGTTTGTGGCACATCATCAACTCTTCTAAAAGTAATCCAGTTGCAGACAATTGTATTTGTAGTTGTAAAAGTAGTTCCTGTTGAATGCAGTATTTTAAGACAGTTTTTTTTTCCCACACATACCAGGACAGTCGGCTGCTGTTGGGTCCAAAACCGTAATTCACTTAGCAGTTGGAATCTTCTGACTTTTGTGGATTTGGGAACAAGATCTGACACTGGACAACCAAACCGATCACCACACGTTGCCATGCTACATGTCCTAAGGTGAGTTTCCTTGTGCAACAATTTTTTGGGAGGATAATTCAGGCTAATAATTTGCAAAATGTTGTATTTACATAAAATACTAAAGGTGTTGCTTTAAATTATTTGTGTTTCCGCATATAACATGTATTGAACTGCACTACACCACCAGCATGTCACTGGATTTATTTTATTTTTGCATTTGATTCTTGATTGATTCTGCTGCATAAAAGTATTTTTTGCCAGAAAAACTGCCAAACTAACTGTTGTGTATCTATAGAGTGCCTGAAAACTGCCCACGGACATACAGGATGATGGCCTTTGATCCTGATGGTGACAGAGTCCGTTGCAGATATGGAAATATCAGAGGTGTAGAGTGCAGCACATGCCACCAACCTCCAGGCTTCTACATAGATCAGGTTAGTTGAAAAATCAGCTTCCTGACACACTGTGCAATACCAAACTGATGCTTTTCCTCACTTGACTACTATCCGTTCACATACTTAGGACTCTTGCACAATAGACTACCGATCTGCCAGCAACAACAGAAGAAAAGTTTTTGGATTCGAGATGGTGGTGGAGGACTTCCCACATGAGAACGTCATTCTGAGCTACAGTGATGGATCCACAACTCCACAGGCCACGAACATGACAAACATAAGCACAACTTACCCGAATGCCACCACTGCTCCTCTCAGTAAACTACCTTTGCAGTTCTCTGTTTTTGGTGAGTCAGGTTTTACTTGTCCTCATTAGATATATGATGAGATTGTTGTGGCGTTGCCTTTGTGTGAGCATAAAAGCTTTTAAAGTTTTAGGTATTGGTTACTTATTGCATTTTATTTCTTAAATCCAGTGGACCCGCCCATTTCTTCATGTCAGGAAGGAAACTACATACCAATGTTTGTGGCCCCAACACCTCAAAATGGAGCACGCATCCAAGCACAGGTCAACAAAGAGGTGGACATCAGAGTCAAAGCACAAGTTGGACGCAGGGCAAGGTAGATGAGAAACAATGTGATCAATCTGGCAGCATTCCCAGTATGTCAGGGAGTAAGATAATGTCGGCAATAACGAGAAAATCTCTGGTTTGTTTTGTTTTCATGCAGAATACGAAATCTCTTAATGACCAGGCCACTGAATATCAGCAGGAACAGGACCACACAAAACGAGTTTACCATTAGGTGGACGCCTACTCCAGATAACATGGGACAGAAATTCCCAGTCTGCTTTGCTGTCGAATCAGTATCTGGGTGAGCCCAAGGACGTACACATTTTGCAGAGCTGATGTAACCAGCTTTTATTGACAAATGACAAACCCGTCTATCTGAATGACTAACACTCATTACTCTCCTTGCTTCTCAGGTCTAAAATCTTTCACTCTGAGATGAGGTGTGTTCTAGTGGACGTTGACAACAACAGTAGCCACAATCCAGGAGAACCTCCTGGACCAGAGAGCACAGAAACTACAGGTACGTTTGGTTAGTAACATGCATTAATGAGAGAGAGAGAGAGAGAGAGAGAGAGAGAGAGAGAGAGAGAGAGAGAGAGAGAGAGAGAGAGAGAGAGAGACAGATAGAAGGGAAGGAGAGTCCCCCGGCAGTCCAATCCTATGGCACCATAACTAAGGGATGACATGAGCTAGCCCTAACTATAAGCTTTATCAAAAAGGAAAGTCTTAAGTCTATTCTTAAAAGTGTTGACCGTGTCTGCCTCCTGAACCCAGAATGGTAGATTGTTCCACAGAAGAGGAGCCTGATAGCTGAAAGCTCTGGCTCTCAATCTACTTTTGGAAACTATAGGAACCACAAGGAACCACAAGGAACCCAGCGTCCTGAGAGCGCAGTGTTCTAGAGGGATAGTAAGGTACTATGAGCTCTTTTAGATATGATGGTGCCTGACCATGAAGAGCTTTGTAAGTAAGGAGGAGAATTTTAAATTCTATTCTAGATTTAACAGGGAGCCAATGCAAGGAAGAGATGTGATCTCTGATCTTGGTTCCTGTCAGAACACGTGCAGCAGCATTCTGAATTAACTGCAAAGTTCTCAGAGACTTATTGGAGCAGCCTGATAACAAAGAGTTACAATAGTCCAGCCTAGAAGTAACACATGCGTGGACTAGTTTTTCTGCATCTGCTTTAAAGACAATGCGTCTGATTTTGGCGATGTTACGTAAGTGGAAGAATGCAGTCCTCGAAATTTGATTTATGTGACGTTAAAGGACAAATCCTGATCAAAAACAACTCCAAGATTCTTTACAGTGGAGCTGGAGGCCAGCGTGATCCCATCTAAAGTAACTAAGTCTCTAGAAAGAGAGTTTCTGAGGTGTTTGGTACGGTGGCCGGGAACCCTCAATGCTGCAAATAAAAAGAAACGCTGCAAACAAAAAGAAACAGTGCTACAAATAAAAGAAAGAAACGCTGTTGCAAATAAAAGAAACAGCGCTGCAAATAAAAGAAACTTCACAACGGAAGTGAATTACCGGGGACTATTTTTGCCGGTGCACCTGTAGTTTTTTATGTGAGCGAAGAAGAAGAAGTACAGAAGCGCATTGCATTCACTTGAAAAAAAAAAGTTAGGCACCTGATCTCGTAATTACGAGATCAGCAAAGGTGCCTTATTGGCTACTGCACTTCGGTAAAGTTAGAAAGATATTGGCACTTCCGAGATCAATAACTCTTAATTGAAACGTTGTTATCGCTGTATCATATTAAAGTTATTGATTAATATTCCTAATAAAAATTCCCAGAAATTATGAAAAGTCCTAGTTACCACTAATGTTGTTCTCGTTTTGATGAACATTAGGTTGTAGCTCGTTGTTTGTCTTACTATGGTTGAAAATATGCGTTTTGTGTTCTACTTCTTCTTCGCTCACATAAAAAACTTCAGGTGCACCGGCAAAAATAGTCCCCGGTAATTTACTTCCGTTGTGAAGTTTCTTTTATTTGCAGCAGCGTTCTTTTCTTTTATTCGCAGCACTGTTTCTTTTTGTCTTACTATGGTTGAAAATATGCGTTTTGTGTTTTAACAACGTTTCAATTAAGAGTTATTGATCTCAGAAGTGCCAATATCTTTCTAATAGGGATGTGACTTTTGATCAAAAACACTATTCGAAATTCGCTAAACACTATTCGATATTCGATTCGAAAATCGACGGACCCGGCGGATGTTGCGCTCTGTGTGCTGTAATCCTCGCCAAATATGACGGCAATTGCTGCGGTTAGCGGGCCATCCTTTCGGGAATGTTTCGGGTCGCTATTCTTCTTCTGTTATTTTGACTACGTTTACTGTACGATAGCGGCACCCTCTGGCCGAATTAATGAAACAGAGTATGTTAGGAACTAGGAAACGCCTTTCCGTGCTCATTTTTTTAGTGGAATGCAACGTAAGCCAAAACGGCATTCGAAATTACTATTCAATATTCGAACTCGTCACGAATATTCGACTATTCGAAAATCATGTCCCATCCCTACTTTCTAACTTTACCGAAGTGCAGTAGCCAATAAGGCACCTTTCCTTATCTCGTAATTACGAGATCAGGTGTCTAATTTATTTTTTTCGCTCACATAAAAAATTTCAGGTGCACCGGCAAAAATAGTCCCCAGTAATTCACTTCCGTTGTGAAGTTTATTTTATTTGCAGCAGCGTTTCTTTCTTTTATTCGCAGCGGCGTTTCTTTTTTATTTGCAGCGGCGTTTCTTTTTTATTTGCAGCAGCGTTTCTTTCTTTTATTAGCAGCACTGTTTCTTTTTGTTTGCAGCATTTTTTTTATTTGTAGCGCTGTTTCTTTTTGTTTGCAGCGTTTCTTTTATTTGCAGTATTGAGGGTTCCCGGCCACCGTAGTTTGGGTCCAATTACAAGAACTTTAGTTTGTCTGAATTTAACATCAAAAAATTGTAGGTCATTCAACTTTTTATATCCTTAAGGCATGCTTGGAGTTTAGTTAACTGATTGGTTGCATCAGGCTTGATCGATAAATATAATTGGGTGTCGTCAGCACAACAATGAAAATTGATAGAGTGATTCCTAATAATGTTCCGTAAATGAAGCATATATAAACCGAATAGAAGTGGTTCTAGTACAGAACTATGTGGGACTCTGTGACAAACTTTGGTATGCATGGAGGAGTCACAAACTGAACAAACTGAGATCGATCTAAGAAATACGACTTTAACCAGCTTAGGGTGGTTCCTTTGATGCCAATTTCTCAAGTATCTTAGACAGAAAGGGAAGGTTTGATATCGGTCTGTAGTCGCCTAAGACCTCTTGGTCTAGAGTGGGCTTTTTAAGAAGGGGCTCAAATGGGCGCAAATGTGGCCAGGACCGGCGCTGATATACTGTGTATCTTTTCTCTAGCTAAATCCAATGTGATCTGCAAGGAGTCCACAATGACAGTAGAGGTTGAGAAGTCTTCATTCGCCGGACTCCACGAGGAACATTTGCGGCTCATTGACCCCAGCAACACTGTGTGCAGCCTCCAGACACACTCCAACAGCACTCACGTCATCGGTGTCATCCCCCTCAACGATTGTGGCACTGAGATAGAGGTAACACAGGGTTTGATTACCCGCTGTGCTTCTCTCTCAGTTACAGGTGTTCATTTCCTTTTTCATTTGTAACTTAATATATAACCTTTTACTCTGCAGGAAGATGAAGACAATTTAATTTTCAAGAACGAAATCACCATGTTCGACATCACCCAGAACACAATCACCAGGCACCAACTCGAAGTGCAGTTTTACTGCCAGTACCCCAAACGGGGAAACGTGACACTGGGCTTTACGGCACACAGGAAGAATGTCACAGTGTTGGACAAAGGCTTTGGCACGTTCACCTACAATTTCGAGTTCTACCCAAACAACCAATACCAAACTATGATTGATCCAAATTCATACCCTTTGGAGTATGACCTAGGCAACAGGATTTACATGCAAATCGAGACAGAGACATCAGTCAACAACACAGATCTGTTTGTGGAGTCCTGCAGGGCTACACCATATGACAACCCTAACTCCAGGCCAAGCTACACCATCATTGAAAATGGGTAGGCATGAGTGGACACCCTAGTGGCAACAAAGTGTTTGTAAAGATTTGTTGTTTGAGAGTTTCTTATATTCTGTTTTTTTTGCTCTGACTAGGTGCAATGTGGACTCGACTATCCGAACCTATTCCACCGTCAACGAGAGACAATTCAGGTTCAGCATGGAGGCCTTCAAGTTCATCGGCTTGCATGATCAGGTAAAGAATGGAGCAAAGGTCCAGTTTATCGTTTCTGTCTAACAGGTGTTGTTGTGGTGGAGGAGGAGAATAGGAACACCTAAAAAAAGTTTGAATCAGTGCAGACTTCAGACCTGTGCCTCACCTATATTAAAGGTGAAGACCACCTACTAATATGAACTCGTCAGCTGTTTTAACACACTGTCGCTCCTGTAATGGTCTCAGTAACAAAATAAATTAGTAAGATAAGACATGATGTCTATGGAAAAGGAAAGAAAACTGACTTACCTCTTCTGGTGATCAGACTGCCCCATCATCCAAACCCTCGTTGAAACGTTGAATCTCTGATAATCTGGCAAGCCATTTTTGTTTCTCAAATCTGAACATGCGCCACTTGTCCCATATGGAAGAGCACTGACTGGCATGCAGAGACAGTGTATGTGGGACCTGGCCACAACTCTGCTATTTGTCTACTGGAAGAGACAACGGTATGCCTGCTGGTTTAATGACAAGTGTGTCCTTTCATACTCAGGTGTACATCAGTTGTTCAGTCATGATGTGTGAAGCAGGGAACCCCGACACAAGGTGCTTGCAGGGATGCGTCAACTCCACATGGTCAAACAATCGCCGTGAAAAGAGAGAGATTGTCACCCAGACTTTAATGCACCGCATTTCCCAGGGTCCCCTCCGGCTGAAGAGATCAGCAGAGCGCACTGAAATCCCAGGTATGAAAACACAGAGTGTTTCTTGACAGCACAGCTGCCTTGAATGAGACTGAATTAACATTATGCTTCTCCTTTCTCCAGTCATGAACCTGAACCTGGTTTTCATCGCTGGATGTCTGCTTGCAGCCGTCGGCATGGTCAGCGCTGTGGTCATGTACAAAGCCAAAGTGTCGAGAGTCAAATACCAACCTCTGCCTACATTTGAAAATTAAGACAACAGCGTGAGCAGAACTCTGTGTTGATTACATTTGATTTAAATGAATGACTTGTATGTTAACAAATTTGAAAATGCCTGCCCCTTGTATTTGTATGAACTGAAATACATCAAGCACAGCGTGTGCAAAGAGGAAACCAGACAGATGTTTTACACTAAACAACATCGACGATCAGCTGGTACTGCAGCTGCTGGGTGATTTCCTGTTAGGGATCTCATGTAGCTTAACAACTGCTTCTACTATTATATAATCACAGTATGAATTAAATATATATGTAGTCCAATCAAGCATTATCATTCTGCATAATATACCGCTTTGCAGCTAAGCCAATTATGATGCACTTTCCTAATGGATCAATAAACTCTGTCTTGCACATTTGTTTGCTTCCTCTCTGCTGTACTGTATCCATACTCACATCTGTGTTACATATTATCTATATTATATATATCCTATATCCATATTATCATGGATCCACCCTGTATGCTGGTAGCTTCTGAATCCGATATAGGGTAGATACTAAGGTAGGGTAGTAATCAATTAGTAATTTATTAGCAATGTTAATATATACATGGTGTTTTAACACTGCAATTTTCCACCTGTGCGGCTGTGCAGAAAACATGCTGGCTGAGCTTGCATGTTACAGGTGTTATTTACATTTATTGTCATGATAAAAACGCAGTGTTAAATAGCTGATGTGGAATTTTCTGACTCTCCTTTGTGTGAACGAAGCAAGCATTTTATTCTCTTGTCAATTTAGGGATTTTTGGTTGAAATATGATTACTGGAAACAACCTCACACATTCTTTTGTGTTTACTGCAAGACTAATGACTATAAGACATGTTTTACTGTTTGTTTCTAATGTAAACTTATGACATCTTATAAACTCACCTCGTGTTTGAAGGAGAGAAAAGGACTGGTTTCCACGGCAACCAGTTTGAACCGGTGTGAACCAGTTTGGACCGGTGTGAACCAGTTTGAACCGGTGTGAACCAGTTTGGACCAGTGTGAACCAGTTTGAACCGGTGTGAACCAGTTTGAACCGGTGTGAACCGCAAGATGCTTCTGAGGTTAGATAAAATGTAAAAAACCTTTGAAGTAGCATATTTTATCCATGACTGTAACAAAACATAAAAAAGTAGTTGGCGGCCGTGCTGCGGTAGTGATAATGATTCGAGTGCGTATGTAGTGTGTTTATGTACCGGTGTTATGGAATTTTCCAACTCCCCCTGAGAATCTGACTCCCCCTCACGTGACCATGCATGCAGAGTCGACTTGAATTTCTTTTATTGAAACTAAGTGAAATGAAATCCATCATAAAACCACTGAAATGCAGATTTACTGGGCTATATAGACTATTCGTTATATTAATTTTTTTGTTTCTCCAGCTGTTTTTCTTCTTTCTTTTTTTTGGCACTAGCTTTTACATTTAAGACGTTATCGTGGAAAAATCGCGGAGGAATACGTTTGATACGCTACAAATCAACATGACAGCCGGCGAAATAAACAAATAAACCAGAGACATGTTTTAGGTTGTTGTTTTAAAATCGTATTATATATTAATAACCAGAAAATGATCCAACAAATGATGAATTATGATAACAGAGTGTAGCGACCCGGAATAATTTGCTGAACTTTATTCCAAATCTGGAACACAGCCTAGTGTGGGCCGTAGCCAACAGGAAATAAAACAAGCAAGAAAACAGCATAACGTTAACACATCAGCCCCATAGACATATAAACACAGACATGATACTGAGACATATATACACAGACATATATACAGAGACGTATATATTACAGAGACATATATACAGAGACGTTTATATACACGGACGTATATATACAGAGACCTATATACATAAACATATATACATAGACGTATATACACAGACATTGTAACGGTCTGTGTATACACTGTGGCTGTTGAGTTGTGTTCTAGTAAGTCAGGCTGCAGTGTATGAGGTGACGTTTGGGGGAGTGGCGTTGTTAGAGGCTGTGAAGCCTGTCAATCATGGCAGTTGCCATGGCGACGAGGGGCGCGAAGTAGCCACCTGGGATTGGCTGAGGACCCGTGGGGGGTGTGTTCAGGTGTGTGTGTAGAAGAGAGCCGTGAGAGAGCTAATGTGTTCATGTATATGCTGCTGTGCTTACCTGTTTTATTTCCCTCTCCGGCGCGGCGACAAGAGCCCCAGCCAGCCTCTGTAGCCATCCTCACTGCCATCTCTGCCGCGCTCTGAGCGGTGTCCATGTCCTCATCAGATACCTCCTCCTCCGGCTTGATCTTAAAAAGTTTCTGTGGCAACATGTTGCTCCCCCGCAGAGCACTTAGCAGCAGTTAGCACCTCGTCAAGTCCGGTCACTTCTGACACCAGTTTTAGCGACACGGAACAATGAAGCTACGAAGCAACTGGTTTTCCTGGACTTTATTCCCAAACTAGAACACAGGCTCCTGTGGGCCGTAGCCAGGGCCAAAACAATAAAACGGGTAAGCACAGCAGCATATACATGAACACATTAGCTCTCTCACGGCTCTCTTCTACACACACACCTGAACACACCCCCCACGGGTCCTCAGCCAATCCCAGGTGGCTACTTCGCGCCCCTCGTTGCCACGGCAACTGCCATGATTGACGGGCTTCACAGCCTCTAACAACGCCACTCCCCCAAACGTCACCTCATACACTGCAGCCTGACTTACTAGAACATAATTTCTGACAAAGGTTGATACAGTTGATACATCCTGACTGTTCACTCACTCAGTATAAAGCGTATTTACTGAATCATTTTTGAACAATTCAGCCTCAAAGTTCATTAATTTGAATTAAAAGGGGCATTATGTGCAATATTTACTCTACTGTAAAATCTCTTGATATATATATATATATATATATATATATATATATATATATATATATATATATACTGTATGTCTATGATCAGCCCCCCACCGGTCCTCCGCCAAACCCAGGTGGACCCCCCCTCGCGCCCCTCGTTGCCATGGCAACTGCCATGACTGACAGGCTTAAAAGCCTATCACAACGCCAAACATGTTGTCAAATTGTTACATCGATATTTGTTTAATATATATTCAGATTTTTTGGGGGCTTTACAACGCTGTGGACTTCCTCCATCACTTCCTCCATCAGGTGTGCGGTGAGTCCCTGAAACAATCTCTTAAAAACACACGTGAGGTTTACTCACTTTAACATCCCCGCATGTCTGTCAGCATGCAGCACTACATCCCAGCAAACTTCCGTCCACTCACTTATTAATATGCCGAATCTATCAGAGAAACATAACGACTTGAAAACGCGTCTTGAATCTACATTAGGACGGTAAACGTTTGCAAATATGAACAGGAAACCCTAAAAACTGTCGTTTTTTAATTAAGTTTTGTTGGTGAGTGCAGACTATGTGCTGGATTTGGTTGCATCCACGCAGGATGTGCAGATAGGCCTCCACCAAGACCAACCACAGGAACTGAACTCATATTTTAATATTATTATTATTATTGTTTGGGGCTGTGTGGTTGTCTGACTGTTGCTTTGGATGTTCAGTTCAGTTCGGAGCTTTATTGTCCCTCCAGGGAAGATTTGATTTGCAGTGACAATGCAACTTACACAACAGACAATAAACAGACAAACAGTGACATAGAACAATGACGCAAAGTAAAGCAACCAAAACTTAAGAATAAGTGACGTAGTCACAGTGACAGTTTTTAAGATAAATAAAACACTGTGAGTTTTTACAGCCTCATAATGTTACAGAGTGTTTTAATAGGATTTTAAGGGACGTGTTTGTAGCATGAAGACAGAGGCGGGCAGGTAAACACGTGACTCCATCAGGTGAACGACGAGCTCCACCGTGTGGAGACAAGCTGAGCTGCAGCTATATATTGAGTTGTGAATATATCTCTGCAGTCCAGTCCTGATCACACTGACACATTACAATAAGACATTCGTGAATTTATGATGAGTTATAAATAATATTTACTGGCGTGTTGGAGACAGCAGGAGACCTGGACACAGGGAGAGGAGAAATAAAAGGATTTTTACACAAAATAAACTAAATCTATAAAAATGATATGGTCTTGTGCTATATCGCGTTTGAGAAAACTAACAGCAGTTCACATGTAAACACAGTATACACCTTAAAGCACTTGTCGTTGATGATTATTACTAATAAATAATTAATAATAACTCACATTTGTTTGTTTCTCTAAAGGCAGCAGCGCCACACAGCGGTCCTACCCTGACATCTACCGGTGAGTTTGTGGAACTGCACCTGCATTCATTATTTTCTTTTTAAATATAAAAAACAGCAGCAGGAAGTAGAGAGCAAAGAGGAGACAAGCAGAGCCAGAAGAAAAGTGGAAATACTAAAACAATCCTGTCTGTGTTATGTTATATAACATATACACACATCCTGTTTCTAAGCAACACAAGCTCCTCCTCTCCGTCTCCCGTGTCCTGATACTGTGGAAGGACGAGAAATGTAGTCTCTTGTACATGCCTGTTTTTTGCTTATGTTACACATTACCAAAACTGCACATTATACTCACTGCACTCACTGCACACTGCACATTATATTATTATATTATACCCTAGTACTTTCTGTAAATATGTACACTGTGTTTCCCTCCTTCCGCTGCTGTAATAAGTGAATTTCCCCGTTGTGGGATCAATAAAGTATTATCTTATCTTCTCTTATCTTAAATCCCTGTTTGGTTTTGGAGGTCCTGTTGTTGGTGTCCACGTCAGGACGGACGGTGACAGCAGTGAGACATGCACACACACAACACACGTATGTTGCTGTATGTAGTGTGTGTTCACAGGTTGCCGTGCAGAGCCGAGGAGCTGCTGGTTACATGTTTACAGCCTGCGTGTCTCCGTCTTCCTACCCCCACCCTGCTCTCTGTGTGCCTTCCTACCCCCACCCTGCTCTCTGTGTGCCTTCCTACCCCCACCCCGCTCTCTGTTTCCGGCAGCAGCCGGGGGTAGGAATGCAGGAGGAGGAGCTGTGACTGAACCCATTGTTCTTCCGCCTTCCACCCACCAATCCTGACTGAGTGTGTGACGTGATGTGCTTACCCAGAAGCCGTCTGTGCTCTCGCTCTGTGAGTAAAATAACCATCAAATATGTCGTTTCTGTTTTTTATGACTCATTCTAGACTCTCATAGCTCGAGCCCTCCACATAGCAGCCACTCAAGATAGCAGGACAAGTCACACAGGCCACTCTAGAGCCCTGAGAAGTGGTTGATCTCTGCGACCCTGACTGAGAATCGTCCTGGTAACAGTCACCTATATATAGAATTCAGAAATACTGCTCTGTTGTGTTACTCCGGTAGCACATATACTAAAATTGGAACGATACAGAGAAGATTAGCATGGCCCCTGCGCAAGGATGACACGCAAATTCGTGAAGCGTTCCTTCTTTATGCCCAAAAACCTGAAGTTTTTTCATAGAAATATGATTTTTTTTATGATTATTTTCATATTTCGACCCAACAGCAACACCTCAGGCCGAACGCGGTACTGCAGCCCAGTGGCGCCAGCAGCAGAGTGTTAGGGTTACAGCTGATCTCACGTGTGCTCACGTTTCAGACTTTCAGGGCTGTTACTATGAAAGTTATGGGAAAGAGTAGTAGAAGCTAGACTGAGGGCAGAAGTGAGCGTTTGTGAGCAGCAGTATGGTTTCATGCCAAAAGACAGACTACAGGTGCAGTATTTGCTTTGAGGATGTTGATAGAGAAGCACAGAGAAGGTCAGCTGCACTGTGTCTTTGTAGATCTGGAGAAAGCTTGTGACAGGGTGCCCAGAGAGGAACTGTGGTATTGTATGAGGAAGTCTGGAGTGACAGAGAAGTATATTAGAGCGGTGCAGGACATGTATGAGGGCTGTAAGACAGTGGTGAGGTGTGCTGTAGGTGTGACAGAGGAGTTCAAGGTGGAGGTGGGACTGCATCAGGGATCAGCTCTGAGCCCCTTCTTGTTCGCTATGGTGATGGACAGACGAGGTGTGATGTGTAATAGAAGAGTTTCAGCTAAAAGAAAAGGAAAGGTGAGACCAGCGATGTTGTTTGGTCTAAAGACAGTGCCACTGAGAAAAGACAGGAGGCAGAGCTGGAGGTAGCAGAGATGAAGATGCTGAGGTTCTCTTTGGGAGTGACCAGGATAGATAGGATCAGGAATGAGTCCATCCGAGGGACAGCACATGTTAGAGGTTTTGGAGATAAAGTCAGAGAGGCCAGACTGAGATGGTTCAGACACGTCCAGAGAAGAGATAGTAAATATATTGGTAGAAGGATGCTGAGTTTTTAACTGCTAGACAGGAGGAGGCCTAGAGGAAGACCAAAGAGGAGGTTAATGGATGCAGTGAAAGAGTTGGTGTGTGTGTGTGTGTATTATCATAATATAATAATAATATTATATTATATTATATTATATTATATTATATATATATAAAAACATCTTCGTTGAAATTGCATCTCGTAAATAAAAACGTCATGAAAACGTTTCTGTCAGATTTAAGTCCAACGTCACGCTCTTATTTTGAAATACATTTTGAAAACATATCTGCGCTCAGCTGATTGGACAGCACGTGACGTTTCAAAGTAAAAGCGATAGTATTAAGACAAGCGAGAGTTCCTTTTGAGATCCTTCAAAGTAAAAGCCCAAAATGTTGCACCAATGTGACGTCAGCAGCAGGGGGCGCACAAGACCAGAGGACTGACTGAGCCGAGCCGAATCCAACTGTCCAAAACCAGGGGAACTACAACACCGAGGAGGTTCTGGTTCCTGTTCGTTGTGGGAGCGTTCTGATTGTTGTCTTTTCCAACACGTGCACATGTGTGTCTGAAGCTGAAACTTTTCTCGTGTTTCATCTTTTCTCTGCAGGAGTAACTGCAGCTTTTCACTGCCTCCACCTCTAAGCCGACCCGCTGCACCACCCTGCATGGGAGGAGGGGCAGGGTGGCCCTGAAGAAGGCTGCTGACACTCTACGGGGAAATCCTGGACAGTCCTGCAGCGTCTGCGGCCCGGCCACGGTTTCTATCAGGGCTGATAGAAGGACGGAGGAGCAGCCTCTAGCATTCAACAATTCGTCTCTCGTCGTCCATGTTGAGACCCTTTGAAAAGGGAAGTGTGTTACGTTAATTCTGTGTGTGATTTCCTGTTGCAGTCTGCTCTGTTGAGATTCACGTGGTTTAACAACGGTTAGTCTGTTGTTTCATTTCCTCTTCGAGTCTGTCCACGCCTTTTTGTGTCTGCTGCTGCTCAGTCTGTCGCTTCATTTCCTCAGAGTCTCACAGATCAGGTGGTGAAACATGGGCAGTAAACAAGAAGACTACGACAGGTCTGCTTCTAGATATTATCAGACTGCTTCAGAGCACCCATCCATCTTACCAGATGTAAGTATAGACGAGTCTCTGCTGAGATATTCTGGCCTCGACTCTAACGCTGTGCTGCAGGCCCAATCCAAACGGCTGCTCAGCTATGTGCCGCAGTTGATCGATAGGATTAAATCAATGACTCCGATCCCAAACGCTGTTGGACTCGGAGCATTGGTAATTTCCATGATCATAGAGCTCTGCACCAACGGCGCTCAAACAGGAAGTGATTCGTTCAGCATGATCCGACGAGTGTTTGGTGAAGAGAAAGCCTCAGCTGTCCGGGACACCATGACCGAGTATCTGAGGCGCCATCAAACGTTCATCAACAACAACCAACGATTACGGGAGGAAATCCAGAGACTAGAACAGCAGCTGAGCAACCATCTCACCGTCCTCAGAAACTCCCTGCTGCATGACGGACAGATGAGCACCCGTGGGTTCAAAATCTGGGTGAACGGCGCCTCCTTCCACCTCCAGATGTTGATCCATGAGGCTCGCCTGAATCTTCAGGCAGACTCTGTTAACAGGATCAGGAGCACCATCGATTTGTATCTGCAGGACCTGAATCAATTACTGGAGAAATACAGAACTCACCAGGACATTTTTAGCGTAGAAATAGGTAGACAACATGGAAATTTGCGTATGGTTACAATAATCTTATACATAGTCATTGATAAGTGTAAAAGACGGCATGGTGAGTTTTTGCAGGATCTCCTTCTAGGCCCTGAGGTGAATGAGGCTTTTATGAGACTCTTTGTCAAAGATATCAGAGCAGCTTTGGAAAATCATTTCATAGATATCAGGAACAACCTCGACTATCTGATCAATCAGCATGATTCATTCACTCTTCCAAGAACAGCCTGAGATCACTGTCACAGATTAGTTCATCTGTGTTTGCTTCGTTTATTCGCCTTAAATCTCACTAATCATACATACAGAACACAGCAATGGACAAAATCTGACCTGAGGGAGATTACTCATGTAAACTCTGTAAACATCTGATTTAACTCTGATCTACATGTATATTGGACTCTCTGTGTGTAATGTGATTGTGACTTTGTTTGTCGTGCTTGTTACCAAATGATGATTTTCTCTTGGCTGAGCTTCGGTATTTGTCGGGGGCTCCAGGTTTCCAGTTGGGTCACGATCTTCCTTTTTTATATATATATATATTTTATCACTATGTACTGTGTGTTATAAAAATGAGGATTATACTGGGCTGCAGTTGTTTTTACTCTTATAGAGAGTGTGTGTGTCTGTCCTTTGCATATCTCGTGTACTTCCTTTATCTAGCACGTGTTTGCTAAAGCTGGCAGGGAAAGGTAATTAAAAAGTATTTAAGGGAAAGAGAGACAGGGAAGTGTCATTTTGGACAAGAAACATAATGCCCATTATTAGAGGAAAAAACAAAAAAGGAACTCCTCAGTGGGAAGATGTCCGAGACAGCCCAATTTGAGAAAAAAAATTGTATAAAAACCAACTGTCAGAGCTCGTCAGGGAGCCTTTTTTCTGTAACCCTCTTGTGTGTTGCACTGTTAAACGCTCCTTTTTCTACAAGAATAATAAATTCAACTTAAACTTTGAATCCAGTCCTCCTTATTCAAGCGTCCTTTCTTAAAAAATCCCGTAACACTGGTTGAAATGACCTTTTATCAGGGTTGCAGGGGGGTGGAAAGGGGCGGTGGCCTCAGCAGCCCTGCAGTAAGCAGTGTGCTGTGTGCATGTGATTGAGGAATAGCAGATATTCAAGTGGACCTGCAGGAAATCTGTTTGTTTTAGTCAAGATTATGCTAAAAATATATTTTCACCAGCTATATTTAAGTTCACTGTTAAAGGGCTGACCTGCATTTTTTAAATCCCTGATTTATTCCCATAAATTCCAATGGAAAGTGTCCAACTTTAAAAAATCCCCATAAAACACTAAATAACATATTTCTACATTTGTGCAGCGCCTGTTGTCATGAACGTTCTCCTCTGCTGTAATGTAACGCTAACCCTCACATTACAGCCAGACATCCGGCGTGTGCTGCACAAAGAGATGAAAAGTGAACTCCACATGTTCGGCTCATTCAGGTAAAGTTCATGCACAATGTTACACCAATCATTGACTAAAAGTCCCTATCTGTCTGTTTTTACAGGAACACATGCTCCACCCAAGAATTCGAAGATAACAAACCACGTCTCCCTGCATCATTTCATTTTTATAATCTGTCAGTAAAATGTGTGTTTTGAAAGATCATACGCTGTAAAGTTTAATCTGCAGCTGAAAATAGTCCCTGACAAAAGACAACTGTATTTATTAAAAAGAATTCAACGTTTGTGACTTTATATCTGACTTTATTATTTAATAATAATAATATAATATTATATATATATGTATATATATATATATATATATATATATATATATATATATATATATATAAACATCTTCGGTGAAACTGCATCTCGTAAATAAAAACGTCATGGAAACGTTTCTGTCATATTCCGTTTGAGTTAAAGTCCAAGGTCACGCTCTTATTTTGAAATACATTTTGAAAACACGATCTGCGCTCAGCTGATTGGACGAGCGCTCGTCACGTGACCTTTCAAAGTAAGAGCGATAGCATTAAGACAAGCGAGAGTTCCTTTTGAGATCCTTCAAAGTAAAAGCCCAACACGTGGCACCAACGTGATGTCAGCAGGAGAGGGGGCACACGAGACCAGAGGACTGACTGAGCAGCCTCTAGCATTCAACAATTCGTCTCTCGTCGTCCATGTTGAGACCCTTTGAAAAGGGAAGAGTGTTACGTTGATTCTGTGGATTTCCTGTTTGGTGCAGTCTGCTCTGTTGAGATTCACGTGGTTTAACAACGGTTAGTCAGTTGTTTCATTTCCTCTTTGAGTCTGTCCACGCCTTTTTGTGTCTGCTGCTGCTCAGTCTGTCGCTTCATTTCCTCAGAGTCTCACAGATCGAGTGGTGAAACATGGGCAACGGACCCTCTCAAGAAGACTATGACAGGTCTGCTTATAGCTGCTATCGGACTGCTTCAGAGCACCCATCCATCTTACCAGATGTAAGTATAGACGAGTCTCTGCTGAGATATTCTGGCCTCGACTCTAACGCTGTGCTGCAGGCCCAATCCAACAAGCTGCTCAGCTATGTGCCGCAATTCATCGAGAAGATCGGATCAATGACTCCGATCCCAAACGCTGTTGGACTCGGAGCATTGGTGATTTCCATGATCATAGAGCTCTGCACTGACGCCGCTCAAACAGGAAGTGATTCGTTCAGCATGATCCGACGAGTGTTTGGTGAAGAGAAAGCCTCAGCTGTCCGGGACACCATGACCGAGTATCTGAGGCGCCATCAAACGTTCATCAACAACAACCAACGATTACGGGAGGAAATCCAGAGACTAGAACAGCAGCTGAGCAACCATCTCACCGTCTTCAGAAACTCCCTGCTGCATGACGGACAGATGAGCACCCGTGGGTTCAAAATCTGGGTGAACGGCGCCTCCTTCCACCTCCAGATGTTGATCCATGAGGCTCGCCTGAATCTTCAGGCAGACTCTGTTAACAGGATCAGGAGCACCATCGATTTGTATCTGCAGGACCTGAATCAATTACTGGAGAAATACAGAACTCACCAGGACATTTTTAGCGTAGAAGTAGTTGCGTCTGTAGCTGGTGCTGCGGGTATAGCAAGCTATTACATAGTCATTGATAAGTGTAAAAGAAAGCAAGTTCAGGATTCGGGGTGTATCGGGCACAGTTCTCAGCTGAATGAGCCTTTAATGAGACTCGTTGTCAAAGATATCAGAGCAGCTTTGGAAAATAATTTCATAAATATCAGGAACAACCTCGACTATCTGATCAATCAACATGGTTCATTTACTCTGCCAAGAACAGCCTGAGATCACTGTCACAGATTAGTTCATCTGTGTTTGCTTCGTTTATTCGCCTTAAATCTCACTAATCATACATACAGAACACAGCAATGGACAAAATCTGACCTGAGGGAGATTACTCATGTAAACTCTGTAAACATCTGATTTAACTCTGATCTACATGTATATTGGACTCTCTGTGTGTAATGTGATTGTGACTTTGTTTGTCGTGCTTGTTACCAAATGATGATTTTTTCTTGGCTCAGCTTCGGTATTCGTCTGGGGCTCCAGGTTTCCAGTTGGGTCACGATCTGGATTTTAAACTCTGATCTACATGTATATGCACTCATATGTCGTGTGAGCGGTTAAATAAATATCAATAAAAAATAAATATTTTATTGTTATTTTAATTATTTACTGTCCTCGCGAGGAAATGTGTTGCTGCAGTCTGTGCACACGCCTCATACAAAGGTACAAATAAACACCACAAGAACATTCATCACATCCATCCATCCTTTCCCCTGTGCTGTGCTTTGACAGACGCACGTTATATTTAATAGTTAAAATATTTATTCAATTCAATTCAATTCAATTCAATTTTATTTGTATAGCCCAAAGTCACAAAGTACATTTGCCTCGGAGGGCTTTACAATCTGTACAGAGAATGACACCCTCTGTCCTTAGACCCTCGGTTCGAGTGAGGAAAAACTTGCCCACAAAAAACCTTTTAACAGGGAAAAAATGTGGAAGAAACCTCAGGAAGAGCCACAGAGGAGGGATCCCTCTCCCAGGACGGACAGACGTGCAATGGATGTCACGTGTACAGGACAATCAACATAAACATTTTGTACAGTTACAATGACTTACAGAATGACAATGAATGATAAAGTGACCACAGTAGTAGATATAGTAGTATTAATGACAGTAGTAATATGTGTAGTGGGCGTCGTCCAGGATCACAGCAGCAGCCACGATCCACGAAAAACCTGCTGGACGACAGAGCACAGAAACTCCGGGGAAGTTTGGTCAGCAGCATGCATTAATGAGACATGTCCAGAGACAGACAGACAGACAGACAGAGAAAGAGAGAAAGAGAGAGAAAGAGAGAAAGAGAGAGAGAGACAGACAGACAGACAGACAGACAGCACGTCGTCTTTTATATGTTCTGTTTATATTTATATTATATTATATTATATTATATAAAAACATCTTCGTTGAAATTGCATCTCTTAAATAAAAAAGGCCTTGAAAACGTTTCTGTCAGATTCCGTTTGAGTTAAAGTCCAAGGTCACGCTCTTATTTTGAAATACATTTTGAAAACACGATCTGCCCTCAGCTAATTGGACGAGCGCTCATCACGTGACCTTTCAAAGTAAAAGCGGTAGTATTAAGACAAGCGAGAGTTCCTTTTGAGATCCTTCAAAGTAAAAGCCCAACATGTGGCACCAACGTGATGTCAAGCAGGAGGGGGCGCACGAGACCGGAGGATTGACTGAGCCGAGCCGAGCCGAGCCAAATCCAACTGTCCAAAACCAGGGGAACTACAACACCGAGGAGGTTCTGGATCCTGTTCGTTGTGGGAGCGTTCTCTAAACGTTCTTTTGGGGTTTATCCCGAACTCATTGGTTCATTATAAAAGTTTAACCAATATTTCAGTTTTTTCATCTGAAATAAAAATAATTAAAAAAATTTAAAAAAAGTTTTCGAGGGGTGTCCGGGACCGGAAGCTGTGAGCAGCCCAGACTCACCTGACAGGTGAACTTCCTCCTTACGTGATGAGATTCAGACGTCACGCTCAGTGTGACGTCTGATTGTTGTCTTTTCCAACACGTGCACATGTGTGTCTGAAGCTGAAACTTTTCTCGTGTTTCATCTTTTCTCTGCAGGAGTAACTGCAGCTTTTCACTGCCTCCACCTCTAAGCCGACCCGCTGCACCACCCTGCATGGGAGGAGGGGCAGGGTGGCCCTGAAGAAGGCTGCTGACACTCTACGGGCCGATAGTATTTCTATTTATTGATAAACGGTTGTCTTAATGTTCTACCTTCACCACTCTCATCATTTATTAACCCCTGAAGCGCGTCTCAAACTTTGTCTGGACCGGGGATCGAACCGCCGGACAGTATTTGTTCCAAGGTGTTCCAACTTCTCAGCCAATGAGAAGGCTCCAATTGTTCCAATTTCCCGGACGGACCATGTTGCCCATTCTTCTCTGTCGAAGGAGGAGGGGGGAAGGGGGATTCTGCGGTGCCAAAGATCCGCGGTTCGATCCCCGGTCCGGACAAAACCAGAGACGGGTTAGAACATGATGCGAGTCATGTACACATGTGTGTAAATATGAACATACATGTACACGTGTTTAGAAAAGACGACAATCAGACTGAACTAAGAGAGTTGTTACGGTCCCTCTGCATTTATGACAAATAGGCTGGAGCTCCACTGGTGCACATCCTTTTATTTCAACTAAACCAAACACACGAAAAACTCAATTACATAACTGACAATATTAAAACATACTACACAATAACTTGATACACACTCCCGCTCCTTGTACGTATTCACACAGTTTCACATTTCATTCATAAAAAACAATTCACTGTGGCCATCAACACAAACAAACATTTACCTCACTTTGCTCACCAAGGGTGTAAACTCTATGATCCAACAACACGTATCAGCTCCACAAACATCTCTTCTGCCAGTGGCGTGTCCTTTATTTATCTCCCAACCCTGGCAGCTACTCGGATGACACGCAAATTCGTGAAGCGTTCCTTCTTTATGCCCAAAAACCGGAAGTTTTTTCATAGAAATATGATTTTTTTTATGATTATTTTCATATTTCACCTCAGGCCGAACGCGGTACTGCAGCCCAGTGGCGCCAGCAGCAGAGTGTTAGGGTTACAGCTGATCTCATGTGTGCTTACGTTTCAGACTCTCAGGGCTGTTACTATGAAAGTTGTGGGAAAGAGTAGTAGAAGCTAGACTGAGGGCAGAAGTGAGCGTTTGTGAGCAGCAGTATGGTTTCATGCCAAAAGACAGACTACAGGTGCAGTATTTGCTTTGAGGATGTTGATAGAGAAGCACAGAGAAGGACGAGTGTTTGGTGAAGAGAAAGCCTCAGCTGTCCGGGACACCATGACCGAGTATCTGAGGCGCCATCAAACGTTCATCAACAACAACCAACGATTACGGGAGGAAATCCAGAGACTAGAACAGCAGCTGAGCAAAGATCTCACCGTCTTCAGAAACTCCCTGCTGCATGACGGACAGATGAGCACCCGTGGGTTCAAAATCTGGGTGAACGGCGCCTCCTTCCACCTCCAGATGTTGATCCATGAGGCTCGCCTGAATCTTCAGGCAGACTCTGTTAACAGGATCAGGAGCACCACCGATTTGTATCTGCAGGACCTGAATCAATTACTGGAGAAATACAGAACTCACCAGGACATTTTTAGGGCAAAAGTTCGTCAGAGACCTGGAAACTTGCGTATGTCTACGTCAATATTATACATAGTCACTGATAAGAGTAAAAGACGGCATGGTGAGTTTTCGCGGGATCTCCGTCTAGGCCATAAGGTGAATGAGGCTTTTATGATACTCCTTGTCAAAGATATCAGAGCAGCTTTGGAAAATCATTTCATAGATATCAGGAACAACCTCGACTATCTGATCAATCAACATGGTTCATTCACTCTGCCAAGAACAGCCTGAGATCACTGTCACAGATTAGTTCATCTGTGTTTGCTTCGTTTATTCGCCTTAAATCTCACTAATCATACATACAGAACACAGCAATGGACAAAAACTGACCTGAGGGAGATTACTCATGTAAACTTTGTAAACATCTGATTTAACTCTGATCTACATGTACAAGACAAACTCCTCGAGCATGTGTACGGCATCAAATAAGGGTCATAAAGGTTTGAAACTTGTGAGATAATTAACTCAAAGCCTGTTGTGGTCTATTACCAAGTAAATAAACTCTGTACATGAGTAGAGTGTAGCTATAGGGTTACAAAAGGCCATAGAGAAAACACAGATTTTACCAAATCTCGTGTCAGGAGCTCAAAATCTGAAACATTCCAGCTTCTGGATGATCCCGAGGCGTTCCCAGGCTCAATAGTCTATGTAGTCCCTCCAGTGACTTCTGGGTCTGCCCCGAGGTCTCCTACAAGTTGGACGTGCCTGGAACACCTCCAGAGGAAGGTGCCCAGGCGACATCCTGATCTGATGCCTGAACCACCTCCGCTGGCTCTACACGGAGCTCCCTCCACATGTCCGAGCTCCTTGAACATTTCTCAGCCACCCGATGGAGGAAGCTCATTTTGGCCGCTCGTATCCGCAATATCATTCTTTTGGTCATTACTCAAAGTTCATGACCAGAGGTGAGGGTTGGAACGTAGATGGACTGGAAGATCGGGAGCGTTGCCTTCCGGCTCAGCTCGGTCCGGTACAACGTCTGCAGTACTGCTGACACTGCACCAACCCGCCGGTCCAACCCACTCTCCGTTTTCCCATCAATCGTGAACAAGACTTCGAGAAACTACTTTGCTTGGGGCAACAGTTGCTCCGTTCGTCCACAATCTTATTAAGCCTCATCTATTTTTAAATAAAGAACAAAGACAAGATCAAACTTGTTTTCACTCCTTCCACAGGTAAATAGGTTCACTGGTAACAGGTCGAAGAGTCGTCCTCAAGGATCGGGCAAGGTTCACCACTTTGTGAAAAACTGCAGAGTCCAACAGAACAACAACGTTTGACAGCATTCATGGTTTAATGGCTGCGTTGCTAATCTAAATCAAATATATTTTCTTCATGTTAGCCTCACATCATTTATATTTTATAGCTTTTATTTGTTTTCTATCTAAACAAACTATTCCAAAGGCAGCACAGGCTGTAATACTGACTGATTGCACTAGATGGCGCTGTTATCCCAACCTACAGTCAGATCCTGTCACCCTGAAGCGTCACACACTGAAGGCAGGAGAAGAAAAACCTTTAAATGAAAACATGCAGGTCACAGAGCTGCTGTGCATGTTTAAAATCAGTATGTAGTAGATACGAAGTCACAAACGTTAAAAAAATACAATCGTCTTTGGTCAGGGACTATTTTCAGATGCGGATTAAACTTTACAGTGTATGATTTTTCAAAACACACATTTTACTGACAGATTACACAATGAAATGATGCAGGGAGACGTGGTCTGTGTTCCTGTAAGAACAGGCAGATAGGGACTTTTAGTTGGACACTTTCCATGGGAATTATTGGGAATAAATCAGGGATTTAAAAAAATGCAGGTCGGCCCTTTAACAGTGAACTTAAACATAGTTGTGGAAAATATATTTTTAGCATAATCTTGACTTAAACAACCAGATTTCCTGCAGGTCCACTTGAATATCTGCTATTCCTCAATCACATGCACACAGCACACTGCTTACTGCAGGGCTGCTGAGGCCACCGCCCCTTTCCACCCCCCTGCAACCCTGATAAAAGGGTTTGAGGTTCAAGGGGGTTTTAGTGTCATTTCAACCATATACACAGTACACAGTGTTTTTACAAGGACTATGGTGCTACATATAACATAAAGCACACACATTGCCATATACATACATATATATACATGAGCTCCAGTTGTTTGGATGCAGGTTAGCAGTTGTCGATAGCTAGTTCTGTCAGTTCTGTCAGTTAACACACTGACATAATAACTGACATAACACACAATAGCACCAAAAATTGAAAAATAGACCTGGCATAGGTGTTGCATCCTCCTGCACTGGCAGCTGTTGTGTGGAAATGCATAAATAAATGTTGTAATCCATAAATTACCATTTCAATATTTATCGATTTCATTTGTATTTCAAACTGATGGAGTCAGAAAATGGAAAATAACAAAATTTTTACATTTTTACAGTAATTTTCTGTTTTTTCAAATTAAGAAATAACTCTGTAACATATCCATAAATTACCAAACTGTCATTTTTTAAATACAATGCCAACAATAACAAACTACAGTTATTGTGCAAAAACATGAATATATTATTTGTGAAGGACTTTTTCCGCTTTCTTAAATTACATATGAATGTATGTAACATGACGATAATTATCTGTAATTAAACACGTGGCTCATAATATAAATTCTTATCAAAATTCAAGGAAAATCTGTAAAAAAAATGTAAATTTCAGTAAGTTTATAGTTTTTGACATCGATGTGAATTGTGATAATTTTGCTTTAATTTGAACAGTTTTTGACATTTTGATTTTTTCAGCTTCAGGTAAACTTCAGGAGGTATTTCTGCACAGATCGTCCCACACAGCAGGGCGTTAGAGAGGATCTCTGGTCAGAATGAACAGCGGGAATCTTTACAGCCTTTTCAATAGAAACTTACAAACCTATGTGGTGTCTGGAGAAGTGGGTACACTTCTAAATGATCCCAGAAATGTTTCTTCAACATACATAATCTAAGTAAAGCATTTTTTATTCCTTACTTCAGCCACTCATGAAAATACACAAATACGTCATTCCTTCACCATCCTAGATAAACAGAAACAGCTTGCAGAGCACTGATAAAGCTCATCAAGGAGGAGAAGATGGTACACCCAACTTATCCCCACATACAATCTGCACTGCACCACTGGCTGCATGCCATCACCTGTGTGTCCTCATAACTCTGTATAACTCTTATTTCCTGTCTGTCTGTGCTGTCAAAAAAGGTACAAGCCATGAAAAGAGTCCACTGTGCGTGCATTGGAAAACAAAGCTAACAAATGTTTTGGATTTGGTTTCTATTTTTGGTTTTTCACCCCACGGCAAATAACTTATCGCAGCCGCACCCGTTTGTGCTGCTGCGAAACAAAAATCCATCCTGTCTGGTTCTGCAGCATGTTGACGATTATCTACATATCTCTGCACTACGCTTAGACTGTTCTGTTTGTGCACGAACAGTCTCGTGAACTTCAGTGAGCACAATCTTTACCAGTTTCTGTTAGTCACAATAACTAGCCTAGCTGTAGCAATGGTCCTCTCTGCTCTCCTGCCCTGTGTGCCACATGTTCAGTTCCTCCTCGTCCTCCTTTAATGATAACTGTACTTGTATTAAATGTAGTTTATTTGTAGCTTTGGAGGCGAGGCTCAAACTGAAGCCCACGGTGCACCAACCAACCAACTAACCAACCAACCAACCAACCAGCCAACCAACCAACTAACCAACCAACTAACAAACTAACCGCCCCACATTTCTAACAGTTCAGCGACACGTCGGCTGAGAGGCCAATTTTGGTCAATGGCAGCTCCATAGTCCGAAATGTGAAGTTAGCGACACCTGCTGGCTAAAGATAAACATAGATACAGTAAGATTGTTATTCATGTCGGCGGTAATGACACCCGGTTACGCCAATCGGAGGTCACTAAAAGTGATGACATGTATGTTGGCATTTCACTGCTGGCTGTCGAGGTCCATACTAAGTCAGTATCGGTATCGGATCGATACCAGTCTGGTGAGATCGATTCTTTACTTTAAGTTCAGTTCTTGTTTGCAATGCTGCGGTTTGGGCAACGAGGAAACAGCCAGGTCACCGGACCCACTGCTCCTGCTGAGCAGGCACACTTTGCTCACCCTCCACACTTTGCTCACCCTCCACACTTTACACTTGCTCACCCTCCACACTTTGCTCACCCCCCACACTTTGCTCACCCTCCACCCTATCGTGTTTAGATGTTGCGCCGTCACGTGACGTGACTTTGACGCGCAAAGCAAACAGACAAACAAGTTGCCGGCTCAGGTTCCTCAGCACACGCAGTGAGAGGAAGAGGAGCCGTGTGGCTGCATTTTCAAGCTGAACGCGAGACAACAGCAAAATGTGGGATTTGTAAAAAGCTGGTCAGGTATAGTGGAAACAACCAATTTATATAAACATAAAAAAACATCCAAAAAAAAACACGGAGCTACAAAAACGGGGAGAGTAGTTTCTCAACAGTACTTTTCTGAAAAGATTTTTCAGAAAAAAAACTTTGATACCAAAGCATTTTCTATTTAATTATAAACTTTGTCCTAATTCTGTCCTGAGTTTTAACTATTTAATAATAAAAAAGGAAACAAAAAAACTCTTAAGATCATGAAAATTTATTGAGATTTAACAATTCAATGACATCCACCTTATTTATTTTTTAAACATCGGTATCGGCGATACTGGCTCGTATTTACTTGGTATCGGATCAATACCAAAATATGCAGTATCGCACACTACGACCATATACACAGTACACAGTGAAACGAGACAGTGTTTCACAGTGTCGCGTGCTCCATAAAGGAGCTGAACACGAAAAAAAAAAATTACCCACTGAAAAAAACATTATGGTAACAAATAACAATGTTTGTGACCTGTACAGAGTAAAATTAGTAACCGAGTGTTTTTAACATGTATTAACACATTTGTCATGATCTGCTCCTGTTTTTTTCATTCCTCCTGCCAGTACCTGTGTACATGAAGAAAAACCTGAACTAACCAACACAGTGTATTTTATTTGTCTTAAACATGTCTGCATCTTTTTTTTTTTTACAAGAAAAAATCATCATTTGGTAACAAGCACGACAAACAAAGTCACAATCACATTACACACAGAGAGTCCAATATACATGTAGATCAGAGTTAAATCAGATGTTTACAGAGTTTACATGAGTAATCTCCCTCAGGTCAGATTTTGTCCATTGCTGTGTTCTGTATGTATGATTAGTGAGATTTAAGGCGAATAAACGAAGCAAACACAGATGAACTAATCTGTGACAGTGATCTCAGGCTGTTCTTGGCAGAGTGAATGAACCATGTTGATTGATCAGAGAGTCGAGGTTGATCCTGATATTTATGAAATTATTTTCCAAAGCTGCTCTGATATCTTTGACAACGAGTCTCATAAAAGCCTCGTTTACCTCAGGGCCTTGAAGGAGCGGCTCATTACAACCACAGAATTTTTCACGCTCTTCAATGACTACGTAAAACAATATTCGAGCGGGCGTAAGATAACCTGGAACCGGAATAACTTTTGCCCTAAAAATGTCCTGGTGAGTTCTGTATTTCTCCAGTAATTGATTCAGGTCCTGCAGATACAAATCGATGGTGCTCCTGATCCTGTTAACAGAGTCTGCCTGAAGATTCAGGCGAGCCTCATGGATCAACATCTGGAGGTGGAAGGAGGCGCCGTTCACCCAGATTTTGAACCCACGGGTGCTCATCTGTCCGTCATGCAGCAGGGAGTTTCTGAGGACGGTGAGATCTTTGCTCAGCTGCTGTTCTAGTCTCTGGATTTCCTCCCGTAATCGTTGGTTGTTGTTGATGAACGTTTGATGGCGCCTCAGATACTCGGTCATGGTGTCCCGGACAGCTGAGGCTTTCTCTTCACCAAACACTCGTCGGATCATGCTGAACGAATCACTTCCTGTTTGAGCGGCATCAGTGCAGAGCTCTATGATCATGGAAATCACCAATGCTCCGAGCCCAACAGCGTTTGGGATCGGAGTCATTGATTTAATCCTATCGATCAACTGCGGCACATAGCTGAGCAGCTTGTTGGATTGGGCCTGCAGCACAGTGTTAGAGTCGAGGCCAGAATATCTCAGCAGAGACTCGTCTATACTTACATCTGGTAAGATGGATGGGTGCTCTGAAGCAGTCTGATAATATCTAGAAGCAGACCTGTCATAGTCTTCTTGAGAGAGTCCGCTGCCCATGTTTCACCACCTGATCTGTGAGACTGAGGAAATGAAGTGACAGACTGAGCAGCAGCAGACACATAAAGGCGTGGACAGGTGTTAGGACCACCCTGTTTTGCCCTTATATATACAGTATGTATAAAGAGGTGTGGAGTTTTGTCCCATGTAAATACAGGTGTGGGATTGCCAGGCTTTGATTGGTCCCCAGCTGAGGGGGTGTGGTCTTGTTAACTTGAGCTTCATAGAGTGTGAACTACTTTATCTGAAGCTAACTGACTGCAGGAAATTATGTGATAACAATAAAAGGTCTCATTTCATATTTATTGTCTCTGTATTAGATGATGCATGTAGAGTGATGTAGCGTTGTTATAATTCACAGTATAAACACAATTCAAGTTTAAGGGCTGGAAGAACATATTGTTCTGTCCATGTAAGGAAAACACAAATAAAAATATACAGAAACTCTGAACAGTAACTTGTGTTAAACTGTACATTGTGCATTCTTGGTCACTGAGTAGTGTTGACACGTGCACATGTCACAAGTAAAGAATTAGAAACACGCCAACACAACTCCAAACTGATGGAGGGCTCCATGAAGACGAGGAGGCTAGGAAGGAAGAAGAAGGAAGAAGCTGACACCTAGTGGAGAGTCAACAGCAGAGCCAAGACGACAGCAAGCTCGGGACTTTTACTCACATGTGAAGTGAAAGAAAAAGGAAAAGAGAGAAAAATCCTTCTCTCTTATAAAATGTATTCACGTGAAATTAAATCATTTCCACTTGACTTTCTTTCACTCAGAGATTTAATGAATTAGCACTGTTGGCCAGAGCGTGGCCTCAGCTGTACAACCACCCTCAGCTCACAGGACAGTCTGCAGAAACACGGCACATTAGAGCTCGGACACATCAAATCAACTTCATTTCTTTATTTATTTTGAATATTAAAGATCATCTCCTCTTACTTGTACGTCAGTACAGCAGGGATTAGGCACCTGTAGGTGGGTGACAGCTGCCATGTGATGTCTTGTGACCACCCTCCGACCGTCTTCTTACATTGACGGCACTCGAGGTACTCAGTGACCATGAGATACCAGCAGTCAATGTCCAGGACCCTGTGAATGATCCTGCACAGCCCGGCCTCGCAGGGCTTCTGCTTGCTTGAGGCTTTAGTGTCGTCAGCACAGGTTAACTTCTCGAACAGAGCAATTCAACTTTGCACTCTGTTGTCAGGAGTCTGAATGTGTTTAACATTTTGTGTCGCGTCTGTCTTAAACTCATGCTCGAATTTCTCAAACAGAGCGATTTGGCTAGTTGGGTGACAGCTGCAGTGGAGCCTCCACTCCTACCTGGAGATCCTCCGGGTCACCTCGGCATCAGTCAGGCTGACCATCCCGTGCTCCTGCTCCAGCTCGGACTGCTTAGCCTCCTGGATGAGGAGCGCTGTCTCACTCTTCCTTGGAGAAGCTCCGGATCACCTCAGTCGGTCAGGCTGACCATCCCATGCTTCCCCTCCAGCTCGGACCACCAGCATCTCCGGGATAAACCGCCAAGAGTACCGGCGAGCTTCTTCGTCACCTGGACGGAGGACAAAGTTTCAAAACGTTAACCACGTGAGCCGACACACGCAGAGTGGCTTAGAGAGAAAAACTTTACTCGCCTTCTTGGTGGAGTCCATCTTCAAGACAGACCTGAAGGTGGACGTGATCCTGGCATTATACTCGTCCAGCCGCGTCAGGACGTCATACCCGTACACCATCAGCAACCACCCTCAGGTCACAAGACAGCCTGCAGCACGACGTTAGAGTTTGAACAAGTCCACTTCATTCATTTATTTATGAAATTGGTTAAATTAAATATCATCTTCTCTCAGCAGGGAATTGGCAGCTGTAGGTTGACGGCAGCTGCCTAATGTGTGACCACCTGCCGACCTTCTTCTTACATCGACGGCACTCCAGGTACTCAGTGACCATGAGATCCCAGCCTTCATCAAGGACCCTGTGCACAAACGCTGGGGGCATGTCAGCTGCAGACGGCCAATCCTGTGCAGCATCCACAGAAACAGCCGACGTGCAAAGAAAGGGTCGGGGGGACGCGGGAGGCCGGTTGTAGATGGGCCGAGCTTGTGGGTGGTACCACCAGAGATTGAGCTCGCTGGTGAGTCGAGGCCTCTCACAGCTGTTCCTGGTAAACAGCACCCGGCCAATCCTGCCTATTCTGGACTTGATGTAGTGGACGGCGTTCTCCATCTGCCTTCCTTTCGGAGGTAGTTAACAAATCTGTGTAGAACAACAACTTGTCGTATGGCTCTTATCGTCAACACGGCAACTCAATCACCTTGACATTTTAGTACAACATACAGGATCTTTGGGGAGTCCTCGGACTCAAACAGGCTCTGCAGGGTCTCAAATCTGAAGTCCCCAAAGTCAACAAGGGCCGGTCCCTCACCCACGACTCCTCAAACGCACGGTGGAACCTGACTGCCTCCGCAAAATCAGGGTACGCTGAGGAGTAACGGGTTTCAGCACTGAAATTGGATTGAAGCGGATGAATCAGACTCAAGTACTCCACCTTGTTGGCCATCAGTGGGGACTGAGACCCCGCCCTCTCTCGCTCCTTCTGGTGGGAGGCGACCAGATTCACGCTGTATCCCACGTCGTTCTCCAGGAGCCAGTGGAAGCTCTTCCCCAGGTAGCGCCCGACCTGGACCTTCCACGGGCTCAGGACGAAGGTGGCGTTGCTGTTGCTGTCGCCACGCCATTTCAACTGACTGCTGGTGTTTGAATCTATAAAGCAACATAGGATACAGTCATAATTACAGAACAGTGAATCATGAACATCACTTCAGACTTCAAACATACATACATCGTACAAATGAATCAGCCCTGACATCATTCATTCCCGTTTAATCAGAATTTCATGCTCCTCATCATTTTCGTACAACCTCTATATTCAGAAAAAGTTTGAAAGATTGAAAGAAGCAAAGTAACATTAAATAAATCTGACACATCGATCATCTATCGGTCCTGAGATCAGCCTCCAATAGCTCAAAAAACGCTGTAAACTAACACACAGCGATGATAAAAAGTGAATATAATGTGAAATTATAGTTTTTACAAAGTACGTGAAGCTAATTATCTTAATTAATCTCCGGCTACAACATCGATGTTACAATCTTCTTCGTATAAACACACCGTGAACTCTGTGTGACTGACATAAATATGAGTTTTTAACGTGTTTTTAAAGCAACATTTAATCATATTTAATGAATATTTGAGTCGGTAAGTCAGAGGAGGCGGGATGAGCGGGAAATTGGAACAGTCCGGCTCTCCTATTGGCTGAAAAAAATGTCCCAAAAGTTGGATTCTCGAAATTGGAACAATTGGAACAATTGGAGCCTTCTCATTGGCTGAGAAGTTGGAACAGCTTGGAACAAATACTGTCCGGCGGTTCGATCCCCGGTCCAGACAAAGTTTGAGACGCGCTTCAGGGGTTAATAAATGATGAGAGTGGTGAAGGTAGAACATTAAGACAGCCGTTTATCAATAAATAGAAATCCTGCAGACGCCAAATATAAATTATAGTTTTTACAAAGTACGTGAAGCTAATTATCTTAATTAATCTTGATGTTACAATCGTCTTCGTATAAACACACCGTGAACTCTGCGTGACTGACATAAATATGAGTTTTTAACGTGTTTTTAAAGCAACATTTAATCATGTTTAATGAATATTTGACTCACCACACCGCTCGGTATGTGCATCTGAAGGTCACCGGTTCGATCCCCGGTCCAGACAAAGTTTGAGACGCGCTTCAGGGGTTAATAAATGATGAGAGTGGTGAAGGTAGAACATTAAGACAGCAGTTTATCATTAAATAGAAATACTATCGGCCCGTAGAGTGTCAGCAGCCTTCTTCAGGGCCACCCTGCCCCTCCTGCCATGCAGGGTGGTGCAGCGGGTCGGCTTAGAGGTGGAGGCAGTGAAAAGCTGCAGTTACTCCTGCAGAGAAAAGATGAAACACGAGAAAAGTTTCAGCTTCAGACACACATGTGCACGTGTTGGAAAAGACAACAATCAGACGTCACACTGAGCGTGACGTCTGAATCTCATCACGTAAGGAGGAAGTTCACCTGTCAGGTGAGTCTGGGCTGCTCACAGCTTCCGGTCCCGGACACCCCTCGAAAACTTTTTTTTTTTTTTATTATTTTTATTTCAGATAAAAACTTTATTGGTTAAACTTTTATAATGAACCAATGAGTTCGGGATAAACCCCAAAAGAACGTTTAGGGAACGTTCCCACAACGAACAGGATCCAGAACCTCCTCGGTGTTGTAGTTCCCCTGGTTTTGGACAGTTGGATTTGGCTCGGCTCGGCTCGGCTCAGTCAATCCTCCGGTCTCGTGCGCCCCCTCCTGCTTGACATCACGTTGGTGCCACATGTTGGGCTTTTACTTTGAAGGATCTCAAAAGGAACTCTCGCTTGTCTTAATACTACCGCTTTTACTTTGAAAGGTCACGTGATGAGCGCTCGTCCAATCAGCTGAGGGCAGATCGTGTTTTCAAAATGTATTTCAAAATAAGAGCGTGACCTTGGACTTTAACTCAAACGGAACCTGACAGAAACGTTTTCAAGGCCTTTTTTATTTAAGAGATGCAATTTCAACGAAGGTGTTTTTATATCATATAATATAATATACGATGCGATAATACTTTATTGATCCCACAACGGGGAAATTCACTTATTACAGCAGCAGGAGGAGGGGAAAACACAGTCGTACATATTTACAAAAAGTACTAGGGTATAATATAATGTGCAGTGAGTATAATGTGCAAAAAACAGAAACAGACATGTACAAGAGACTACAACATGGTCATGTGCAGGTGTTGTACAGTCTCACAGCAGCAGGGATGAAGGACGTGCGGAACCTCTCCTTCTTACACCGTGGGTGTATCAGCCTGCTGCTGAAGGAGCTGAAGGATAAAAATATAATATAATATCATATCATATAATACAATATAATATAATATATTATAATATAATATAAATATAAACAGAAAAGACAAGTTATTTTAACTATTAAATATAACGTGCGTCTGTCAAAGCACAGCACAGGGGAAAGGATGGATGGATGTGATGAATGTTCTTGTGGTGTTTATTTGTACCTTTGTATGAGGCGTGTGCACAGACTGCAGCAACACATTTCCTCGCGAGGACAATAAATAATTAAAACAACAATAAAATATTTATTTTTTATTGATATTTATATTACCGCTCACACGACATATGAGTGCATATACATGTAGATCAGAGTTTAAAATCCAGATCGTGACCCAACTGGAAACCTGGAGCCCCAGACGAATACCGAAGCTCAGCCAAGAGAAAATCATCATTTGGTAACAAGCACGACAAACAAAGTCACAATCACATTACACACAGAGAGTCCAATATACATGTAGATCAGAGTTAAATCAGATGTTTACAAAGTTTACATGAGTAATCTCCCTCAGGTCAGATTTTGTCCATTGCTGTGTTCTGTATGTATGATTAGTGAGATTTAAGGCGAATAAACGAAGCAAACACAGATGAACTAATCTGTGACAGTGATCTCAGGCTGTTCTTGGCAGAGTGAATGAACCATGCTGATTGATCAGATAGTCGAGGTTGTTCCTGATATTTATGAAATTATTTTCCAAAGCTGCTCTGATATCTTTGACAACGAGTCTCATAAAAGCCTCATTCAGCTGAGAACTGTGCCCGATACACCCCGAACCCTGAACTTCCTTTCTTTTACACTTATCAATCACTATGTAATAGCTTGCTATACCCGCAGCACCAGCTACAGACGCAACCACTTCTACGCTAAAAATGTCCCGGTGAGTTCTGTATTTCTCCAGTAATTGATTCAGGTCCTGCAGATACAAATCGATGGTGCTCCTGATCCTGTTAAAAGAGTCTGCCTGAAGATTCAGGCGAGCCTCATGGATCAACATCTGGAGGTGGAAGGAGGCGCCGTTCACCCAGATTTTGAACCCACGGGTGCTCATCTGTCCGTCATGCAGCAGGGAGTTTCTGAAGACGGTGAGATGGTTGCTCAGCTGCTGTTCTAGTCTCTGGATTTCCTCCCGTAATCGTTGGTTGTTGTTGATGAACGTTTGATGGCGCCTCAGATACTCGGTCATGGTGTCCCGGACAGCTGAGGCTTTCTCTTCACCAAACACTCGTCGGATCATGCTGAACGAATCACTTCCTGTTTGAGCGGCGTCAGTGCAGAGCTCTATGATCATGGAAATCACCAATGCTCCGAGTCCAACAGCGTTTGGGATCGGAGTCATTGATCCGATCTTCTCGATGAATTGCGGCACATAGCTGAGCAGCTTGTTGGATTGGGCCTGCAGCACAGTGTTAGAGTCGAGGCCAGAATATCTCAGCAGAGACTCGTCTATACTTACATCTGGTAAGATGGATGGGTGCTCTGAAGCAGTCCGATAGCAGCTATAAGCAGACCTGTCATAGTCTTCTTGAGAGGGTCCGCTGCCCATGTTTCACCACTCGATCTGTGAGACTCTGAGGAAATGAAGCGACAGACTGAGCAGCAGCAGACACAAAAAGGCGTGGACAGACTCAAAGAGGAAATGAAACAACAGACTAACCGTTGTTAAACCACGTGAATCTCAACAGAGCAGACTGCACCAGACAGGAAATCACACACAGAATCAACGTAACACTCTTCCCTTTTCAAAGGGTCTCAACATGGACGACGAGAGACGAATTGTTGAATGCTAGAGGCTGCTCAGTCAGTCCTCTGGTCTCGTGTGCCCCCTCTCCTGCTGACATCACGTTGGTGCCACGTGTTGGGCTTTTACTTTGAAGGATCTCAAAAGGAACTCTCGCTTGTCTTAATACTATCGCTCTTACTTTGAAAGGTCACGTGACGAGCGCTCGTCCAATCAGCTGAGCGCAGATCGTGTTTTCAAAATGTATTTCAAAATAAGAGCGTGACCTTGGACTTTAACTCAAACGGAATATGACAGAAACGTTTCCATGACGTTTTTATTTACGAGATGCAGTTTCACCGAAGATGTTTATATATATATATATTATTATTATTAAATAATAAAGTCAGATATAAAGTCACAAACGTTGAATTCTTTTTAATAAATACAGTTGTCTTTTGTCAGGGACTATTTTCAGCTGCAGATTAAACTTTACAGCGTATGATCTTTCAAAACACACATTTTACTGACAGATTATAAAAATGAAATGATGCAGGGAGACGTGGTTTGTTATCTTCGAATTCTTGGGTGGAGCATGTGTTCCTGTAAAAACAGACAGATAGGGACTTTTAGTCAATGATTGGTGTAACATTGTGCATGAACTTTACCTGAATGAGCCGAACATGTGGAGTTCACTTTTCATCTCTTTGTGCAGCACACGCCGGATGTCTGGCTGTAATGTGAGGGTTAGCGTTACATTACAGCAGAGGAGAACGTTCATGACAACAGGCGCTGCACAAATGTAGAAATATGTAAATGAGTGTTTTATGGGGATTTTTAAAACTTGGACACTTTCCATTGGAATTTATGGGAATAAATCAGGGATTTAAAAAATGCAGGTCAGCCCTTTAACAGTGAACTTAAACATAGTTGTGGAAAATATATTTTTAGCATAATCTTGACTAAAACAACCAGATTTCCTGCAGGTCCACTTGAATATCTGCTATTCCTCAATCACATGCACACAGCACACTGCTTACTGCAGGGCTGCCGAGGCCACCGCCCCTTTCCACCCCCCTGCAACCCTGATAAAAGGTCATTTCAACCAGTGTTACAGTGTTACGAGATTTTTTAAGGAAGGACACTTGAATAAGGAGGACTGGATTCAAAGATTAAGTTGAATTTATTATTCTTGTAGAAAAAGGAGCGTTTAACAGTGCAACACACAAGAGGGTTACAGAAAAAAGGCTCCCTGACGAGCTCTGACAGTTGGTTTTTATACAATTTTTTTTCTCAAATTGGGCTGTCTCAGACATCTTCCCACTAACAATTTCCTTTTTTGTTTTTTCCTCTAATAATGAGCATTATGTTTCTTGTCCAAAATGACACTTCCCTGTCTCTCTTTCCCTTAAATACTTTTTAATTACCTTTCCCTGCCAGCTTTAGCAAACACGTGCTAGATAAAGGAAGTACACGAGATATGCAAAGGACAGACACACACACTCTCTATAAGAGTAAAAACAACTGTAGCCCAGTATAATCCTCATTTTTATAACACACAGTACATAGTAATAATATATATATATATATATATATATATATATATATATATATATATATATATATAAAAAAGGAAGATCGTGACCCAACTGGAAACCTGGAGCCCCCGACAAATACCAAAGCTCAGCCAAGAAAAAAATCATCATTTGGTAACAAGCACGACAAACAAAGTCACAATCACATTACACACAGAGAGTCCAATATACATGTAGATCAGAGTTAAATCAGATGTTTACAAAGTTTACATGAGTAATCTCCCTCAGGTCAGTTTTTGTCCATTGCTGTGTTCTGTATGTATGATTAGTGAGATTTAAGGCGAATAAACGAAGCAAACACAGATGAACTAATCTGTGACAGTGATCTCAGGCTGTATTTTGCAGAGTAAATGAATCACACTGATTGATCAGAGAGTCGATGTTCTTCCTGATATTTATGAAATGATTTTCCAAAGCTGCTCTGATATCTTTGACAAAGAGTCTCATAAAAGCCTCGTTTACCTCAGGGCCTAGACGGAGATCCCGCGAAAACTCACCATGCCATCTTTCACTCTTATCAGTGACTATGTATAATATTGACGTAGACATACGCAAGTTTCCAGGTCTCTGACGAACTTTTGCCCTAAAAATGTCCTGGTGAGTTCTGTATTTCTCCAGTAATTGATTCAGGTCCTGCAGATACAAATCGATGGTGCTCCTGATCCTGTTAAAAGAGTCTGCCTGAAGATTCAGGCGAGCCTCATGGATCAACATCTGGAGGTGGAAGGAGGCGCCGTTCACCCAGATTTTGAACCCACGGGTGCTCATCTGTCCGTCATGCAGCAGGGAGTTTCTGAGGACGGTGAGATCTTTGCTCAGCTGCTGTTCTAGTCTCTGGATTTCCTCCCGTAATCGTTGGTTGTTGTTGATGAACGTTTGATGGCGCCTCAGATACTCGGTCATGGTGTCCCGGACAGCTGAGGCTTTCTCTTCACCAAACACTCGTCGGATCATGCTGAACGAATCACTTCCTGTTTGAGCGCCGTTGGTGCAGAGCTCTATGATCATGGAAATCACCAATGCTCCGAGTCCAACAGCGTTTTGGATCGGAGTCATTGATCCGATCTTCTCGATGAATTGCGGCACATAGCTGACCATCTCGTTAGAGTAGGCCTGCAGCACAGCGTTAGAGTCGAGGCCAGAATATCTCAGCAGAGACTCGTCTATACTTACATCTGGTAAGATGGATGGGTGCATCGAAGCAGTCTGATAATAGCTATAAGCAGACCTGTCGTAGTCTGCTTGAGAGTTTTCATTGCCCATGTTTCACCGCCTGATCTGTGAGACTCTGAGGAAATGAAGCGGCAGACTGAGCAGCAGCAGACACAAAAAGGCGTGGACAGACTCAAAGAGGAAATGAAACAACTGACTAACCGTTGTTAAACCACGTGAATCTCAACAGAGCAGACTGCACCAAACAGGAAATCCCACACAGAATCAACGTAACACTCTCCCGCCCCTTTTCAAAGGGTCTCAACATGGACGACGAGAGACGAATTGTTGAATGCTAGAGGCTGCTCCTCCGTCCTTCTATCAGCCCTGGTAGAAGACGTGGCCGGCTGCAGACGCTGCAGGACAGAAATTAGTAACTCTGAGTGGAGTTTTAAAACATGTATTAACACATTTGTCATGATCTGCTCCTGGTTTTTTAATTCCTCCTGCCAGTACCTGTGTACATGAAGAAAAACCTGAACTAACCAACACAGTGTATTTTATTTGTCTTAAACATGTCTGCATCTTTTTTTTACAAGAGAAAATCATCATTGGCGGTCACACACTGAAGGCAGAACAAGAAAAATTAACATTAGCATGTTAGCATTAGCATGTATTTTAATTCCTAGTGGCTAATGCTAATTGCTAGCACTGACACACAGTTACTGCACCTGTTAGAATGTCAGTGGGAAAGACAGAGAGAAAATGCTGAGACGATCCCTTGAACACGAAGGATCTCTGGCCAAACCGTATTTCCAATCATTGAACTGGCTTAACTTTGAGCACCCTGAGCCCCTCCTGAACGTCTACATTGTTAATTTGTGTTGATAAAGTGAAGAAATGTGACCTTTAGAGCGATTCAAAGAAACGTTACTTCTGCTTTCCTCCAGAAAGTTTCCCGCCTGTTTAACATGGGAGTCTATGAGGCTGTTGATGGGAGTTGCTGCCGCATCTTTGGTCTCCCGCCAAAAAGATATATCTGACAGTTTAAGCAGGTGAATATAAGTGAGACGACAAATTTCCCTACGTTTCTATGTATAAATGATTTCTGCAGCTTCACATTTGCGGCCACAGTCGCAGTTTACAAATGTATTTTTCGACAACTTTTTCTCTCCCTCTCCCCTCTAGCGATGACATCACTCACTCTAGCTCTTGAAAATTCTTGCAATACACACCCATTCATTTTTTGTCGATTTTTGGCAAAACCATTTGCCGAAACTCTTAGAAAAGTCATAACACACCATTTCTGGCCGAGCCGGCCGTTTTAATACCGGTTTTGTGTGTGTGCGACAAAAACTCTGTAAGGAGTAGCGAACCGGAAAAACCACGGAAGAAACAGAAGATGAAGAATAAGCCCGGGAGATTTTAAGGAGTGTACTCTTTCAGGCACACTCAATAAGCACAGTGGATAACGTGTAGTGTGCGCCTTACATGCACACTCGATGCAGGGAGACGTGGTTTGTTATCTTCGAATTCTTGGGTGGAGCATGTGTTCCTGTAAAAACAGACAGATAGGGACTTTTAGTCAATGATTGGTGTAACATTGTGCATGAACTTTAACTGAATGAGCCGAACATGTGGAGTTCACTTTTCATCTCTTTGTGCAGCACACGCCGGATATCTGGCTGTAATGTGAGGGTTAGCGTTACATTACAGCAGAGGAGAACGTTCATGACAACAGGCGCTGCACAAATGTAGAAATATGTAAATAAGTGTTTTATGGGGATTTTTTAAACTTGGACACTTTCCATTGGAATTTATGGGAATAAATCAGGGATTTAAAAAAATGCAGGTCAGCCCTTTAACAGTGAACTTAAACATAGTTGTGGAAAATATATTTTTAGCATAATCTTGACTAAAACAACCAGATTTCCTGCAGGTCCACTTGAATATCTGCTATTCCTCAATCACATGCACACAGCACACTGCTTACTGCAGGGCTGCTGAGGCCACCGCCCCTTTCCACCCCCCTGCAACCCTGATAAAAGGTCATTTCAACCAGTGTTACAGTGTTACAAGATTTTTTAAGGAAGGACGCTTGAATAAGGAGGACTGGATTCAAAGTTTAAGTTGAATTTATTATTCTTGTAGAAAAAGGAGCGTTTAACAGTGCAACACACAAGAGGGTTACAGAAAAAAGGCTCCCTGACGAGCTCTGACAGTTGGTTTTTATACAATTTTTTTTCTCAAATTGGGCTGTCTCGGACATCTTCCCACTGACAAGTTCCTTTTTTGTTTTTTCCTCTAATAATGAGCATTATGTTTCTTGTCCAAAATGACACTTCCCTGTCTCTCTTTCCCTTAAATACTTTTTTATAACCTTTCCCTGCCAGCTTTAGCAAACACGTGCTAGATAAAGGAAGTACACGAGATATGCAAAGGACAGACACACACACTCTCTATAAGAGTAAAAACAACTGCAGCCCAGTATAATCCTCATTTTTATAACACACAGTACATAGTGATAAAAAAACAATATATATATATATATATATATATATATATATATATATAGATGGATATAGATATATATAAAAGGAAGATCGTGACCCAACTGGAAACCTGGAGCCCCCGACGAATACTGAAGCTGAGCCAGGAGAAAATCATCATTTGGTAACAAGCACGACAAACAAAGTCACAATCACATTACACACTTGGCAGAGTGAATGAACCACGTTGATTGATCAGAGAGTCGAGGTTGTTCCTGATATCTATGAAATGATTTTCCAAAGCTGCTCTGATATCTTTGACAAGGAGTCTCATAAAAGCCTCATTCACCTCAGGGCCTAGAAGGAGATCCTGCGAAAACTCACCATGCCGTCTTTTACACTTATCAATGACTATGTATAAGATTATTGTAACCATACGCAAATTTCCATATTGTCTACCTATTTCTACGCTAAAAATGTCCTGGTGAGTTCTGTATTTCTCCAGTAATTGATTCAGGTCCTGCAGATACAAATCGGTGGTGCTCCTGATCCTGTTAACAGAGTCTGCCTGAAGATTCAGGCGAGCCTCATGGATCAACATCTGGAGGTGGAAGGAGGCGCCGTTCACCCAGATTTTGAACCCACGGGTGCTCATCTGTCCGTCATGCAGCAGGGAGTTTCTGAGGACGGTGAGATCTTTGCTCAGCTGCTGTTCTAGTCTCTGGATTTCCTCCCGTAATCGTTGGTTGTTGTTGATGAACGTTTGATGGCGCCTCAGATACTCGGTCATGGTGTCCCGGACAGCTGAGGCTTTCTCTTCACCAAACACTCGTCGGATCATGCTGAACGAATCACTTCCTGTTTGAGCGCCGTTGGTGCAGAGCTCTATGAATATGGAAATCACCAATGCTCCGAGTCCAACAGCGTTTGGGATCGGAGTCATTGATTTAATCCTATCGATCAACTGCGGCACATAGCTGAGCAGCCGTTTGGATTGGGCCTGCAGCACAGCGTTAGAGTCGAGGCCAGAATATCTCAGCAGAGACTCGTCTATACTTACATCTGGTAAGATGGATGGGTGCTCTGAAGCAGTCTGATAATATCTAGAAGCAGACCTGTCGTAGTCTTCTTGTTTACTGCCCATGTTTCACCACCTGATCTGTGAGACTCAAAGAGCAAATGAAGCGACAGACTGAGCAGCAGCAGACACAAAAAGGCGTGGACAGACTCAAAGAGGAAATGAAACAACAGACTAACCGTTGTTAAACCACGTGAATCTCAACAGAGCAGACTGCACCAAACAGGAAATCACACACAGAATCAACGTAACACACTTCCCTTTTCAAAGGGTCTCAACATGGATGACAAGAGACTAATTGTTGAATGCTAGAGGCTGCTCCTCCGTCCTTCTATCAGCCCTGATAGAAACCGTGGCCGGGCCGCAGACGCTGCAGGACTGTCCAGGATTTCCCCGTAGAGTGTCAGCAGCCTTCTTCAGGGCCACCCTGTCCCTTCTTCCATGCAGAGTGGTGCAGCGGGTCGGCTTAGAGGTGGAGTCAGTGAAAAGCTGCAGTTACTCCTGCAGAGAAAAGATGAAACACGAGAAAAGTTTCAGCTTCAGACACACATGTGCACGTGTTGGAAAAGACAACAATCAGAACGCTCCCACAACGAACAGGAACCAGAACCTCCTCGGTGTTGTAGTTCCCCTGGTTTTGGACAGTTGGATTCGGCTCGGCTCAGTCAGTCCTCTGGTCTTGTGCGCCCCCTGCTGCTGACGTCACATTGGTGCAACATTTTGGGCTTTTACTTTGAAGGATCTCAAAAGGAACTCTCGCTTGTCTTAATACTATCGCTTTTACTTTGAAACGTCACGTGCTGTCCAATCAGCTGAGCGCAGATATGTTTTCAAAATGTATTTCAAAATAAGAGCGTGACGTTGGACTTAAATCTGACAGAAACGTTTTCATGACATTTTTATTTACGAGATGCAATTTCAACGAAGATGTTTTTATATATATAATATAATATAATATTATTATTATATTATGATAATACACACACACACACATACATACATACATACATACATACATACATACATATATATATATATAGTCTTCTGCATCCTCTTCTCTCACACCAACTCTTTCACTGCATCCATTAACCTCCTCTTTGGTCTTCCTCTAGGCCTCCTCCTGTCTAGCAGTTAAAAACTCAGCATCCTTCTACCAATATATTCACTATCTCTTCTCTGGACGTGTCTGAACCATCTCAGTCTGGCCTCTCTGACTTTATCTCCAAAACCTCTAACATGTGCTGTCCCTCGGATGTACTCATTCCTGATCCTATCTATCCTGGTCACTCCCAAAGAGAACCTCAGCATCTTCATCTCTGCTACCTCCAGCTCTGCCTCCTGTCTTTTCTCAGTGGCACTGTCTTTAGACCAAACAACATCGCTGGTCTCACCTTTCCTTTTATTTTAGCTGAAACTCTTCTATTACACATCACACCTCGTCTGTCCATCACCATAGCGAACAAGAAGGGGCTCAGAGCTGATCCCTGATGCAGTCCCACCTCCACCTTGAACTCCTCTGTCACACCTACAGCACACCTCACCACTGTCTTACAGCCCTCATACATGTCCTGCACCGCTCTAATATACTTCTCTGTCACTCCAGACTTCCTCATACAATACCACAGTTCCTCTCTGGGCACCCTGTCACAAGCTTTCTCCAGATCTACAAAGACACAGTGCAGCTGACCTTCTCTGTGCTTCTCTATCAACATCCTCAAAGCAAATACTGCACCTGTAGTCTGTCTTTTGGCATGAAACCATACTGCTGCTCACAAACGCTCACTTCTGCCCTCAGTCTAGCTTCTACTACTCTTTCCCATAACTTTCATAGTAACAGCCCTGAGAGTCTGAAACGTGAGCACACATGAGATCAGCTGTAACCCTAACACTCTGCTGCTGGCGCCACTGGGCTGCAGTACCGCGTTCGGCCTGAGGTGTTGCTGTTGGGTCGAAATATGAAAATAATCATAAAAAAAATCATATTTCTATGAAAAAACTTCAGGTTTTTGGGCATAAAGAAGGAACGCTTCACGAATTTGCGTGTCATCCTTGCGCAGGGGCCATGCTAATCTTCTCTGTATCGTTCCAATTTTAGTATATGTGCTACCGGAGTAACACAACAGAGCAGTATTTCTGAATTCTATATATAGGTGACTGTTACCGGGACGATTCTCAGTCAGGGTCGCAGAGATCAACCACTTCTCAGGGCTCTAGAGTGGCCTGTGTGACTTGTCCTGCTATCTTGAGTGGCTGCTATGTGGAGGGCTCGAGCTATGAGAGTCTAGAATGAGTCATAAAAAACAGAAACGACATATTTGATGGTTATTTTACTCACAGAGCAAGAGCACAGACGGCTTCTGGGTAAGCACATCACGTCACACACTCAGTCAGGATTGGTGGGTGGAAGGCGGAAGAACAATGGGTTCAGTCACAGCTCCTCCTCCTGCATTCCTACCCCCGGCTGCTGCGGGAAACAGAGAGCGGGGTGGGGGTAGGAAGGCACACAGAGAGCAGGGTGGGGGTAGGAAGGCACACAGAGAGCAGGGTGGGGGTAGGAAGACGGAGACACGCAGGCTGTAAACATGTAACCAGCAGCTCCTCGGCTCTGCACGGCAACCTGTGAACACACACTACATACAGCAACATACGTGTGTTGTGTGTGTGCATGTCTCACTGCTGTCACCGTCCGTCCTGACGTGGACACCAACAACAGGACCTCCAAAACCAAACAGGGATTTAAGAGAAGATAAGATAATACTTTATTGATCCCACAACGGGGAAATTCACTTATTACAGAAGCGGAAGGAGGGAAACACAGTGTACATATTTACAGAAAGTACTAGGGTATAATATAATAATATAATGTGCAGTGTGCAGTGAGTGCAGTGAGTATAATGTGCAGTTTTGGTAATGTGTAACATAAGCAAAAAACAGGCATGTACAAGAGACTACATTTCTCGTCCTTCCACAGTATCAGGACACGGGAGACGGAGAGGAGGAGCTCGTGTTGCTTAGAAACAGGATGTGTGTATATGTTATATAACATAACACAGACAGGATTGTTTTAGTATTTCCACTTTTCTTCTGGCTCGGCTTGTCTCCTCTTTGCTCTCTACTTCCTGCTGCTGTTTTTTATATTTAAAAAGAAAATAATGAATGCAGGTGCAGTTCCACAAACTCACCGGTAGATGTCAGGGTAGGACCGCTGTGTGGCGCTGCTGCCTTTAGAGAAACAAACAAATGTGAGTTATTATTAATTATTTATTAGTAATAATCATCAACGACAAGTGCTTTAAGGTGTATACTGTGTTTACATGTGAACTGCTGTTAGTTTTCTCAAACGCGATATAGCACAAGACCATATCTTTTTATAGATTTAGTTTATTTTGTGTAAAAATCCTTTTATTTCTCCTCTCCCTGTGTCCAGGTCTCCTGCTGTCTCCAACACGCCAGTAAATCTTATTTATAACTCATCATAAATTCACGAATGTCTTATTGTAATGTGTCAGTGTGATCAGGACTGGACTGCAGAGATATATTCACAACTCAATATATAGCTGCAGCTCAGCTTGTCTCCACACGGTGGAGCTCGTCGTTCACCTGATGGAGTCACGTGTTTACCTGCCCGCCTCTGTCTTCATGCTACAAACACGTCCCTTAAAATCCTCTTAAAACACTCTGTAACATTATGAGGCTGTAAATACTCACAGTGTTTTATTTATCTTAAAAACTGTCACTGTGACTACGTCACTTATTCTTAAGTTTTAGTTGCTTTACTTTGCGTCATTGTTCTATGTCACTGTTTGTCTGTTTATTGTCTGTTGTGTAAGTTGCATTGTCACTGCAAATCAAATCTTCCCTGGAGGGACAATAAAGCTCCGAACTGAACTGAACATCCAAAGCAACAGTCAGACAACCACACAGCCCCAAACAACAACAACAACAATAATAATAATAATAATATTAAAATATGAGTTCAGTTCCTGTGGTTGGTCTTGGTGGAGGCCTATCTGCACATCCTGCGTGGATGCAACCAAATCCAGCACATAGTCTGCACTCACCAACAAAACTTCATTAAAAAACGAGTTTTTAGGGTTTCCTGTTCATATTTGCAAACGTTTACCGTCCTAATGTAAATAGAAGACGCGTTTTCAAGTCGTTATGTTTCTCTGATAGATTCGGCATATTAATAAGTGAGTGGACGGAAGTTTGCTGGGATGTAGTGCTGCATGCTGACAGACATGCGGGGATGTTAAAGTGAGTAAACCTCACGTGTGTTTTTAAGAGATTGTTTCAGGGACTCACCGCACACCTGATGGAGGAAGTGATGGAGGAAGTCCACAGCGTTGTAAAGCCCCAAAAAATCTAAATATATTGAACAAATATCGATGTAACAATTTGACAACATGTTTGGCGTTGTGATAGGCTTTTAAGCCTGTCAATCATGGCAGTTGCCATGGCAACGAGGGGCGCGAGGGGGGGTCCACCTGGGATTGGCGGAGGACCGGTGGGGGGCTGATCATAGACATACAGTATATATATATATATATATATATATATATATATATATATATATATATATATATATATATATATATATATATATATATATATCAAGAGATTTTACAGTAGAGTAAATATTGCACATAATGCCTTTTTTAATTCAAATTAATGAACTTTGAGGCTGAATTGTTCAAAAATTATTCAGTAAATACGCTTTATACTGAGTGAGTGAACAGTCAGGATGTATCAACTGTATCAACCTTTGTCAGAAATTATGTTCTAGTAAGTCAGGCTGCAGTGTATGAGGTGACGTTTGGGGGAGTGACGTTGTTAGAGGCTGTGAAGCCCGTCAATCATGGCAGTTGCCGTGGCAACGAGGGGCGCGAAGTAGCCACCTGGGATTGGCTGAGGACCCGTGGGGGGTGTGTTCAGGTGTGTGTGTAGAAGAGAGCCGTGAGAGAGCTAATGTGTTCATGTATATGCTGCTGTGCTTACCTGTTTTATTGTTTTGGCCCTGGCTACGGCCCGCAGGAGCCTGTGTTCTAGTTTGGGAATAAAGTCCAGGAAAAGCAGTTGCTTCGTAGCTTCATTGTTCCGTGTCGCTACAACTGGTGTCAGAAGTGACCGGACTTGACGAGGTGCTAACTGCTGCTAAGTGCTCTGCAGGGGAGCAACATGTTGCCACAGAAACTTTTTAAGATCAAGCCGGAGGAGGAGGTATCTGATGAGGACATGGACACCGCTCAGAGCGCGGCAGAGATGGCAGTGAGGATGGCTACAGAGGCTGGCTGGGGCTCTTGTCGCCGCGCCGGAGAGGGAAATAAAACAGGTAAGCACAGCAGCATATACATGAACACATTAGCTCTCTCACGGCTCTCTTCTACACACACACCTGAACACCCCCCCCACGGGTCCTCAGCCAATCCCAGGTGGCTACTTCGCGCCCCTCGTCGCCATGGCAACTGCCATGATTGACAGGCTTCACAGCCTCTAACAACGCCACTCCCCCAAACGTCACCGCATACACTGCAGCCTGACTTACTAGAACACAACTCAACAGCCACAGTGTATACACAGTCCGTTACAATGTCTCTATATATATGTCTGTGTATATATGTCTATATATACGTCTATGTATATACGTCCGTGTATATACGTCCATGTATATACGTCTATGTATATACGTCTATGTATATACGTCTATGTATATATGTTTATGTATATATGTCTCTGTATATATGTCTATATGTATAGGATGTCATAAGTTTACATTAGAAACAAACAGTAAAACATGTCTTATAGTCATTAGTCTTGCAGTAAACACAAAAGAATGTGTGAGGTTGTTTCCAGTAATCATATTTCAACCAAAAATCCCTAAATTGACAAGAGAATAAAATGCTTGCTTCGTTCACACAAAGGAGAGTCAGAAAATTCCACAACATCAGCTATTTAACGCTACGTTTTTAGCATGTAAATAAATGTAAATAACACCTGTAACATGCAAGCTCAGCCAGCATGTTTACTGCACCGCCGCACAGGTGGAAAATTGCAGTGTTAAAACACCATGTATATATTAACATTGCTAATAAATTACTAATTGATTACTACCCTACCCTAGTATCTACCCTATATCGGATTCAGAAGCTACCAGCATACATGGTGGATCCATGATAATATGGATATAGGATATATATAATATAGATAATATGTAACACAGATGTGAGTATGGATACAGTACAGCAAAGAGGAAGCAAACAAATGTGCAAGACAAAGTTTATTGATCCATTAGGAAAGTGCATCATAATTGGCTTAGCTGCAAAGCGGTATATTATGCAGAATGATAATGCTTGATTGGACTACATATATATTTAAATCATACTGTGATTATATAATAGTAGAAACAGTTGTTAAGCTACATGAGATCCCTAACAGGAAATCACCCAGCAGCTGCAGTACCAGCTGATCGTCAATGTTGTTTAGTGTAAAACATCTGTCTGGTTTCCTCTTTGCACACGCTGTGCTTGATGTATTTCAGTTCATACAAATACAAGGGGCAGGCATTTTCAAATTTGTTAACATACAAGTCATTCATTTAAATCAAATGTAATCAACACAGAGTTCTGCTCACGCTGTTGTCTTAATTTTCAAATGTAGGCAGAGGTTGGTATTTGACTCTCGACACTTTGGCTTTGTACATGACCACAGCGCTGACCATGCCGACAGCTGCAAGCAGACATCCAGCGATGAAAACCAGGTTCAGGTTCAGGTTCATGACTGGAGAAAGGAGAAGCATAATGTTAATTCAGTCTCATTCAAGGCAGCTGTGCTGTCAAGAAACACTCTGTGTTTTCATACCTGGGATTTCAGTGCGCTCTGCTGATCTCTTCAGCCGGAGGGGACCCTGGGAAATGCGGTGCATTAAAGTCTGGGTGACAATCTCTCTCTTTGCACGGCGATTGTTTGACCATGTGGAGTTGACGCATCCCTGCGAGCACCTTGTGTCGGGGTTCCCTGCTTCACACATCATGACTGAACAACTGATGTACACCTGAGTATAAAAGGACACACTTGTCATTAAACCAGCAGGCATACCGTTGTCTCTTCCAGTAGACAAATAGCAGAGTTGTGGCCAGGTCCCACATACACTGTCTCTGCATGCCAGTCAGTGCTCTTCCATATGGGACAAGTGGCGCATGTTCAGACTTGAGAAACAAAAATGGCTTGCCAGATTATCAGAGATTCAACGTTTCAACAAGGGTTTGGATGATGGGGCAGTCTGATCCCCAGAAGAGGTAAGTCAGTTTTCTTTCCTTTTCCATAGACATCATGTCTTATCTTACTAATTTATTTTGTTACTGAGACCATTACAGGAGCGACAGTGTGTTAAAACAGCTGACGAGTTCATATTAGTAGGTGGTCTTCACCTTTAATATAGGTGAGGCACAGGTCTGAAGTCTGCACTGATTCAAACTTTTTTTAGGTGTTCCTATTCTCCTCCTCCACCACAACAAAACCTGTTAGACAGAAACGATAAACTGGACCTTTGCTCCATTCTTTACCTGATCATGCAAGCCGATGAACTTGAAGGCCTCCATGCTGAACCTGAATTGTCTCTCGTTGACGGTGGAATAGGTTTGGATAGTCGAGTCCACATTGCACCTAGTCAGAGCAAAAAAAACAGAATATAAGAAACTCTCAAACAACAAATCTTTACAAACACTTTGTTGCCACTAGGGTGTCCATTAATGCCTACCCATTTTCAATGATGGTGTAGCTTGGCCTGGAGTTAGGGTTGTCATATGGTGTAGCCCTGCAGGACTCCACAAACAGATCTGTGTTGTTGACTGATGTCTCTGTCTCGATTTGCATGTAAATCCTGTTGCCTAGGTCATACTCCAAAGGGTATGAATTTGGATCAATCATAGTTTGGTATTGGTTGTTTGGGTAGAACTCGAAATTGTAGGTGAACGTGCCAAAGCCTTTGTCCCACACTGTGACATTCTTCCTGTGTGCCGTGAAGCCCAGTGTCACGTTTCCCCGTTTGGGGTACTGGCAGTAAAACTGCACTTCGAGTAGGTGGTGCCTGGTGATTGTGTTCTGGGTGATGTCGAACGTGGTGATTTCGTTCTTGAAAATTAAATTGTCTTCATCTTCCTGCAGAGTAAAAAGTTATATATTAAGTTACAAATGAAAAAGGAAATGAACACCTGTAACTGAGAGAGAAGCACAGCGGGTAATCAAACCCTGTGTTACCTCGATCTCAGTGCCACAAGCGTTGAGGGGGATGACACCGATGACGTGAGTGCTGTTGGAGTGTGTCTGGAGGCTGCACACAGTGCTGCTGGGGTCAATGAGCCGCAAATGTTCCTCGTGGAGTCCGGCGAATGAAGACTTCTCAACCTCTACTGTCATTGTGGACTCATTGCAGATCACATTGGATTTAACTAGAGAAAAGATACACAGTATATGGTGGTTCTTGGAGAGTCTGATATTTTCTGTGGTGCATACTTTTTTCTAATGTACACAAGCCATGGAGCCAATATTCGGCACTCTAGCATGTGGTATATTTGGTGAAAACCATTACAGTTGTTGTTGCACTACAAAACTTTGACATTAAAGTTACGCTTGGACTCACTTTGCTCCTTCCCAACGTCCACTAGAACACACCTCATCTCAGACTGATAGATTGTAGACCTGAAAAGCAAGGAGAGTAATGAGTGTTAGTCATTCAGATAGGCGGGTTTGTCATTTGTCATTAAAAGCTGGTTACATCAGCTCTGCAAAATGTGTACGTCCTTGGGCTCACCCAGATACTGATTCGACAGCAAAGCAGACTGGGAATTTCTCTCCCAAGTTATCTGGAGTAGGCGTCCACCTAATGACAAACTCGTTATGTGTGGTCCTGTGCCTGCTGATATTCAGTGGCCCGGTCATGAAGATATTTTGTATTCTGCATAAAAACAAAACAAACCAGAGATTTTCTCGTTAATGCCGACGTTATCTTACTCCCTGACATACTGGGAATGCTGCCAGATTGATCACATTGCTTCTCATTTACATTGTGTATGCAGCTTGTGCTTTGACTCTGATGTCCACCTCTTTGTTGACCTGTGCTTGGATGCGTGCTCCATTTTGAGGTGTTGGGGCCACAAACATTGGTATGTAGTTTCCTTCCTGACATGAAGGAATGGGCGGGTCCACTGGATTTAAAAAATAAAATACAATAAGTAACCAATACCTAAAACTTTAAAAGCTTTTATGCTCACAGAAAGGCAACGCCACAACAATCTCATCATATATCTTATGAGGACAAGTAAAACCTGACTCACCAAAAACAGAGAACTGCAAAGGTAGTTTACTGAGAGGAGTAGTGGTGGCGTACAGGTGAGTTGTGCTTGGTGGAGTTGTGGTTGGTGGAGTTGTCGTTGGTGCTGTGGTTGTGGGTGTAGTTGTACTATGCAACCACCACCACCATGGGGTGGGCGTGGCCTGTGGAGTTGTGGTTGGTGCTGTGGTTGTGGGTGTAGTTGTACTATGCAACCACCACCACCATGGGGTGGGCGTGGCCTGTGGAGTTGTGGTTGGTGCTGTGGTTGTGGGTGTAGTTGTACTATGCCGCCACCACCACCATGGGGTGGGCGTGGCCTGTGGAGTTGTGGTTGGTGCTGTGGTTGTGGGTGTAGTTGTACTATGCCGCCACCACCACCATGGGGTGGGCGTGGCCTGTGGAGTTGTGGTTGGTGCTGTGGTTGTGGGTGTAGTTGTACTATGCCGCCACCACCACCATGGGGTGGGCGTGGCCTGTGGAGTTGTGGTTGGTGCTGTGGTTGTGGGTGTAGTTGTACTATGCCGCCACCACCACCATGGGGTGGGCGTGGCCTGTGGAGTTGTGGTTGGTGCTGTGGTTGTGGGTGTAGTTGTACTATGCCGCCACCACCACCATGAGGTGGTCGTGGCCTGTGGAGGTGTGGTTGGTGCTGTGGTTGTGGGTGTACTAGGCCACCACCACCATTGGATTGTGGTCTGTGAAGGTCTTGTTGTGGTTGTAGCCCCTTGCCCCCACCACCAACTACTGGTTGCAGGAGGTTGGTAGGTGCTGTTTATTTGATATGCTTGTCTCTTGCTCCTTACAGACAGTGGAGCCCTGGAGGATCGGGATCCATCACTGTAGCTCAGAATGACGTTCTCATGTGGGAAGTCCTCCACCACCATCTCGAATCCAAAAACTTTTCTTGTGTCGTAACTGCCAGATCGGTAGTCTATTGTGCACGAGTCCTAAGTATGTGAACGGATAGTAGTCAAGTGAGGAAAAGCATCAGTTTGGTATTGCACAGTGTGTCAGTAAGCTGATTTTTCAACTAACCTGATCTATGTAGAAGCCTGGAGGTTGGTGGCATGTGCTGCACTCTACACCTCTGATATTTCCATATCTGCAACGGACTCTGTCACCATCAGGATCAAAGGCCATCATCCTGTATGTCCGTGGGCAGTTTTCAGGCACTCTATAGATACACAACAGTTAGTTTGGCAGTTTTTCTGGCAAAAAATACTTTTATGCAACAGAATCAATCAAGAATCAAATGCAAAAATAAAATAAATCCAGTGACATGCTGGTGGTGTAGTGCAGTTCAATACATGTTGTATGCGGAAACACAAATAATATAAAGCAACACCTTTAGTATTTTATGTAAATACAACATTTTGCAAATTATTAGCCTGAATTATCCTCCCAAAAAATTGTTGCACAAGGAAACTCACCTTAGGACATGTAGAATGGCAACGTCTGGTGATCGGTTTGGTTGTCCAGTGTCAGATCTTGTTCCCAAATCCACAAAAGTCAGAAGATTCCAACTGCTAAGTGAATTACGGGTTTGGACCCAACAACAGCTGGATATCCTGGTATGTGAAAAAACAAAAAAACAAAACTGAATTCTAAAATACTGCATTCAACAGGAACTACTTTTACAACTACAAATACAATTGTCTGCAACTGGATTCCTTTTAGAAGGGTTGATGATGTGCCACAAACTTTATAACAGCACAATAATAATAAATTTAAATAATAAAATATATGATTTAAATTCAAATAAAAACCTCACCTCATTTGAAAAGATCTGTCATTTGGAACCTTCCATGTTTCGACTGTTTCAGTTTCACACCACTGTCCGATAGAGTAGTAGGATGCATTGGTGTTACTGTCAACCACGCCTCTCTGATGTCTGGAAACGTACCCGCAGTTGCCAGTGTAACAAGACGAGGAATAGTCGTGGTAACATCCCCTAAACACAGACGTGGTTCGCAAGTCCACCTGTGGAAAAAAAAAGAAAGAGAAATTATGGACATTTTTGTATATTTTGTAAACACACAAGTTATATCCCTTTATCATACTATTTATTTTAACAAGGCCACACTTGATATAACCGCAATATGTCAATGAAGCTTTGAAACCTGAGATGAATAGGGTGACGAAGACAAAGACATAATAAACATGATAAAAAATAATAATAGTAAAAGAATATAATATACAACAGACAAGGGATCATTCCATAAAAAGTATTCAGAAAAAAGTATTTGCTTCATAAAGCAAGACTGGAAGTCATCCCTTTCAGCCAGTGGGAATTCAAACTATCAAATTATTTTGCAGACATAAAATTATTAGAATAAAGTTGCTTGATTTTACAAGATGAAATTAATCAGGGTGGACTAAAATTCACCTTAATGTTTATTTTATTTTTATTTATTGTCAGAAATAGAAATTGGAAAGTAAATACAAAAGTAAAATTTAAACTCAAAAATACACTAAAAAAAATATGCATTTCAATTTCATAGAAAGTTTCCATCCATATGAAGTACATAGTTTTAATATAAATAAAAAATAAATAAATTGAATGTGAAGCGAGTAATAAGATGTTTGACATAGTACTAATAAACTCAAAATGGCTGCATTCATTTTCACTGTTGGGTTTGGGCAAACAAGCTTTATTAATATTGAATGCATAAACCTGGTTACTACTACACTACAGTGTGGGGGAAGCACATTGACTTTATTAGTACTATTACATAAATCTTATTATTTGCTTCACATTAAGTTTATAAATTAATTTATATTAAAACCATGTAATTCAAATGGATGGAAATTTTCTATGTAATTAAAATGCATAAGTCCTGAATTTTGGCCCAAAACTTTTTTCGAGTGTAGACGAGTGTGGACACTTGAGTATCTATAAAACAGCTCAAAAAATACATTTACGGGTTTTTGGGGTCCTAAGATTTAAATAAAATAACATCATGTAGCTGTTAGCAGTGTACGCAAAATGTATTTTGAATAACAATACACTGACACATGATCCATGACGGATGTTGCACATCATTAAAAGTTGCAGCACTCACCTGCAATGTTCCGTCAGGGTTTCTTCCTTTGTAAGTGAAGGCCACAGTTCCCCCGTAGTGATGCGATGCAGACGCCAGTGAGACCAGCAGCAGCTGAAGCAGAAGCACCTGTGTGGAAGCCATGATGCTCCAAACCGCTCTGTTTAGAAAGTGGACGTGCAGCATCTTTATATCCACTTAAAAAGGGGCAGGTCACCAGGAACTTGTTACAGTTGTGCCAACCTGAACGGTATGTGAACAATTTTTCAGAACAATAGACCAGCTATAGAACTAGTTTCAGGAAAGAGAAGCTCAAAAAAACATAATACTGCAAAAACGAAACTTAATTACATTCAGCGAAGCGAAGCTCAGCCCACTCATATTGTACGTGGATTTTTTCACTGTACACGTTTCCTGCTCTAAACGGTTAAAAGTCTGTTTTAAACTGACACAACTGCAAGTAAATAAATTATTTTCTAAACATCCACATTTCTTTCTAATGTTCCTTAAGAGCTGAGTGCAGGAAAATGTAAAATTTTAAAAATGTGGTTTGCTCTTATAAATCTGAAGTACTTATACATGATAAAACAACCAGTTTTTCTACCTTCCAGTCACATTGTGCAATCGGCAGAGACATTTAGCTTTTTGTTTGCTTTTCGCCTGGCCTCATCACATACATGCAGATAGCACTGCCCCTCTTGTCTTAGCCAGCTATGACCCATGTATGACATTCCCTTTCTCTCTAAGATACTAAATGTCACCAATCAGTATTGTGACTTTGACTTTAGAGTGTATCCTACCACAGAGACAGCACTAATGAAAGTTTGCATCAGACAAAGGACTTGTATTAGATCTCAGTGCTGCATGTGATACCATTGACCATCAAATTCTGCCGCAGGGACGTAAACATCTAATTATAGAAACTTCACTAAACTGATGTGAATCCTGTTTAACAGATCCATCTCAGTTTGTACACGTTAATGGTGAATCCTTCATGCACACTGAAATCACACACAACACAAATGAACTGTAGTCACCTCGGCTGTCTCACTCATCACCTCCTCCTTTTGTATAGAAACAGAAACAGAAGCGGTTCACAGTAATGAAACTAAAAAGACGTTAAAAATATATTATACACACACACACACACACACACACACACACACATATATATATACTGTATATATATAGATTCAGAAGCAAGATTTGTCCATATATTGAATAAATATTTTAAAAGCCCTGATTTTAAGCTTTAATGCTCAGCTCCTGTCGATTTGAGACACAATAGTCACTATAAGAACAGACAAAGCTTCAGGTGTGATTACCGATTTGAAAACATGATAAAATGCAGTCCTGCTCCTCTGTTAACAGATGTCATCAACATGATAACATCACCGTGCAGTCAGGAAACTTCACAGGTATGAAATGAGGCCCAAGCGTGGCCGTGGGCCAAGCACGGATGCCTGAAGTGTCTCTCTCCCGTCTCCATGACAACCTTAATTCGCTTTCTTATTAATCTTGTTGCTTCGCCTTGTCTTTTTCTCTGTCTCATATCTCTGTTGATCCAGTTGGTTTCTGGGATCTTATTGTGCTCCATCTGTCTCACTCTTTGTGCAGCAAAGTGGTTCTAGTGCAAGACTCTGTGACCACGATGAGTGGCTGAGATTCCGAAATAAAATTAAGTCTATCATTTGATGTTAAATCTCCCGACTGGTTTAAACGGCTCAGGCATGTGTCTTTTCAGATCTCAACAAAGGTCGGTCATTTAGTTTAATTCAGCTCTCTAAGTATCACTTTGTCACATTTGTCGTATATATATTTATTTACCCATAATAGCTGCACTATTGGCTGATGAAGTTCATCATCACTGGCCAAGCATGTTTATTGTGTATACAGGAACTTAATTTCACCCCTGTGGAGTGAAGTCTTATTTGATAATATATATTTTTTACAAGGTTCAGGTCTTGGAGGTGAACAGTATTTCACTGTTGAGTTCTCAGCCACTAAATTTACATTCAAGACAAAACAAACTCGGATCTATTCAAGTCTACAATAAACCAACACTGAGGCTTTGATTTACAGTCCAGCGATTATTCTTGAATTTTGAATAGAGTGTTTCAGGTGACAAACCTGCACTGTAACTCTCAAGCTAAACCTACAAGGAAGTAAATACACACATACCACCAAGTCCAATAGGCTTACCGGTAATCGCGTATCCGTTTGCATGCGATGAAAGCTATGAGAAACCTGAACAAATGCGATTATGTGAGTATAAGTAGGGCGAGGCCACACTATGCTCCAGTTCACCTGAATAACTAGGACTGCTTTCGCCTTATCAAGAATTGATTCTTAATATCTTATAATTAAAATATGTTATAATCATTCTTATCTAAATGTAATGATCTAAACTTTACTACAATAAAAAAAAACGTTCATCGCTTCTCACCGCTGTAATAACCAATTAATTAATTATAATTAATTGAAATTAATATACTATAAATAAACTATGAATATGCTCCAATAAATGTGGCTTTATGTGCGGGGTTTCCTTTTATCTTAGTACATAAACAACAATAAAATGCAACATACACAATAATGCAGCTACAATATTAATCCAAGAACATCATATATAATCCAAAACACTGTGAATCACAGAGAGTTGAAGCTGAGCAGCCGGAGGACATCAGAGGGAAAAGCAGCAAATATATTGTGTAAACGATCTGGTCCAGTTTTATTAAAATCACAGAATAAAGTTATAAAGTTGTGCTTTTGTCCTGCGGCCATCGCTCATCACTCACAAACTGTATCAAACAGGAAGAGCTTAAGAGTTTTATTGGATGTAAAATTAACAATTTTTATGGTTTATCAGGAAATGACAAACTCTAAAATATCACGAAGAATACCTGAAAGCACTTTGTGTCAGTGTTGGTCCAGATGCTGGAGTATAGAGGACACATGTGAAGCTATTTCGGTGTCGCACTGAGGTGATCAGGTCACCTGCTACCTGTCATCAGAGAGCCAGAAAGAGGTGAAATGAGCTTTTGCAAACAAAGCTGCAGCAGACTCAAACTCCTGACAACATTAATCAAACAAAGGTTGGGTGGCGCTAGGTCAATGAGGGTGTGAAGGCTAAAGAAATGCTTTTAGTTTCGTAATGAATAACACGGCACAGGCAATAAAATAAATTTACAAATACCAGAGCCGGCTGGGATTGGCTTTACATGAAATAAAAACATGCACTCATCAGACCAGTTCGTCCTCTTTGCACCTTTGCAGTTGCTTTCGATTTTCCAAAAGCACCGGAGCTGTATTTGTGCAAACTGGTCAGATTTGTGGTGTCTGATTTAGGTAGCATATAATACATATTATCTTATAATATCTCATATCTTTATGGTAAATATGTTGTATTCACTGACACGTGGGTGTGATTTAGACGCACCTTTCTCATATGTGTGATAAGTGTTTATAGTATTTTTGGGTAAATGTGTGAATGTGTCACACTCTTCATCTCCACTGCAGGACTCTGAGACAGACAAGTTTAAGGGAAGATTAATTTACTCAGCCCAAGGGGCAGGCAGGTGTCGGAAGTCCAAGACAAGCAAAACAGGGTCAGAACGAGAATTAAAAAACTAGAATTACTGGAGAGCTTGGCAAAAACTACACAAAACAATTTGGCAGGGACCAAGTGTAAATGGACTTTATTTATATACAACTCACCTGTTCACATTATATTAAGGCGTAAATAAAGGGCTTACATTGTTGGCATCCTCATATAGTTGTACATATCAAGCTAGTTTAGTAGTTTATGTCTTTTCTGTCGCTTCAACATTGGACAATAATTTGTGTTTGCGCCATAATTATAATAAATCGTGATGCAATCGACAATTTCACTCTCTGCAGCTGTAAAGAAAGTGTAAATATACTGTATTTCTCCTTATTTAGTAAAAGGTTAATTGAAAATTAATAAATTGAGCGGACAAAAACAATCGTTATTTAGCTGATTTTATTTGTACAGATTAGTGGTGGTATTAGTAACATGGTCAATTCAAACAACAATGGAAATAAAATAAAAAGGTATAGTATTTTATTTCTCAAAACGATTCAGTGAAAAACGTTATGCTGTCCAGGTGAGCACAGTTGGCTTTGGCCACAGTCAAAATAGTTTCCTGCAACACCACAATGTGATGGTGGATTAGCCCGTCTTTGTCTTCCTATATCTATGGGAGGTTCCCTAACTTTATAGTGACTCATCAAAGTTTATATTAATATTGAACTCTGAATGACTCAGAATTAAACACATACATTTTTATAACACAAAACTGAATTGAAACCCATAAAGACTTATTTTATGTGTCTTTCGATCATCGTTAGAATTGCATGTTTCAAAGCCTGGAGTTGTGATTGGAGTTTTCACTGTGAATATGTGATTGTTCCTTTGCATCATAATGTGTAGGTTAAGATTTAAAGCTGTGCTGCTGAAGTCACAAAGACACAAGTTAGAGTCACTGTAGGAAAGTTCAAACAATGAAAAACCTATATTTGATATATTTCATCAGAGAGTTTATACTCAAACCAAAATGTTCACACACTCTATCTTCTAATCTATAGAAGTAACTTCTGACTTCAAATTTTGGAAGGTTACACTGATTCAAACCAACAATTACCTAAAAATAGAGAAAAAACATAACTGGCTATAGCTGTAAAAATCATAGACTGTAGCTGAAAAACTCGTCATCAGAGTGATTCACATTGGCTTCCCGGACTTCAGTCTGTGTCAGAGCTTGGAAGGGGTTGGTATTTAATTTTGGACCTCTTCGATCGGTAGATCACCACTCCGCATGCCAGGAGGCAGCCAACAACAAACATGATGTTCATGCCCAGATTCAGGCTCAGACCAGATGCTGAAAGGAAAAACAAACAAACTAAAACTCTGAACTGAAGATTTAAGCCTAAATGTACATCTACTAATCACCAACATGTGTTTATTTACACCTACAGGAGGTGTACCCAATGTAACTCACCTTGGCTGTCAGAAGTTTTAACCAGGTGCAAAGGTCCCTGGGAAATGGAGTGACTGGAAGTCTGGCCAACAGCTTCTCTTTTGCCGCGATGGTTCCCTGAGCCAGATCTGATGCATCCCTGAGTGCACCTGGTCCCAGGTACGCCAGTCTCACACAGGACCACTGTGCAAGTGATGTACACCTGCCATGACACATGGAGATAAAGTCAGTCGTCAAGTTGTTGTATTAATTCGAAAGACAGACCTTGTAACCGCGTTACTACCAATGGTTTATGAGTTTCTAGGCAGTGAAAGTTACTGAAGATTTGATGTTACGTTTAACAAGGATACATTTGTTCTTTTAAAAAAGGCGACTTTACCTCCTCATGAGCGCCGATGAACTCAAAAGCCTGCATTCCAAATCTGAACTGAACCCTGGAGCTGGGGTAGATTTGCACTGTGTTGTCCTTCACACATCTGTGACATGATGCAGTTACAATTTAGAACTAGAAGCATTTCACTGATAAATGATCAACTACCACACAAATAGCTTACACCTACCCGTGTTCGATGATGGTGTAGCTGATGTGAGAGTTTGGGTTGTCATACGGAGTCGCTCTGCAGGTCTCCACAAACAGCTCTGTGTTAGGAATGGAGGTGGTGGCCTCAATCTGCATGAACATCATCTGTTTAAGGTACACCTCCACTGGGTAGGTGCTGCTATCAACTTGTTTCCTGAACCGCTGGGACTCAAAGAATTCAAACTGGAAGGTGAAAGCACCGAAGCCCTTCTCTAAGAAGGCGTACGGGTTTTTGTGCCTGAATCCCAGGGTCAGGTTGGTTCGCTTGGGGTAGACACAGGAAAAGGCGATCTCGACGTCATGTTGCCTGGAAATGATTTCATTTGGGGCAGCAGATGTGATGTCGTTCTTGAAGATGATATTATTTTCATCCTCCTAAAAATTAGGAAAGGGAGAAAGTCAAGACTTGAGCTTTGGCAGACTGGAGCTCACTCAGCTGAAAGTCAAGGGTCAACTTTGACCTATGCTGGAGTGCCAATCATCTCAAGTCTGTCTCCCAGGTATACTGAATTTAGATCACTCTTGGACAAAGACATTTTAGCATTTTTAAAGTCAAAACAGAAAATGAAAGAAAATCGACTGAATCACTGATCCATCACACTGAAACAGCGTAGCTGTTGTACCTCTACAAGGGTTCCACATGTGTTCAACGACATGACTGCCACCACATGTGTTGAATTGGAAAGTCTTGTCAGGTTGCAGGAAGGATCACGGAAGTCGTTCAGATGCAAGTTGTCCTCATTCTTTCTGATGAGGTAGGTCTTCTCCACTTCCACCGTCATTGTTGTTTCATTGCATGTCACAATGGCCTCTAAAAATAGTGTGTAAATGTTTGATTTATGTGATAATGTAGTCAGAGTAGATTTTAAGGATATAAATATATGTTCTTACCGTGGTTTCCAACATCAGCAATCACACAGCGTATTTCTGACTGATAGACTCGGCTATATCTGGAACATAATATTGAAGAGAATAGTTTCAAATATGTGACCAGTTTTGCAAATGCACAGAGATGGAAGGATGGATGGATGTATAACTTGTAGCCTATGTGGTGCAGCCAAATGATTTATTTAAAACTCACCTGTCTCTTGCTTCGGAAACAAAGCAAATAGGAAAGTGGTCATTCAGTTCTTTATCAACTGGTGTCCATTTTATGATATATTCTCCTGTGGAGATTCTTTGCTTTGAAATGCCTCTTGGTCCAGTGACAATCAGATCGTAAATCCTACAAGAGAAACATTGTTTTTTTTCCCCCATGTTATTTCTTAAAACGTACATTGCATGAATGCACATTAAACAACTATTTTAGCATATCTCCTTACGTGGCATATTGTGCTTTGGATCTAACTTTGATTTCCAGGGTTTTGTTGACAAATGCAGGAGTATTTTGTCCATTTGTTGGAGTTGGTGACACGAAAATGGGAAAGTAGTCACCATCAAGGCATGAAGGGGCATAGTGGTAGTCCACTGAAAACAAGATGAAAGACAGGCTTTGAGAAACTGATAAAAGGTAATAAAAAAAAAAAAAAAAAAAAAAAATATATATATATATATATACACACACACACACACACACACAGTAATATGTGGTATAACCATACCATAAACAGAGAACTGCAGAGGAAGCTTGCTTAAAGGGTGAATCGATGTTCGGTAAGGACTTGTAGTGGTTGTTGGATCAGCTGTAGTGGTTGTTGTTGTTGTTGCAGCTGTAGTGGTTGTTGGAGCAGTTGTAGTGGTTGTTGTTGTAGCTGTAGTGGTTGTTGGAGCAGGTGAAGTGGTTGTTGGAGCAGGTGTAGTGGTTGTTGGAGCAGGTGTAGTGGTTGTTGGAGCAGGTGTAGTGGTTGTTGGAGCAGGTGTAGTGGTTGTTGGAGCAGCTGTAGTGGTTGTTGGAGCAGGTGTAGTGGTTGTTGGAGCAGGTGTAGTGGTTGTTGGAGCAGCTGTAGTGGTTGTTGGAGCAGGTGTAGTGGTTGTTGGAGCAGCTGTAGTGGTTGTTGGAGCAGCTGTAGTGGTTGTTGGAGCAGGTGTAGTGGTTGTTGGAGCAGCTGTAGTGGTTGTTGGAGCAGCTGTAGTGGTTGTTGGAGCAGGTGTAGTGGTTGTTGGAGCAGCTGTAGTGGTTGTTGGAGCAGGTGTATTGCTTGTTGGATGAGTTGTAGTGGTTGCTGGAGCAGGTGTAGTGGTTGTTGGAGCAGGTGTAGTGGTTGTTGGAGCAGGTGTAGTGGTTGTTGGAGCAGCTGTAGTGCTTGTTGGAGCAGGTGTATTGCTTGTTGGATGAGTTGTAGTGGTTGCTGGAGCAGGTGTAGTGGTTGCTGGAGCAGCTGTAGTGGTTGTTGGAGCAGCTGTAGTGCTTGTTGGAGCAGCTGTAGTGCTTGTTGGATGAGTTGTAGTGGTTGTTGGAGCAGGTGTAGTGGTTGTTGGAGCAGGTGTATTGCTTGTTGGATGAGTTGTAGTGGTTGTTGGAACTCTAGTGGTTGTTAAAAAAGCTGTGGTGGTTGTTGGAGCAGCTATAGTGGTTGTTGTAGAAGCTGTAGCGGTTGTTGAAGTAGGTGTAGTGCTTATTGGAGCACTTTCGGTGAGTGGTGCTGAGTAGTGCTGGGTAGTGCTGATTGATGGGATTTGACGTTTATCCCTTCTCAGTGAAAGGGGGCGCTTAATTGTGTATGATTCATCAGAATAAGACACCGTAATGATTTTGTTGGGAAAGTCTTCCACCACAAGCTCAATCGGATGGTATCCATTGCGAGAACTGTATGTATACTGTAGGGAGCAGGAACTCTGACAAACACACAATATGCATTACATTACAACAACAGTTCACATCAATAATAATAGTATTACATATTGGCATCATTGATTTTAATCTGTTCATATTCCCTTTGTAACTATGTTTCAAGATTTCATGATATAATTTACTTTTAATGAAAGCTACCTGGACGTTACAAAAGTTTAGGAAATACTGTGATATAGCTTTACTTTGGTTGATACAAATTTCTTACCTGATCCAAAGAGAAACCTCCAACCAGACCACACATACTACATTCATATCCACTTGAGGTTGTTGGTATTCTGCATCTGACATGGTCGCCATCAGGGTCGAACACAGTCATATTGAATGATCGTGGGCAGTTCCTGGTTACTCTGTAACATGTGAATCAACTAAATCAGAAACATTCTGTGTCTAAAAGAATATCTGTTAGAATACATATTTATTGTCCACCAATAACATCAGCGGCAACCTCTGTGGTTCTTAAGTGAAGCCATCCACTTTAAACTTATGTGAATTTTCCATTCACTAACCTGTAGTACCGGTAGTGTTCCAAATACTGTACTATACAAATACATGCGACTGAAAGACTTCAAGTTAAACGTTACTTGGAGAGCCTCCAGCCGAATAATGAAACTCTCCTGAACTATTCAGGGCAAGCCCTTATATACAGTGGAGCTTATGCTCCCAAGACATGCAGTCAAAGTCAACAATAGTATAACTCTTGTGTAAGAGGGGGACAGAGGAAAAGAGAAAAAACACCACATGGGACCCGAGACACCCAATCCCACATGACTCCCTCAACTTACATTGCAACACAAACACCAACACACTTGACAGTGGCGCCATCCTGGCGGTTATTTGGTACTTCTATCCAAATAACCTCAAAGTCCAGATGGACCAAATTAACAGCTAGCGACACAGACAAGTATCTCAGTGTAAACCATTTGTATATAATAGTACTAATATTATTATGTAACTATTCATCTATGTGCAGACACCTCACCTTTTAAATCATTTCCTGAATATTCTGGCTAACACCGAAACATTTGCTTCATGCATTTCTGATCAAATGATAAACAAACCATTACAAACAAGAGAGGGAATGATGTAATCACCTGAGAAGAGGCAGTATGGTGGTGATGGGAGATCTGTTTGATTCACCAGTATCAGATCGGGTTCCCAGGTCGACATGTGCCATCATTTTCCAGGGAGCCCATGAGTTTCTGACGTTTGGCACCCAGTAGCCATGACCATAGTTAGAATGGTAATAGGTTGGGTAACTGTTTGAAGAGATATTAACATGATGAGGACAATGTTACAATACGTTCAGCATTAAGTGACTCACTGGAAAACAGTAACAAGATGTTTAAATTAGTGAGCTCTGAACTATAGTCAGATTTTCACAGTAACAGCGCAAATACATTATATATTTACAAAATGTTTAATTTAAACTGAGGTCAAGTTAATTAAAAATGTAATAAAAGTCACCTAATCTCAAAGGGCAGGTTGCTGTTGAGTCTTATTCTTCTCGTCACTCCATATTGGCACCAGTGGAGACCGTAGGAATATCCGGAACCATAATTGTAAGTAATCTGGATCTGGGATCCACAATTACCCTTGCGGCATACATAGTGATTTATAGTGCAGTAGTGATTGGTTTGTTTGTCAAGAAGTTCCACCTGGAAATAATTATGCAAAGATTATCCCTGCAGCAACTGATTAAGTATTATTAAATGAGCTTTTCTGTAGACGATTAATGTAGCTTATTAATCAGGATGTGGCAGGAGACCCTCTAATGAGATTTGCTTGACACCCAAGCTTTAACTTACCTCATAAGTCCTGTCTGAATTCTGCCCTTTTGGGGTGAAGGTCAGTGATCCTCCGAGGTACCTGTAAATACTGTACCATGCAGATGCAGATGAGACCATAAGCAGCAGATGCAGCAGTGTGAGAGACGCCATCCTCCTGAGTGTCTCAGCTTCAGCACGACGTGCATCTTAAATAGTCTGCAACAAGGAAATGTCAACACATATTTTATCATCAACAGCCCTCAGCATCTACTGAAAGTATGTAGAATGAAGCAGAACTAGTTTTACGTATAAACCTCTCTGGCCAACTTAAACAAGAAACATTGCTGACGTGATGTTTGATTGGCAAGTGTGCACACAGTCGGATTCTGAAGAGGTGTGCCATCACACATTTTATTTTATGTCAGTTTTAAATTTATCTAAATATTCCATTCACCAACCTAATAGAAATACTGTAGTATACAAATGCATCGTACATTACTAATGTAATGCTGCTGTTTGGGAGGTGAATTCTTTCACCTCTAATATCACAAATCTACAATCTCCTTCTTGTTTGGGCCGTTTACATAATGGCCCTTTCGGACACAATGCCATTGGCGGTGCACTTGCAAGCTACAGCCAAAGTTCAACATAAACTAGTCTCCTCATTGATTAGTGCATTCACATCATTAGCTGGTATTTGAGCAAAAACCCTACCAGACATGTCTCAGAAGTGGTGTGTTTTGTCCACCAGACTTTATTAACTTGCTCAGATTTGGTCATTTCTTTGGTTTATGTGCTTCTAAATGTGTACATATGTACGTAGTTAAATCGTTTCCCTTTTGGCTGTTTGGCTTGATGATTGGAAGTTTGCACAGGGTGTATTATTTTTGAATTCTCTATGCTGTTTCTGCTTCCTGCCAGTAATGAGTGTAAGCGTGTGAATCTACAGGTATGTTTTTATGAAAATGTGTTGAAGAAGAAGGTTATTCTATAATCTATCCACTTGACAGGTGTGGCTGATCAAGATGCTGATTGTTGAGATACTTCAGGTCTGAAAGTGGTGGAAGTATGTGAGAATACATGTGCACAGGGTCACTCTTATGCTTTTGTAGCTAGTTGTTTTTTGGAATAAACGTGAATACACCAAATACTTTATTATACATATATAATACTTTTTTTGCACCTGCTGGAGGTGCACCGAAATCTGTGGAAGACTGCAGGGAAGCCCAAAATTCCCTCTCCCCGGCCACTTCATCCAGCTCTCCCAGGGGGACCCCAAGGCGTTCCCAGGCCAGCCGAGAGACAAAGTCCCTCCCGGAGGGACATGTCCGGAGCATCTCACCAGGGAGACGTCCAGGAGGCATCCTCACGAGATGCCCGAGCCACCTCAACTGGTTCCTCTTGATGCGGAGGAGCAGTGGTTCTACTTTGAGCTCCTCGCGGATGGCCGAACTTCTCACCTTATCTCTTAGGGAGAGCCCAGCCACCCTGCGAAGGAAGCTCATTTTGGCCGATTGTATTCGATCTCATTCTTTCGGTCACTACCCAAAGCTCGTGACCATAGGTGAGGGTAGGAACCGGCGCAGAGTCCACATCACTGCAGAAGCCGCACCGATCCGCCGGTCGATCTCCCGTTCCATCCTTCCCTAACTCGTGAACAAGACCCGAGGTTCGTCAATCTTGCGGACCCTCCTCTCCAGGACCCCCGAAAAGATCTTTCCGGGGAGGCTGAGGAGTAGAGTTGTCACGATACTAAAATGAGTAACCACGATACTATACCAGACAAAGTATCGCGGTTCCGGGTATTACCGCGATACTGCAGCCTTTTTTTATTATTATTATCTTTATAAACTGCAATGTATTTGTACAAGTTAGTTTGAAACAACAACGTTTGTTTTTAAGCAAAATTCGTGTTGCCACTGACAAAGACGCCACGGCAGACTCGCTGCTCGGGCCCGGTGCTTCTGCCATGGTGAGTGTGTTGTCTCGTGTCTGGGCGAGACAGAACTTTAGCTTGTTGTTTGTTTTGAAGCGAGTTTCTATCGAAGCGGAGCTGTCTTCGCGGAGTTCGTGCTTGCCGGCAGAAACACGCGAACAGCCAATCAGCTAACAGACAGGCGGACCCAGCGTGCAACAGCCTATCACATCCCTGGACGTCACCAGTAACAGGCAAACAGCCAATCATTCAGCAGCTGTGTAGTTCGGTTGCAGCACATGCCATGTTTTTTTACGAGTGAGTAGCATGCAGTGAGAAGCCGGGAGGAGAGCAGAGGCGGCCGCTATGTAGCGGAGACTGGCACCGGTAATATAGTAATCCACGGTAGTACCGTCGTGTAACATTTCTAGTATAGTAGCGACGGTTATGATTTGGCACCGCGGGGTACCGTGTATACCGTGGGTATCGTGCAACTCTACCTGATCCCCCTGTAGTTGGAGCACACCCTCCGGCCCTCCTTTTGAAACCGGGGAACCACCACCCCGGTCTGCCAATCCAGGGGCATTGCCCCCGATGTCCATGCGATGTTGCAGAGATGTGTCAACCAAGACAGCCCCACAACATCCAGAGCCTTGAGGAACTCCGCGCAAACCTCATCCACCCCCAGGGCCTTTATCCTGGTGAACCTGAAGGTATGTGTTGACGCCCAGGGCACTGGGCTACACAACCTTCTGGAGCAGCGTTGGTTTCGCTCTCCTCCTCCGTCCACAAAGTAGCCGGGGCAGCACGACGAATCAGGATCGTAGGAAGGGATTTGAACACCCTCCCCCAGTGTTCGGCTGTGCCCTCCCCCTCCCTGAATCACAACAGTAATGGCGGCGCTTACGTGACGACACGTCCTACGTCACAAAGCTTCAACGCGAGTGGTCGAAGTGTCATGTCATTCATATGAGGTTGCTCCAACCACGTGCAAGCATTTTTTGACTAAACCACGCCTGCGGAGAGGCGTGAAAGGGCAGTGTACCAGAAGCCTGTTCTTTACAGGCTTCTGGTTCACCAGGATACAGGGCCTTGCCACCTTGGAGCTTTTTGACTACCTCAGCGACCTCAGCCCCAGAGATGGGCGAGACCACCACGGGGTCCCCAGACTCTGCCTCCTCAAAGGAAGACGTTCTGGTGGGATTGAGGAGGTCTTCGATTGAGGAGCGCTCTCCAGCACCCCCTCCAAAGACTGGGTGGGTATTCTGAACTGCCACTTGCATAGGCACAGATGACAGTCAGGACCCGTCCCCCCACCCGAAGGCGAAGGGAGGCTACCCTCTCGTCCACCGGGGTGAACCCCAACCGAGCCGGGGGGAAACAAGCATTCCCACCCCCACTCTGCGCCTCTTGCCGGAGGCAACTCCAGAGTGGTACAGCGTCCAACCCCTCTCAAGGAAACTGGTTCCGGAGCCCACGCTGTGCGTCGAGGCGAGCCCGACTATATCTAGCCGGTACCTCTCAACCTTGTGCACCAGCTCAGGCTCCTTCCCCACCAGAAAGGTGACTATCCACGCCCCCAGAGCCAACCTTGCAAATATTGGGTGACATAATGACGAAGTAAAAATTGGTTTAGTCTTTTTTTAAAAATGCTTTAGGGAAAAGTTTGATTTTATGGTACATTCACATTGTTTGGCAACAACCCCACTTTTTCCCCCCATTTATTATTTAGACATTTTTAAGTAATAAATTAAAACCTTTTTATATTTAAGTAATAATTCATTAAGTAATAATTCATGCAACAAAGGGTTAAAAAGCTACAGTAGCTTACATAATGATCTACTGTATAGGGATGCTGGACATCCATCACAGTTGAAGACTGACTCTGACTCTACTGACTTCAACATACACTTCCCATCAATTAGTACAATACTATCAATACTTATACTTGTCCTTTTTCCTCAGCTAGCACCGTATTGTTGTCAGGCCGGGACTCAAATAAGGACTCAGATGCAGAGTTAGGCTGAGAGTAGCTTTTATTCAGGACTTCAATGACCCTCGAAAGAGTGAGGCTATAAAATAGGCCTAAACTAAGAGGAACAAAAAATCACTCCGAGGAGGAAAAATCTCTGTACTAATTTAATCAAAATTAACAAACTCAAAATCACTTACAACGAGGAGAAAACAAAGGCTATAAAAACACTAACTAAGGACGCTCCTACGAGGCTGACCAAAACACTAAGCTAAACACTAGGAAACCAAAAGGGCTAGACTAAGATAATACAACAAAAATCACTCTTGCGAGGAAGAAAACAAAAGAACTCTAGAGCTATAAAGCTATGGCTGAGGCTAGAAAATTACAACAAAAAACCACTCTTCCGAGAAAAAAACAAAAAGATCACTTGAGCAAAAAGCTATGGCTGTGGGAATAGGAAATAAGGCTTTGGTGAACGCTGCACGAGGCGAAACACTTCGGCACGGGACAAAGGGAGACGCAGACAATATATACACCAGGTAATGGGGAACAGGTGGAAACAATCAGGGCGGGGAAGACAATCAGACCGGTGACACATGAGGAAGGGCAAGTGACCTGAGTTATCTTTCAAAATAAAACAGGAAGTGACAAGACAAGTCAAAAACCCAGCTTGACCTCACCACGGTGTGACAATTGTCATGTTACTTTGTGCATTTCTCTCCTGCCTCTGCAGCCTGAAACCTCTATCTGTATGTTCACCTTTTTCTTGCCGTTTCTGTAAAGAAAATGTAAATATATATGTATTTCTCCTTATTTAGTAAAAGGTTAATTGAAAATCAATAAATTGAGCGGACAAAAACAATAGTTATTTAGCTGATTTATTTGTACAGATTAGTGGTGGTATTAGTAACGTTGTCAATTCAAACAACAATGGAAATAAAATAAAATGTATAGTATTTTATTTCTCAAAACGATTCAGTGAAAAACTTTATGCTGTCCAGGTGAGCACAGTTGGCTTTGGCCACAGTTAAAAACAACAAAATCAGTGATATAGTTTCCTGCAACACCACAATGTGGTGGATTAGCCCGTCTTTGTCTTCCTATATCTATGGGAGGTTCCTTAATCCTAATAGTGACTCATCAAGGTTTATATTAATATTGAACTCTGAATGACTCAGACTTAAACACATTAATTTTTATAACACAAAACTGAATTAAAACCCATAAAGACTTATTTTATGTGTCTTTCGATCATCGTTGTTGTGCTGCTGAAGTCACAAAGACACGAGTTAGAGTCACTGTAGGAAAGTTCAAACAATGAAAAACTTTGTCATTAAGAGTAAAGAATTCTGTGATATTTGATATATTTCATCAGAGAGTTTATACTCAAACCAAAATGTTCACACACTCTATCTTCTAATCTATAGAAGTAACTTCTGACTTCAAATTTTGGAAGGTTACACTGATTCAAACCAACAATTACCTAAAAATAGAGAAAAAACATAACTGGCCATAGCTGTAAAAATCATAGACTGTAGCTGAAAAACTCGTCATCAGAGTGGATCACATTGGCTTCCCTGACTTCAGTCTGTGTCAGAGCTTGGAAGGGGTTGGTATTTAATTTTGGACCTCTTCGATCGGTAGATCACCACTCCGCATGCCAGGAGGCAGCCAACAACAAACATGATGTTCATGCCCAGATTCAGGCTCAGACCAGATGCTGAAAGGAAAAACAAACAAACTAAAACTCTGAACTGAAGATTTAAGCCTAAATGTACATCTACTAATCACCAACATGTGTTTATTTACACCTACAGGAGGTGTACCCAATGTAACTCACCTTGGCTGTCAGAAGTTTTAACCAGGTGCAAAGGTCCCTGGGAAATGGAGTGACTGGAAGTCTGGCCAACAGCTTCTCTTTTGCCGCGATGGTTCCCTGAGCCAGATCTGATGCATCCCTGAGTGCACCTGGTCCCAGGTACGCCAGTCTCACACAGGACCACTGTGCAAGTGATGTACACCTGCCATGACACATGGAGATAAAGTCAGTCGTCAAGTTGTTGTATTAATTCGAAAGACAGACCTTGTAACCGCGTTACTACCAATGGTTTATGAGTTTCTAGGCAGTGAAAGTTACTGAAGATTTGATGTTACGTTTAACAAGGATACATTTGTTCTTTTAAAAAAGGCGACTTTACCTCCTCATGAGCGCCGATGAACTCAAAAGCCTGCATTCCAAATCTGAACTGAACCCTGGAGCTGGGGTAGATTTGCACTGTGTCGTCCTTCACACATCTGTGACATGATGCAGTTACAATTTAGAACTAGAAGCATTTCACTGATGAATGATCAACTACCACACAAATAGCTTACACCTACCCGTGTTCGATGATGGTGTAGCTGATGTGAGAGTTTGGGTTGTCATACGGAGTCGCTCTGCAGGTCTCTACAAACAGCTCTGTGTTAGGAATGGAGGTGGTGGCCTCAATCTGCATGAACATCATCTGTTTAAGGTACACCTCCACTGGGTAGGTGCTGCTATCAACTTGTTTCCTGAACCGCTGGGACTCAAAGAATTCAAACTGGAAGGTGAAAGCACCGAAGCCCTTCTCTAAGAAGGCGTACGGGTTTTTGTGCCTGAATCCCAGGGTCAGGTTGGTTCGCTTGGGGTAGACACAGGAAAAGGCGATCTCGACGTCATGTTGCCTGGAAATGATTTCATTTGGGGCAGCAGATGTGATGTCGTTCTTGAAGATGATATTATTTTCATCCTCCTAAAAATTAGGAAAGGGAGAAAGTCAAGACTTGAGCTTTGGCAGACTGGAGCTCACTCAGCTGAAAGTCAAGGGTCAACTTTGACCTTTGCTGGAGTGCCAATCATCTCAAGTCTGTCTCCCAGGTATACTGAATTTAGATCACTCTTGGACAAAGACATTTTAGCATTTTTAAAGTCAAAACAGAAAATGAAAGAAAATCGACTGAATCACTGATCCATCACACTGAAACAGCGTAGCTGTTGTACCTCTACAAGGGTTCCACATGTGTTCAACGACATGACTGCCACCACATGTGTTGAATTGGAAAGTCTTGTCAGGTTGCAGGAAGGATCACGGAAGTCGTTCAGATGCAAGTTGTCCTCATTCTTTCTGATGAGGTAGGTCTTCTCCACTTCCACCGTCATTGTTGTTTCATTGCATGTCACAATGGCCTCTAAAAATAGTGTGTAAATGTTTGATTTATGTGATAATGTAGTCAGAGTAGATTTTAAGGATATAAATATATGTTCTTACCGTGGTTTCCAACATCAGCAATCACACAGCGTATTTCTGACTGATAGACTCGGCTATATCTGGAACATAATATTGAAGAGAATAGTTTCAAATATGTGACCAGTTTTGCAAATGCACAGAGATGGAAGGATGGATGGATGTATAACTTGTAGCCTATGTGGTGCAGCCAAATGATTTATTTAAAACTCACCTGTCTCTTGCTTCGGAAACAAAGCAAATAGGAAAGTGGTCATTCAGTTCTTTATCAACTGGTGTCCATTTTATGATATATTCTCCTGTGGAGATTCTTTGCTTTGAAATGCCTCTTGGTCCAGTGACAATGAGATCGTAAATCCTACAAGAGAAACATTGTTTTTTTCCCCCATGTTATTTCTTAAAACGTACATTGCATGAATGCACATTAAACAACTATTTTAGCATATCTCCTTACGTGGCATATTGTGCTTTGGATCTAACTTTGATTTCCAGGGTTTTGTTGACAAATGCAGGAGTATTTGTCCATTTGTTGGAGTTGGTGACACGAAAATGGGAAAGTAGTCACCATCAAGGCATGAAGGGGCATAGTGGTAGTCCACTGAAAACAAGATGAAAGACAGGCTTTGAGAAACTGATAAAAGGTAATAAAATATATATATATATACACACACACACACACACACACAGTAATATGTGGTATAACCATACCATAAACAGAGAACTGCAGAGGAAGCTTGCTCAAAGGGTGAATCGATGTTCGGTAAGGACTTGTAGTGGTTGTTGGATCAGCTGTAGTGGTTGTTGTTGTAGCTGTAGTGGTTGTTGGAGCAGTTGTAGTGGTTGTTGTTGTAGCTGTAGTGGTTGTTGGAGCAGTTGTAGAGGTTGTTGTTGGAGCAGCTGTAGTGGTTGTTGTTGTAGCTGTAGTGGTTGTTGGAGCAGGTGTAGTGGTTGTTGGAGCAGCTGTAGTGGTTGTTGGAGCAGGTGTATTGCTTGTTGGATGAGTTGTAGTGGTTGTTGGAGCAGCTGTAGTGGTTGTTGTTGTAGCTGTAGTGGTTGTTGGAGCAGCTGTAGTGGTTGTTGGAGCAGCTGTAGTGCTTGTTGGATGAGTTGTAGTGGTTGTTGGAGCAGGTGTAGTGGTTGTTGGAGCAGCTGTAGTGGTTGTTGGAGCAGTTGTAGTGGTTGTTGGAGCAGCTGTAGTGGTTGTTGGATGAGTTGTAGTAGTTGTTGGAGCAGTGTATTGCTTGTTGGGTGAGTTGTAGTGGTTGTTGCAGCAGTGTATTGCTTGTTGGATGAGTTGTAGTGGTTGTTGGAACTCTAGCGGTTGGTAAAATAGCTGTGGTGGTTGTTGGAGCAGCTATAGTGGTTGTTGTAGAAGCTGTAGCGGTTGTTGAAGTAGGTGTAGTGCTTATTGGAGCACTTTCGGTGGTGGTGGTGCTGAGTAGTGCTGGGTAGTGCTGATTGATGGGATTTGACGTTTATCCCTTCTCAGTGAAAGGGGGCGTTTATTTGTAGGATCCATCAGAATAAGACACCGTAATGATTTTGTTGGGAAAGTCTTCCACCACAAGCTCAATCGGATGGTATCCATAGTGAGAAACTGTATGTATACTGTAGGGAGCAGGAACTCTGACAAACACACAATATACATTACATTACAACAACAGTTCACATTAATAATAATAGTATTACATATTGGCATCATTGATTTTAATCTGTTCATATTCCCTTTGTAACTATGTTTCATGATTTCATGATATAATTTACTTTTAATGAAAGCTACTTGGACGTTACAAAGGTTTAAGGAAATACTGTGATATAGCTTTACTTTGGTTAACACAAATTTCTTACCTGATCCAAAGAGAAACCTCCAACCAGACCACACATACTACATTCATATCCACTTGAGGTTGGTTGGTATTCTGCATCTGACATGGTCGCCATCAGGGTCGAACACAGTCATATTGAATGATCGTGGCAGTTCCTGGTTTACTCTGTAACATGTGAATCAACTAAATCAGAAACATTCTGTGTCTAAAAGAAGATCTGTTAGAATACATATTTATTGTCCACCAATAACATCAGCGGCAACCTCTGTGGTTCTTAAGTGAAGCCATCCACTTTAAACTTATGTGAATTTTCCATTCACTAACCTGTAGTACCGGTAGTGTTCCAAATACTGTACTATACAAATCATGCGACTGAAAAGACTTCAAGTTTAACGTTACTTGGAGAGCCTCCAGCCGAATAATGAAACTCTCCTGAACTATTTCAGGGCAAGCCCTTATATACAGTGGAGCTTATGCTCCCAAGACATGCAGTCAAAGTCAACAATAGTATAACTCTTGTGTAAGAGGGGGACAGAGGAAAGAGAAAAAACAAAAACCACATGGGACCCGAGACACCCCAATCCCACATGACTCCCTCAACTTACATTGCAACACAAACACCAACACACTTGACAGTGGCGCCATCCTGGCGGTTATTTGGTACTTCTATCCAAATAACCTCAAAGTCCAGATGGACCAAATTAACAGCTAGCGACACAGACAAGTATCTTAGTGTAAACCATTTGTATATAATAGTACTAATATTATTAGTAACTATTCATCTATGTGCAGACACCTCACCTTTTAAATCATTTCCTGAATATTCTGGCTAACACCGAAACATTTGCTTCATGCATTTCTGATCAAATGATAAACAAACCATTACAAACAAGAGAGGGAATGATGTAATCACCTGAGAAGAGGCAGTATGGTGGTGATGGGAGATCTGTTTGATTCACCAGTATCAGATCGGGTTCCCAGGTCGACATGTGCCATCATTTTCCAGGGAGCCCATGAGTTTCTGACGTTTGGCACCCAGTAGCCATTACCATAGTTAGAATGGTAATAGGTTGGGTAACTGTTTGAAGAGATATTAACATGATGAGGACAATGTTACAATACGTTCAGCATTAAGTGACTCACTGGAAAACAGTAACAAGATGTTTAAATTAGTGAGCTCTGAACTATAGTCAGATTTTCACAGTAACAGCGCAAATACATTATATATTTACAAAATGTTTAATTTAAACTGAGGTCAAGTTAATTAAAAATGTAAAAAAGTCACCTAATCTCAAAGGGCAGGTTGCTGTTGAGTCTTATTCTTCTCGTCACTCCATATTGGCACCAGTGGAGACCGTAGGAATATCCGGAATCATAATTGTAAGTAATCTGGATCTGGGATCCACAATTACCCTTGCGGCATACATAGTGATTTATAGTGCAGTAGTGATTGGTTTGTTTGTCAAGAAGTTCCACCTGGAAATAATTATGCAAAGATTATCCCTGCAGCAACTGATTAAGTATTATTAAATGAGCTTTTCTGTAGACGATTAATGTAGCTTATTAATCAGGATGTGGCAGGAGACCCTCTAATGAGATTTGCTTGACACCCAAGCTTTAACTTACCTCATAAGTCCTGTCTGAAATCTGCCCTTTTGGGGTGAAGGTCAGTGATCCTCCGAGGTACCTGTAAATACTGTACCATGCAGATGCAGATGAGACCATAAGCAGCAGATGCAGCAGTGTGAGAGACGCCATCCTCCTGAGTGTCTCAGCTTCAGCACGACGTGCATCTTAATAGTCTGCAACAAGGAAATGTCAACACATATTTTATCATCAACAGCCCTCAGCATCTACTGAAAGTATGTAGAATGAAGCAGAACTAGTTTTACGTATAAACCTCTCTGGCCAACTTAAACAAGAAACATTGCTGACGTGATGTTTGATTGGCAAGTGTGCACACAGTCGGATTCTGAAGAGGTGTGCCATCACACATTTTATTTTATGTCAGTTTTAAATTTATCTAAATATTCCATTCACCAACCTAATAGAAATACTGTAGTATACAAATGCATCGTACATTACTAATGTAATGCTGCTGTTTGGGAGGTGAATTCTTTCACCTCTAATATCACAAATCTACAATCTCCTTCTTGTAAACGGCCCTTTCGGACACAATGCCATTGGCGGTGCACTTGCAAGCTACAGCCAAAGTTCAACATAAACTAGTCTCCTCATTGATTAGTGCATTCACATCATTAGCTGGTATTTGAGCAAAACCCTACCAGACATGTCTCAGAAGTGGTGTGTTTTGTCCACCAGACTTTATTAACTTGCTCAGATTTGGTCATTTCTTTGGTTTATGTGCTTCTAAATGTGTACATATGTACGTAGTTAAATCGTTTCCCTTTTGGCTGTTTGGCTTGATGATTGGAAGTTTGCACAGGGTGTATTATTTTTGAATTCTCTATGCTGTTTCTGCTTCCTGCCAGTAATGAGTGTAAGCGTGTGAATCTACAGGTATGTTTTTATGAAAATGTGTGGAAGAAGAAGGTTATTCTATAATCTATCCACTTGACAGGTGTGGCTGATCAAGATGCTGATTGTTGAGATACTTCAGGTCTGAAAGTGGTGGAAGTATGTGAGAATACATGTGCACAGGGTCACTCTTATGCTTTTGTAGCTAGTTGTTTTTGGAATAAACGTGAATACACCAAATACTTTATTATACTATATAATACTTTTTTGCACCTGCTGGAGGTGCACCGAAATCTGTGGAAGACTGCAGGAAAGCCCAAAATTCCCTCTCCCCGGCCACTTCATCCAGCTCTCCCAGGGGGACCCCAAGGCGTTCCCAGGCCAGCCGAGAGACAAAGTCCCTCCCGGAGGGACATGTCCGGAGCATCTCACCAGGGAGACGTCCAGGAGGCATCCTCACGAGATGCCCGAGCCACCTCAACTGGTTCCTCTTGATGCGGAGGAGCAGTGGTTCTACTTTGAGCTCCTCGCGGATGGCCGAACTTCTCACCTTATCTCTTAGGGAGAGCCCAGCCACCCTGCGAAGGAAGCTCATTTTGGCCGATTGTATTCGATCTCATTCTTTCGGTCACTACCAAAGCTCGTGACCATAGGTGAGGGTAGGAACCGGCGCAGAGTCCACATCACTGCAGAAGCCGCACCGATCCGCCGGTCGATCTCCCGTTCCATCCTTCCCTAACTCGTGAACAAGACCCGAGTTCGTCAATCTTGCGGACCCTCCTCTCCAGGACCCCCGAAAAGATCTTTCCGGGGAGGCTGAGGAGTAGAGTTTCACGATACTAAAATGAGTAACCACGATACTATACCAGACAAAGTATCGCGGTTCCGGGTATTACCGCGATACTGCAGCCTTTTTTTATTATTATTATCTTTATAAACTGCAATGTATTTGTACAAGTTAGTTTGAAACAACAACGTTTGTTTTTAAGCAAATTCGTGTTGCCACTGACAAAGACGCCACGGCAGACTCGCTGCTCGGGCCCGGTGCTTCTGCCATGGTGAGTGTGTTGTCTCGTGTCTGGGCGAGACAGAACTTTAGCTTGTTGTTTGTTTTGAAGCGAGTTTCTATCGAAGCGGAGCTGTCTTCGCGGAGTTCGTGCTTGCCGGCAGAAACACGCGAACAGCCAATCAGCTAACAGACAGGCGGACCCAGCGTGCAACAGCCTATCACATCCCTGGACGTCACCAGTAACAGGCAAACAGCCAATCATTCAGCAGCTGTGTAGTTCGGTTGCAGCACATGCCATGTTTTTTTACGAGTGAGTAGCATGCAGTGAGAAGCCGGGAGGAGAGCAGAGGCGGCCGCTATGTAGCGGAGACTGGCACCGGTAATATAGTAATCCACGGTAGTACCGTCGTGTAACATTTCTAGTATAGTAGCGACGGTTATGATTTGGCACCGCGGGTACCGTGTATACCGTGGGTATCGTGCAACTCTACCTGATCCCCCTGTAGTTGGAGCACACCCTCCGGCCCTCCTTTTGAAACCGGGGAACCACCACCCCGGTCTGCCAATCCAGGGGCATTGCCCCCGATGTCCATGCGATGTTGCAGAGATGTGTCAACCAAGACAGCCCCACAACATCCAGAGCCTTGAGGAACTCCGCGCAAACCTCATCCACCCCCAGGGCCTTTATCCTGGTGAACCTGAAGGTATGTGTTGACCCCAGGCACTGGGCTACACAACCTTCTGGAGCAGCGTTGGTTTCGCTCTCCTCCTCCGTCCAGAAAGTAGCCGGGGCAGCACGACGAATCAGGATCGTAGGAAGGGATTTGAACACCCTCCCCCAGTTTCGGCTGTGCCCTCCCCTCCCTGAATCACAACAGTAATGGCGGCGCTTACGTGACGACACGTCCTACGTCACAAAGCTTCAACGCGAGTGGTCGAAGTGTCATGTCATTCATATGAGGTTGCTCCAACCACGTGCAGCATTTTTTGACTAAACCACCCTGCGGAGAGGCGTGAAAGGGCAGTGTACCAGAAGCCTGTTCTTTACAGGCTTCTGGTTCACCAGGATACAGGGCCTTGCCACCTTGGAGCTTTTGACTACCTCAGCGACCTCAGCCCCAGAGATGGGCGAGACCACCACGGGGTCCCCAGACTCTGCCTCCTCAAAGGAAGACGTTCTGGTGGGATTGAGGAGGTCTTCGATTGAGGAGCGCTCTCCAGCACCCCCTCCAAACTGACTGGGTGGTATTCTGAACTGCCACTTGCATAGGCACAGACGACAGTCAGGACCCGTCCCCCCACCCGAAGGCGAAGGGAGGCTACCCTCTCGTCCACCGGGGTGAACCCCAACCGAGCCGGGGGGAAACAAGCATTCCCACCCCCACTCTGCGCCTCTTGCCGGAGGCAACTCCAGAGTGGTACAGCGTCCAACCCCTCTCAAGGAAACTGGTTCCGGAGCCCACGCTGTGCGTCGAGGCGAGCCCGACTATATCTAGCCGGTACCTCTCAACCTTGTGCACCAGCTCAGGCTCCTTCCCCACCAGAAAGGTGACTATCCACGCCCCCAGAGCCAACCTTGCAAATATTGGGTGACATAATGACGAAGTAAAAATTGGTTTAGTCTTTTTTTAAAAATGCTTTAGGGAAAAGTTTGATTTTATGGTACATTCATTGTTTGGCAACAACCCCACTTTTTCCCCCCATTTATTATTTAGACATTTTTAAGTAATAAATTAAAACCTTTTTATATTTAAGTAATAATTCATGCAACAAGGGTTAAAAAGCTACAGTAGCTTACATAATGATCTATAGGGATGCTGAACATCCATCACAGTTGAAGACTGACTCTGACTCTACTGACTTCAACATACACTTCCCTCATCAATTAGTACTATATCAATACTTATACTTGTCCTTTTTCCTCAGCTAGCACCGTATTGTTGTCAGGCCGGGACTCAAATAAGGACTCAGATGCAGTTAGGCTGAGAGTAGCTTTTATTCAGGACTTCAATGACCCCGAAAGAGTGAGGCTATAAAATAGGCCTAAACTAGAGGAACAAAAAATCACTCAGAGGAGAAAATCTCTGTACTAATTTCATCAAAATTAACACTCAAAATCACTTACACGAGGAGAAAACAAAGGCTATAAAAACCTAACTAAGGACGCTCCTACGAGGCTGACCAAAACTAAGCTAAACCTAGGAACCAAAGGGCTAGACTAAGATAATACAACAAAAATCACTCTTGCGAGGAAGAAACAAAAGAACTCTAGACTAAAAGCTATGGCTGAGGCTAGAAAATTACAACAAAAAACCACTCTTCCGAGAAAAAAACAAAAAGATCACTTGAGCAAAAAGCTATGGCTGTGGGAATAGGAAATAAGGCTTTGGTGAACGCTGCACGAGGCGAAACACTTCGGCACGGGACAAAGGGAGACGCAGACAATATATACACCAGGTAATGGGGAACAGGTGGAAACAATCAGGGCGGGGAAGACAATCAGACCGGTGACACATGAGGAAGGGCAAGTGACCTGAAACGAGAGGAGAGTTATCTTTCAAAATAAAACAGGAAGTGACAAGACAAGTCAAAAACCCAGCTTGACCTCACCACGGTGTGACAATTGTCATGTTACTTTGTGCATTTCTCTCCTGCCTCTGCAGCCTGAAACCTCTATCTGTATGTTCACCTTTTTCTTGCCGTTTCTGTAAAGAAAATGTAAATATATATGTATTTCTCCTTATTTAGTAAAAGGTTAATTGAAAATCAATAAATTGACGGACAAAAACAATAGTTATTTAGCTGATTTATTTGTACAGATTAGTGGTGGTATTAGTAACATTGTCAATTCAAACAACAATGGAAATAAAATAAAAATGTATAGTATTTTATTTCTCAAAACGATTCAGTGAAAAACTTTATGCTGTCCAGGTGAGCACAGTTGGCTTTGGCCACAGTTAAAAACAACAAAATCAGTGATATAGTTTCCTGCAACACCACAATGTGGTGGATTAGCCCGTCTTTGTCTTCCTATATCTATGGGAGGTTCCTTAATCCTAATAGTGACTCATCAAGGTTTATATTAATATTGAACTCTGAATGACTCAGACTTAAACACATTAATTTTTATAACACAAAACTGAATTAAAACCCATAAAGACTTATTTTATGTGTCTTTCGATCATCGTTGTTGTGCTGCTGAAGTCACAAAGACACGAGTTAGAGTCACTGTAGGAAAGTTCAAACAATGAAAAACTTTGTCATTAAGAGTAAAGAATTCTGTGATATTTGATATATTTCATCAGAGAGTTTATACTCAAACCAAAATGTTCACACACTCTATCTTCTAATCTATAGAAGTAACTTCTGACTTCAAATTTTGGAAGGTTACACTGATTCAAACCAACAATTACCTAAAAATAGAGAAAAAACATAACTGGCCATAGCTGTAAAAATCATAGACTGTAGCTGAAAAACTCGTCATCAGAGTGGATCACATTGGCTTCCCTGACTTCAGTCTGTGTCAGAGCTTGGAAGGGGTTGGTATTTAATTTTGGACCTCTTCGATCGGTAGATCACCACTCCGCATGCCAGGAGGCAGCCAACAACAAACATGATGTTCATGCCCAGATTCAGGCTCAGACCAGATGCTGAAAGGAAAAACAAACAAACTAAAACTCTGAACTGAAGATTTAAGCCTAAATGTACATCTACTAATCACCAACATGTGTTTATTTACACCTACAGGAGGTGTACCCAATGTAACTCACCTTGGCTGTCAGAAGTTTTAACCAGGTGCAAAGGTCCCTGGGAAATGGAGTGACTGGAAGTCTGGCCAACAGCTTCTCTTTTGCCGCGATGGTTCCCTGAGCCAGATCTGATGCATCCCTGAGTGCACCTGGTCCCAGGTACGCCAGTCTCACACAGGACCACTGTGCAAGTGATGTACACCTGCCATGACACATGGAGATAAAGTCAGTCGTCAAGTTGTTGTATTAATTCGAAAGACAGACCTTGTAACCGCGTTACTACCAATGGTTTATGAGTTTCTAGGCAGTGAAAGTTACTGAAGATTTGATGTTACGTTTAACAAGGATACATTTGTTCTTTTAAAAAAGGCGACTTTACCTCCTCATGAGCGCCGATGAACTCAAAAGCCTGCATTCCAAATCTGAACTGAACCCTGGAGCTGGGGTAGATTTGCACTGTGTTGTCCTTCACACATCTGTGACATGATGCAGTTACAATTTAGAACTAGAGCATTTCACTGATAAATGATCAACTACCACACAAATAGCTTACACCTACCCGTGTTCGATGATGGTGTAGCTGATGTGAGAGTTTGGGTTGTCATACGGAGTCGCTCTGCAGGTCTCTACAAACAGCTCTGTGTTAGGATGGAGGTGGTGGCCTCAATCTGCATGAACATCATCTGTTTAAGGTACACCTCCACTGGGTAGGTGCTGCTATCAACTTGTTTCCTGAACCGCTGGGACTCAAAGAATTCAAACTGGAAGGTGAAAGCACCGAAGCCCTTCTCTAAGAAGGCGTACGGGTTTTTGTGCCTGAATCCCAGGGTCAGATTGGTTCGCTTGGGGTAGACACATGAAAAGGCGATCTCGACGTCATGTTGCCTGGAAATGATTTCATTTGGGGCAGCAGATGTGATGTCGTTCTTGAAGATGATATTATTTTCATCCTCCTAAAAATTAGGAAAGGGAGAAAGTCAAGACTTGAGCTTTGGCAGACTGGAGCTCACTCAGCTGAAAGTCAAGGGTCAACTTTGACCTATGCTGGAGTGCCAATCATCTCAAGTCTGTCTCCCAGGTATACTGAATTTAGATACTCTTGGACAAAGACATTTTAGCATTTTTAAAGTCAAAACAGAAAATGAAAGAAAATCGACTGAATCACTGATCCATCACACTGAAACAGCGTAGCTGTTGTACCTCTACAAGGGTTCCACATGTGTTCAACGACATGACTGCCACATGTGTTGAATTGGAAAGTCTTGTCAGGTTGCAGGAAGGATCACGGAAGTCGTTCAGATGCAAGTTGTCCTCATTCTTTCTGATGAGGTAGGTCTTCTCCACTTCCACCGTCATTGTTGTTTCATTGCATGTCACAATGGCCTCTAAAAATGGTGTGTAATGTTTGATTTATGTGATAAATAGTCAGAGTAGATTTTAAGGATATAAATATATGTTCTTACCGTGGTTTCCAACATCAGCAATCACACAGCGTATTTCTGACTGATAGACTCGGCTATATCTGGAACATAATATTGAAGAGAATAGTTTCAAATATGTGACCAGTTTTGCAAATGCACAGAGATGGAAGGATGGATGGATGTATAACTTGTAGCCCATGTGGTGCAGAGTTTTATTTAAAACTCACCTGTCCTTGCCTCGGAAACAAAGCAAATAGGAAAGTGGTCATTCAGTTCTTTATCAACTGGTGTCCATTTTATGATATATTCTCCTGTGGAGATTCTTTGCTTTGAAATGCCTCTTGGTCCAGTGACAATCAGATCGTAAATCCTACAAGAAAAACATTGTTTTTTTCCCCCATGTTATTTCTTAAAACGTACATTGCATGAATACACATTGAAAAAACTATTTTAGCATATCTCCTTACGTGGCATATTGTGCTTTGGATCTAACTTTGATTTCCAGGGTTTTGTTGACAAATGCAGGAGTATTTTGTCCATTTGTTGGAGTTGGTGACACGAAAATGGGAAAGTAGTCACCATCAAGGCATGAAGGGGCATAGTGGTAGTCCACTGAAAACAAGATGAAAGACAGGCTTTGAGAAACTGATAAAAGGTATAAAAAAAAAAAAAAAAAATATATCTATATATATATATATATATATATATATATATATACACACACACAACACACACACACACACACACAGTAATATGTGGTTATAACCATACCATAAACAGAGAACTGCAGAGGAAGCTGCTCTTAAAGGGTGAATCGATGTTCGGTAAGGACTTGGTAGTGGTTGTTGTTGTAGTGTAGTGGTGGTGTTGAAGTTGTAGGTGGTTGTTGGAGCAGTTGTAGTGGTTGTTGTTGTAGCTGTAGTGGTTGTTGGAGCAGGTGTGTAGTGGTTGTTGGAGCAGGTGTAGTGGTTGTTGGAGCAGGGTGTAGTGGATGTTGGAGCAGCTGGTAGTGGTTGTTGGAGCAGAGTGTAGTGGTTGTTGGAGCAGTTGTGTGGTTGTTGGTTGTAGGGTGTTGGAGCAGCTGTGTAGTGGTTGTTGGGCAGTGTAGCGTGTGTTGTTGTTGTTGTTGTTGTAGTGGTGTTGGAGCAGGTGTAGTGGTTGTTGGAGCAGGTGTAGTGGTGTGTGGAGCAGGTTGTTGTTTTGTAGTGGTTGTTGGAGCAGTGTGTTGTAGTGGTTGTTGGAGCAGGTGTAGTGGTTGTTGGAGCAGGTGTAGTGGTTGTTGGAGCAGGTATGTTTTGTTGTAGTGGTTGTTGGAGCAGCTGTAGTGGTTGTTGGAGCAGGTGTAGTGGTTGTTGGAGCAGCTTGTATGTGTAGTGTTGGAGCAGGTGTAGTGGTTGTTGGAGCAGGTGTAGTGGTTGTTGGAGCAGGTGTAGTGGTGTTGGAGGAGCTGTAGTGGTTGTTGGAGCAGTGTAGTGTAGTGGTTGTTGGAGCAGCTGTAGTGGTTGTTGGAGCAGGTGTAGTGGTTGTTGGAGCAGCTGTGTAGTGGTTGTTGGAGCAGGTGTAGTGGTTGTTGGAGCAGGTGTAGTGGTTGTTGGAGCAGCTGTAGTGCTTGTTGGAGCAGGTGTATTGTATTGCTTGTTGGATGAGTTGTAGTGGTTGTTGGAGCAGTGTGTAGTGGTTGTTGGAGCAGGTGTAGTGGTTGTTGGAGCAGCTGTAGTGCTTGTTGGATGAGTTGTAGTGGTTGTTGGAGCAGGTTGTAGTGTAGTGGTGTTGGAGCAGGTGTATTGCTTGTTGGATGAGTTGTAGTGGTTGTTGGAACTCTAGTGGTTGTTAAAAAAGCTGTGGTGGTTGTTGGAGCAGCTATAGTGGTTGTTGTAGAAGCTGTAGCGGTTGTTGAAGTAGGTGTAGTGCTTATTGGAGCACTTTCGGTGAGTGGTGCTGAGTAGTGCTGGGTAGTGCTGATTGATGGGATTTGACGTTTATCCCTTCTCAGTGAAAGGGGGCGCTTAATTGTGTATGATCCATCAGAATAAGACACCGTAATGATTTTGTTGGGAAAGTCTTCCACCACAAGCTCAATCGGATGGTATCCATAGTGAGAACTGTATGTATACTGTAGGGAGCAGGAACTCTGACAAACACACAATATGCATTACATTACAACAACAGTTCACATCAATAATAATAGTATTACATATTGGCATCATTGATTTTAATCTGTTCATATTCCCTTTGTAACTATGTTTCAAGATTTCATGATATAATTTACTTTTAATGAAAGCTACCTGGACGTTACAAAAGTTTAGGAAATACTGTGATATAGCTTTACTTTGGTTGATACAAATTTCTTACCTGATCCAAAGAGAAACCTCCAACCAGACCACACATACTACATTCATATCCACTTGAGGTTGTTGGTATTCTGCATCTGACATGGTCGCCATCAGGGTCGAACACAGTCATATTGAATGATCGTGGGCAGTTCCTGGTTACTCTGTAACATGTGAATCAACTAAATCAGAAACATTCTGTGTCTAAAAGAATATCTGTTAGAATACATATTTATTGTCCACCAATAACATCAGCGGCAACCTCTGTGGTTCTTAAGTGAAGCCATCCACTTTAAACTTATGTGAATTTTCCATTCACTAACCTGTAGTACCGGTAGTGTTCCAAATACTGTACTATACAAATACATGCGACTGAAAGACTTCAAGTTAAACGTTACTTGGAGAGCCTCCAGCCGAATAATGAAACTCTCCTGAACTATTCAGGGCAAGCCCTTATATACAGTGGAGCTTATGCTCCCAAGACATGCAGTCAAAGTCAACAATAGTATAACTCTTGTGTAAGAGGGGGACAGAGGAAAAGAGAAAAAACACCACATGGGACCCGAGACACCCAATCCCACATGACTCCCTCAACTTACATTGCAACACAAACACCAACACACTTGACAGTGGCGCCATCCTGGCGGTTATTTGGTACTTCTATCCAAATAACCTCAAAGTCCAGATGGACCAAATTAACAGCTAGCGACACAGACAAGTATCTCAGTGTAAACCATTTGTATATAATAGTACTAATATTATTATGTAACTATTCATCTATGTGCAGACACCTCACCTTTTAAATCATTTCCTGAATATTCTGGCTAACACCGAAACATTTGCTTCATGCATTTCTGATCAAATGATAAACAAACCATTACAAACAAGAGAGGGAATGATGTAATCACCTGAGAAGAGGCAGTATGGTGGTGATGGGAGATCTGTTTGATTCACCAGTATCAGATCGGGTTCCCAGGTCGACATGTGCCATCATTTTCCAGGGAGCCCATGAGTTTCTGACGTTTGGCACCCAGTAGCCATGACCATAGTTAGAATGGTAATAGGTTGGGTAACTGTTTGAAGAGATATTAACATGATGAGGACAATGTTACAATACGTTCAGCATTAAGTGACTCACTGGAAAACAGTAACAAGATGTTTAAATTAGTGAGCTCTGAACTATAGTCAGATTTTCACAGTAACAGCGCAAATACATTATATATTTACAAAATGTTTAATTTAAACTGAGGTCAAGTTAATTAAAAATGTAAAAAGTCACCTAATCTCAAAGGGCAGGTTGCTGTTGAGTCTTATTCTTCTCGTCACTCCATATTGGCACCAGTGGAGACCGTAGGAATATCCGGAATCATAATTGTAAGTAATCTGGATCTGGGATCCACAATTACCCTTGCGGCATACATAGTGATTTATAGTGCAGTAGTGATTGGTTTGTTTGTCAAGAAGTTCCACCTGGAAATAATTATGCAAAGATTATCCCTGCAGCAACTGATTAAGTATTAAATGAGCTTTTCTGTAGACGATTAATGTAGCTTATTAATCAGGATGTGGCAGGAGACCCTCTAATGAGATTTGCTTGACACCCAAGCTTTAACTTACCTCATAAGTCCTGTCTGAATTCTGCCCTTTTGGGGTGAAGGTCAGTGATCCTCCGAGGTACCTGTAAATACTGTACCATGCAGATGCAGATGAGACCATAAGCAGCAGATGCAGCAGTGTGAGAGACGCCATCCTCCTGAGTGTCTCAGCTTCAGCACGACGTGCATCTTAAATAGTCTGCAACAAGGAAATGTCAACACATATTTTATCATCAACAGCCCTCAGCATCTACTGAAAGTATGTAGAATGAAGCAGAACTAGTTTTACGTATAAACCTCTCTGGCCAACTTAAACAAGAAACATTGCTGACGTGATGTTTGATTGGCAAGTGTGCACACAGTCGGATTCTGAAGAGGTGTGCCATCACACATTTTATTTTATGTCAGTTTTAAATTTATCTAAATATTCCATTCACCAACCTAATAGAAATACTGTAGTATACAAATGCATCGTACATTACTAATGTAATGCTGCTGTTTGGGAGGTGAATTCTTTCACCTCTAATATCACAAATCTACAATCTCCTTCTTGTTTGGGCCGTTTACATAATGGCCCTTTCGGACACAATGCCATTGGCGGTGCACTTGCAAGCTACAGCCAAAGTTCAACATAAACTAGTCTCCTCATTGATTAGTGCATTCACATCATTAGCTGGTATTTGAGCAAAAACCCTACCAGACATGTCTCAGAAGTGGTGTGTTTTGTCCACCAGACTTTATTAACTTGCTCAGATTTGGTCATTTCTTTGGTTTATGTGCTTCTAAATGTGTACATATGTACGTAGTTAAATCGTTTCCCTTTTGGCTGTTTGGCTTGATGATTGGAAGTTTGCACAGGGTGTATTATTTTTGAATTCTCTATGCTGTTTCTGCTTCCTGCCAGTAATGAGTGTAAGCGTGTGAATCTACAGGTATGTTTTTATGAAAATGTGTTGAAGAAGAAGGTTATTCTATAATCTATCCACTTGACAGGTGTGGCTGATCAAGATGCTGATTGTTGAGATACTTCAGGTCTGAAAGTGGTGGAAGTATGTGAGAATACATGTGCACAGGGTCACTCTTATGCTTTTGTAGCTAGTTGTTTTTGGAATAAACGTGAATACACCAAATACTTTATTATACATAATAATACTTTTTTTGCACCTGCTGGAGGTGCACCGAAATCTGTGGAAGACTGCAGGAAAGCCCAAAATTCCCTCTCCCCGGCCACTTCATCCAGCTCTCCCAGGGGGACCCCAAGGCGTTCCCAGGCCAGCCGAGAGACAAAGTCCCTCCCGGAGGGACATGTCCGGAGCATCTCACCAGGGAGACGTCCAGGGGCATCCTCACGAGATGCCCGAGCCACCTCAACTGGTTCCTCTTGATGCGGAGGAGCAGTGGTTCTACTTTGAGCTCCTCGCGGATGGCCGAACTTCTCACCTTATCTCTTAGGGAGAGCCCAGCCACCCTGCGAAGGAAGCTCATTTTGGCCGATTGTATTCGATCTCATTCTTTCGGTCACTACCCAAAGCTCGTGACCATAGGTGAGGGTAGGAACCGGCGCAGAGTCCACATCACTGCAGAAGCCGCACCGATCCGCCGGTCGATCTCCCGTTCCATCCTTCCCTAACTCGTGAACAAGACCCGAGGTTCGTCAATCTTGCGGACCCTCCTCTCCAGGACCCCCGAAAAGATCTTTCCGGGGAGGCTGAGGAGTAGAGTTGTCACGATACTAAAATGAGTAACCACGATACTATACCAGACAAAGTATCGCGGTTCCGGGTATTACCGCGATACTGCAGCCTTTTTTTATTATTATTATCTTTATAAACTGCAATGTATTTGTACAAGTTAGTTTGAAACAACAACGTTTGTTTTTAAGCAAAATTCGTGTTGCCACTGACAAAGACGCCACGGCAGACTCGCTGCTCGGGCCCGGTGCTTCTGCCATGGTGAGTGTGTTGTCTCGTGTCTGGGCGAGACAGAACTTTAGCTTGTTGTTTGTTTTGAAGCGAGTTTCTATCGAAGCGGAGCTGTCTTCGCGGAGTTCGTGCTTGCCGGCAGAAACACGCGAACAGCCAATCAGCTAACAGACAGGCGGACCCAGCGTGCAACAGCCTATCACATCCCTGGACGTCACCAGTAACAGGCAAACAGCCAATCATTCAGCAGCTGTGTAGTTCGGTTGCAGCACATGCCATGTTTTTTTACGAGTGAGTAGCATGCAGTGAGAAGCCGGGAGGAGAGCAGAGGCGGCCGCTATGTAGCGGAGACTGGCACCGGTAATATAGTAATCCACGGTAGTACCGTCGTGTAACATTTCTAGTATAGTAGCGACGGTTATGATTTGGCACCGCGGGGTACCGTGTATACCGTGGGTATCGTGCAACTCTACCTGATCCCCCTGTAGTTGGAGCACACCCTCCGGCCCTCCTTTTGAAACCGGGGAACCACCACCCCGGTCTGCCAATCCAGGGGCATTGCCCCCGATGTCCATGCGATGTTGCAGAGATGTGTCAACCAAGACAGCCCCACAACATCCAGAGCCTTGAGGAACTCCGCGCAAACCTCATCCACCCCCAGGGCCTTTATCCTGGTGAACCTGAAGGTATGTGTTGACGCCCAGGGCACTGGGCTACACAACCTTCTGGAGCAGCGTTGGTTTCGCTCTCCTCCTCCGTCCACAAAGTAGCCGGGGCAGCACGACGAATCAGGATCGTAGGAAGGGATTTGAACACCCTCCCCCAGTGTTCGGCTGTGCCCTCCCCCTCCCTGAATCACAACAGTAATGGCGGCGCTTACGTGACGACACGTCCTACGTCACAAAGCTTCAACGCGAGTGGTCGAAGTGTCATGTCATTCATATGAGGTTGCTCCAACCACGTGCAAGCATTTTTTGACTAAACCACGCCTGCGGAGAGGCGTGAAAGGGCAGTGTACCAGAAGCCTGTTCTTTACAGGCTTCTGGTTCACCAGGATACAGGGCCTTGCCACCTTGGAGCTTTTTGACTACCTCAGCGACCTCAGCCCCAGAGATGGGCGAGACCACCACGGGGTCCCCAGACTCTGCCTCCTCAAAGGAAGACGTTCTGGTGGGATTGAGGAGGTCTTCGATTGAGGAGCGCTCTCCAGCACCCCCTCCAAAGACTGGGTGGGTATTCTGAACTGCCACTTGCATAGGCACAGATGACAGTCAGGACCCGTCCCCCCACCCGAAGGCGAAGGGAGGCTACCCTCTCGTCCACCGGGGTGAACCCCAACCGAGCCGGGGGGAAACAAGCATTCCCACCCCCACTCTGCGCCTCTTGCCGGAGGCAACTCCAGAGTGGTACAGCGTCCAACCCCTCTCAAGGAAACTGGTTCCGGAGCCCACGCTGTGCGTCGAGGCGAGCCCGACTATATCTAGCCGGTACCCTCTCAACCTTGTGCACCAGCTCAGGCTCCTTCCCCACCAGAAAGGTGACTATCCACGCCCCCAGAGCCAACCTTGCAAATATTGGGTGACATAATGACGAAGTAAAAATTGGTTTAGTCTTTTTTTAAAAATGCTTTAGGGAAAAGTTTGATTTTATGGTACATTCACATTGTTTGGCAACAACCCCACTTTTTCCCCCCATTTATTATTTAGACATTTTTAAGTAATAAATTAAAACCTTTTTATATTTAAGTAATAATTCATTAAGTAATAATTCATGCAACAAAGGGTTAAAAAGCTACAGTAGCTTACATAATGATCTACTGTATAGGGATGCTGGACATCCATCACAGTTGAAGACTGACTCTGACTCTACTGACTTCAACATACACTTCCCATCAATTAGTACAATACTATCAATACTTATACTTGTCCTTTTTCCTCAGCTAGCACCGTATTGTTGTCAGGCCGGGACTCAAATAAGGACTCAGATGCAGAGTTAGGCTGAGAGTAGCTTTTATTCAGGACTTCAATGACCCTCGAAAGAGTGAGGCTATAAAATAGGCCTAAACTAAGAGGAACAAAAAATCACTCCGAGGAGGAAAAATCTCTGTACTAATTTAATCAAAATTAACAAACTCAAAATCACTTACAACGAGGAGAAAACAAAGGCTATAAAAACACTAACTAAGGACGCTCCTACGAGGCTGACCAAAACACTAAGCTAAACACTAGGAAACCAAAAGGGCTAGACTAAGATAATACAACAAAAATCACTCTTGCGAGGAAGAAAACAAAAGAACTCTAGAGCTATAAAGCTATGGCTGAGGCTAGAAAATTACAACAAAAAACCACTCTTCCGAGAAAAAAACAAAAAGATCACTTGAGCAAAAAGCTATGGCTGTGGGAATAGGAAATAAGGCTTTGGTGAACGCTGCACGAGGCGAAACACTTCGGCACGGGACAAAGGGAGACGCAGACAATATATACACCAGGTAATGGGGAACAGGTGGAAACAATCAGGGCGGGGAAGACAATCAGACCGGTGACACATGAGGAAGGGCAAGTGACCTGAGTTATCTTTCAAAATAAAACAGGAAGTGACAAGACAAGTCAAAAACCCAGCTTGACCTCACCACGGTGTGACAATTGTCATGTTACTTTGTGCATTTCTCTCCTGCCTCTGCAGCCTGAAACCTCTATCTGTATGTTCACCTTTTTCTTGCCGTTTCTGTAAAGAAAATGTAAATATATATGTATTTCTCCTTATTTAGTAAAAGGTTAATTGAAAATCAATAAATTGAGCGGACAAAAACAATAGTTATTTAGCTGATTTATTTGTACAGATTAGTGGTGGTATTAGTAACGTTGTCAATTCAAACAACAATGGAAATAAAATAAAAATGTATAGTATTTTATTTCTCAAAACGATTCAGTGAAAAACTTTATGCTGTCCAGGTGAGCACAGTTGGCTTTGGCCACAGTTAAAAACAACAAAATCAGTGATATAGTTTCCTGCAACACCACAATGTGGTGGATTAGCCCGTCTTTGTCTTCCTATATCTATGGGAGGTTCCTTAATCCTAATAGTGACTCATCAAGGTTTATATTAATATTGAACTCTGAATGACTCAGACTTAAACACATTAATTTTTATAACACAAAACTGAATTAAAACCCATAAAGACTTATTTTATGTGTCTTTCGATCATCGTTGTTGTGCTGCTGAAGTCACAAAGACACGAGTTAGAGTCACTGTAGGAAAGTTCAAACAATGAAAAACTTTGTCATTAAGAGTAAAGAATTCTGTGATATTTGATATATTTCATCAGAGAGTTTATACTCAAACCAAAATGTTCACACACTCTATCTTCTAATCTATAGAAGTAACTTCTGACTTCAAATTTTGGAAGGTTACACTGATTCAAACCAACAATTACCTAAAAATAGAGAAAAAACATAACTGGCCATAGCTGTAAAAATCATAGACTGTAGCTGAAAAACTCGTCATCAGAGTGGATCACATTGGCTTCCCTGACTTCAGTCTGTGTCAGAGCTTGGAAGGGGTTGGTATTTAATTTTGGACCTCTTCGATCGGTAGATCACCACTCCGCATGCCAGGAGGCAGCCAACAACAAACATGATGTTCATGCCCAGATTCAGGCTCAGACCAGATGCTGAAAGGAAAAACAAACAAACTAAAACTCTGAACTGAAGATTTAAGCCTAAATGTACATCTACTAATCACCAACATGTGTTTATTTACACCTACAGGAGGTGTACCCAATGTAACTCACCTTGGCTGTCAGAAGTTTTAACCAGGTGCAAAGGTCCCTGGGAAATGGAGTGACTGGAAGTCTGGCCAACAGCTTCTCTTTTGCCGCGATGGTTCCCTGAGCCAGATCTGATGCATCCCTGAGTGCACCTGGTCCCAGGTACGCCAGTCTCACACAGGACCACTGTGCAAGTGATGTACACCTGCCATGACACATGGAGATAAAGTCAGTCGTCAAGTTGTTGTATTAATTCGAAAGACAGACCTTGTAACCGCGTTACTACCAATGGTTTATGAGTTTCTAGGCAGTGAAAGTTACTGAAGATTTGATGTTACGTTTAACAAGGATACATTTGTTCTTTTAAAAAAGGCGACTTTACCTCCTCATGAGCGCCGATGAACTCAAAAGCCTGCATTCCAAATCTGAACTGAACCCTGGAGCTGGGGTAGATTTGCACTGTGTCGTCCTTCACACATCTGTGACATGATGCAGTTACAATTTAGAACTAGAAGCATTTCACTGATGAATGATCAACTACCACACAAATAGCTTACACCTACCCGTGTTCGATGATGGTGTAGCTGATGTGAGAGTTTGGGTTGTCATACGGAGTCGCTCTGCAGGTCTCTACAAACAGCTCTGTGTTAGGAATGGAGGTGGTGGCCTCAATCTGCATGAACATCATCTGTTTAAGGTACACCTCCACTGGGTAGGTGCTGCTATCAACTTGTTTCCTGAACCGCTGGGACTCAAAGAATTCAAACTGGAAGGTGAAAGCACCGAAGCCCTTCTCTAAGAAGGCGTACGGGTTTTTGTGCCTGAATCCCAGGGTCAGGTTGGTTCGCTTGGGGTAGACACAGGAAAAGGCGATCTCGACGTCATGTTGCCTGGAAATGATTTCATTTGGGGCAGCAGATGTGATGTCGTTCTTGAAGATGATATTATTTTCATCCTCCTAAAAATTAGGAAAGGGAGAAAGTCAAGACTTGAGCTTTGGCAGACTGGAGCTCACTCAGCTGAAAGTCAAGGGTCAACTTTGACCTTTGCTGGAGTGCCAATCATCTCAAGTCTGTCTCCCAGGTATACTGAATTTAGATCACTCTTGGACAAAGACATTTTAGCATTTTTAAAGTCAAAACAGAAAATGAAAGAAAATCGACTGAATCACTGATCCATCACACTGAAACAGCGTAGCTGTTGTACCTCTACAAGGGTTCCACATGTGTTCAACGACATGACTGCCACCACATGTGTTGAATTGGAAAGTCTTGTCAGGTTGCAGGAAGGATCACGGAAGTCGTTCAGATGCAAGTTGTCCTCATTCTTTCTGATGAGGTAGGTCTTCTCCACTTCCACCGTCATTGTTGTTTCATTGCATGTCACAATGGCCTCTAAAAATAGTGTGTAAATGTTTGATTTATGTGATAATGTAGTCAGAGTAGATTTTAAGGATATAAATATATGTTCTTACCGTGGTTTCCAACATCAGCAATCACACAGCGTATTTCTGACTGATAGACTCGGCTATATCTGGAACATAATATTGAAGAGAATAGTTTCAAATATGTGACCAGTTTTGCAAATGCACAGAGATGGAAGGATGGATGGATGTATAACTTGTAGCCTATGTGGTGCAGCCAAATGATTTATTTAAAACTCACCTGTCTCTTGCTTCGGAAACAAAGCAAATAGGAAAGTGGTCATTCAGTTCTTTATCAACTGGTGTCCATTTTATGATATATTCTCCTGTGGAGATTCTTTGCTTTGAAATGCCTCTTGGTCCAGTGACAATGAGATCGTAAATCCTACAAGAGAAACATTGTTTTTTTCCCCCATGTTATTTCTTAAAACGTACATTGCATGAATGCACATTAAACAACTATTTTAGCATATCTCCTTACGTGGCATATTGTGCTTTGGATCTAACTTTGATTTCCAGGGTTTTGTTGACAAATGCAGGAGTATTTTGTCCATTTGTTGGAGTTGGTGACACGAAAATGGGAAAGTAGTCACCATCAAGGCATGAAGGGGCATAGTGGTAGTCCACTGAAAACAAGATGAAAGACAGGCTTTGAGAAACTGATAAAAGGTAATAAAATATATATATATATATACACACACACACACACACACACACAGTAATATGTGGTATAACCATACCATAAACAGAGAACTGCAGAGGAAGCTTGCTCAAAGGGTGAATCGATGTTCGGTAAGGACTTGTAGTGGTTGTTGGATCAGCTGTAGTGGTTGTTGTTGTAGCTGTAGTGGTTGTTGGAGCAGTTGTAGTGGTTGTTGTTGTAGCTGTAGTGGTTGTTGGAGCAGTTGTAGAGGTTGTTGTTGGAGCAGCTGTAGTGGTTGTTGTTGTAGCTGTAGTGGTTGTTGGAGCAGGTGTAGTGGTTGTTGGAGCAGCTGTAGTGGTTGTTGGAGCAGGTGTATTGCTTGTTGGATGAGTTGTAGTGGTTGTTGGAGCAGCTGTAGTGGTTGTTGTTGTAGCTGTAGTGGTTGTTGGAGCAGCTGTAGTGGTTGTTGGAGCAGCTGTAGTGCTTGTTGGATGAGTTGTAGTGGTTGTTGGAGCAGGTGTAGTGGTTGTTGGAGCAGCTGTAGTGGTTGTTGGAGCAGTTGTAGTGGTTGTTGGAGCAGCTGTAGTGGTTGTTGGATGAGTTGTAGTAGTTGTTGGAGCAGGTGTATTGCTTGTTGGGTGAGTTGTAGTGGTTGTTGCAGCAAGTGTATTGCTTGTTGGATGAGTTGTAGTGGTTGTTGGAACTCTAGCGGTTGGTAAAATAGCTGTGGTGGTTGTTGGAGCAGCTATAGTGGTTGTTGTAGAAGCTGTAGCGGTTGTTGAAGTAGGTGTAGTGCTTATTGGAGCACTTTCGGTGAGTGGTGCTGAGTAGTGCTGGGTAGTGCTGATTGATGGGATTTGACGTTTATCCCTTCTCAGTGAAAGGGGGCGTTTAATTGTGTAGGATCCATCAGAATAAGACACCGTAATGATTTTGTTGGGAAAGTCTTCCACCACAAGCTCAATCGGATGGTATCCATAGTGAGAACTGTATGTATACTGTAGGGAGCAGGAACTCTGACAAACACACAATATACATTACATTACAACAACAGTTCACATTAATAATAATAGTATTACATATTGGCATCATTGATTTTAATCTGTTCATATTCCCTTTGTAACTATGTTTCATGATTTCATGATATAATTTACTTTTAATGAAAGCTACTTGGACGTTACAAAGGTTTAAGGAAATACTGTGATATAGCTTTACTTTGGTTAACACAAATTTCTTACCTGATCCAAAGAGAAACCTCCAACCAGACCACACATACTACATTCATATCCACTTGAGGTTGTTGGTATTCTGCATCTGACATGGTCGCCATCAGGGTCGAACACAGTCATATTGAATGATCGTGGGCAGTTCCTGGTTACTCTGTAACATGTGAATCAACTAAATCAGAAACATTCTGTGTCTAAAAGAATATCTGTTAGAATACATATTTATTGTCCACCAATAACATCAGCGGCAACCTCTGTGGTTCTTAAGTGAAGCCATCCACTTTAAACTTATGTGAATTTTCCATTCACTAACCTGTAGTACCGGTAGTGTTCCAAATACTGTACTATACAAATACATGCGACTGAAAGACTTCAAGTTAAACGTTACTTGGAGAGCCTCCAGCCGAATAATGAAACTCTCCTGAACTATTCAGGGCAAGCCCTTATATACAGTGGAGCTTATGCTCCCAAGACATGCAGTCAAAGTCAACAATAGTATAACTCTTGTGTAAGAGGGGGACAGAGGAAAAGAGAAAAAACACCACATGGGACCCGAGACACCCAATCCCACATGACTCCCTCAACTTACATTGCAACACAAACACCAACACACTTGACAGTGGCGCCATCCTGGCGGTTATTTGGTACTTCTATCCAAATAACCTCAAAGTCCAGATGGACCAAATTAACAGCTAGCGACACAGACAAGTATCTTAGTGTAAACCATTTGTATATAATAGTACTAATATTATTATGTAACTATTCATCTATGTGCAGACACCTCACCTTTTAAATCATTTCCTGAATATTCTGGCTAACACCGAAACATTTGCTTCATGCATTTCTGATCAAATGATAAACAAACCATTACAAACAAGAGAGGGAATGATGTAATCACCTGAGAAGAGGCAGTATGGTGGTGATGGGAGATCTGTTTGATTCACCAGTATCAGATCGGGTTCCCAGGTCGACATGTGCCATCATTTTCCAGGGAGCCCATGAGTTTCTGACGTTTGGCACCCAGTAGCCATTACCATAGTTAGAATGGTAATAGGTTGGGTAACTGTTTGAAGAGATATTAACATGATGAGGACAATGTTACAATACGTTCAGCATTAAGTGACTCACTGGAAAACAGTAACAAGATGTTTAAATTAGTGAGCTCTGAACTATAGTCAGATTTTCACAGTAACAGCGCAAATACATTATATATTTACAAAATGTTTAATTTAAACTGAGGTCAAGTTAATTAAAAATGTAAAAAAGTCACCTAATCTCAAAGGGCAGGTTGCTGTTGAGTCTTATTCTTCTCGTCACTCCATATTGGCACCAGTGGAGACCGTAGGAATATCCGGAATCATAATTGTAAGTAATCTGGATCTGGGATCCACAATTACCCTTGCGGCATACATAGTGATTTATAGTGCAGTAGTGATTGGTTTGTTTGTCAAGAAGTTCCACCTGGAAATAATTATGCAAAGATTATCCCTGCAGCAACTGATTAAGTATTATTAAATGAGCTTTTCTGTAGACGATTAATGTAGCTTATTAATCAGGATGTGGCAGGAGACCCTCTAATGAGATTTGCTTGACACCCAAGCTTTAACTTACCTCATAAGTCCTGTCTGAAATCTGCCCTTTTGGGGTGAAGGTCAGTGATCCTCCGAGGTACCTGTAAATACTGTACCATGCAGATGCAGATGAGACCATAAGCAGCAGATGCAGCAGTGTGAGAGACGCCATCCTCCTGAGTGTCTCAGCTTCAGCACGACGTGCATCTTAAATAGTCTGCAACAAGGAAATGTCAACACATATTTTATCATCAACAGCCCTCAGCATCTACTGAAAGTATGTAGAATGAAGCAGAACTAGTTTTACGTATAAACCTCTCTGGCCAACTTAAACAAGAAACATTGCTGACGTGATGTTTGATTGGCAAGTGTGCACACAGTCGGATTCTGAAGAGGTGTGCCATCACACATTTTATTTTATGTCAGTTTTAAATTTATCTAAATATTCCATTCACCAACCTAATAGAAATACTGTAGTATACAAATGCATCGTACATTACTAATGTAATGCTGCTGTTTGGGAGGTGAATTCTTTCACCTCTAATATCACAAATCTACAATCTCCTTCTTGTAAACGGCCCTTTCGGACACAATGCCATTGGCGGTGCACTTGCAAGCTACAGCCAAAGTTCAACATAAACTAGTCTCCTCATTGATTAGTGCATTCACATCATTAGCTGGTATTTGAGCAAAAACCCTACCAGACATGTCTCAGAAGTGGTGTGTTTTGTCCACCAGACTTTATTAACTTGCTCAGATTTGGTCATTTCTTTGGTTTATGTGCTTCTAAATGTGTACATATGTACGTAGTTAAATCGTTTCCCTTTTGGCTGTTTGGCTTGATGATTGGAAGTTTGCACAGGGTGTATTATTTTTGAATTCTCTATGCTGTTTCTGCTTCCTGCCAGTAATGAGTGTAAGCGTGTGAATCTACAGGTATGTTTTTATGAAAATGTGTGGAAGAAGAAGGTTATTCTATAATCTATCCACTTGACAGGTGTGGCTGATCAAGATGCTGATTGTTGAGATACTTCAGGTCTGAAAGTGGTGGAAGTATGTGAGAATACATGTGCACAGGGTCACTCTTATGCTTTTGTAGCTAGTTGTTTTTTGGAATAAACGTGAATACACCAAATACTTTATTATACATATATAATACTTTTTTTGCACCTGCTGGAGGTGCACCGAAATCTGTGGAAGACTGCAGGAAAGCCCAAAATTCCCTCTCCCCGGCCACTTCATCCAGCTCTCCCAGGGGGACCCCAAGGCGTTCCCAGGCCAGCCGAGAGACAAAGTCCCTCCCGGAGGGACATGTCCGGAGCATCTCACCAGGGAGACGTCCAGGAGGCATCCTCACGAGATGCCCGAGCCACCTCAACTGGTTCCTCTTGATGCGGAGGAGCAGTGGTTCTACTTTGAGCTCCTCGCGGATGGCCGAACTTCTCACCTTATCTCTTAGGGAGAGCCCAGCCACCCTGCGAAGGAAGCTCATTTTGGCCGATTGTATTCGATCTCATTCTTTCGGTCACTACCCAAAGCTCGTGACCATAGGTGAGGGTAGGAACCGGCGCAGAGTCCACATCACTGCAGAAGCCGCACCGATCCGCCGGTCGATCTCCCGTTCCATCCTTCCCTAACTCGTGAACAAGACCCGAGGTTCGTCAATCTTGCGGACCCTCCTCTCCAGGACCCCCGAAAAGATCTTTCCGGGGAGGCTGAGGAGTAGAGTTGTCACGATACTAAAATGAGTAACCACGATACTATACCAGACAAAGTATCGCGGTTCCGGGTATTACCGCGATACTGCAGCCTTTTTTTATTATTATTATCTTTATAAACTGCAATGTATTTGTACAAGTTAGTTTGAAACAACAACGTTTGTTTTTAAGCAAAATTCGTGTTGCCACTGACAAAGACGCCACGGCAGACTCGCTGCTCGGGCCCGGTGCTTCTGCCATGGTGAGTGTGTTGTCTCGTGTCTGGGCGAGACAGAACTTTAGCTTGTTGTTTGTTTTGAAGCGAGTTTCTATCGAAGCGGAGCTGTCTTCGCGGAGTTCGTGCTTGCCGGCAGAAACACGCGAACAGCCAATCAGCTAACAGACAGGCGGACCCAGCGTGCAACAGCCTATCACATCCCTGGACGTCACCAGTAACAGGCAAACAGCCAATCATTCAGCAGCTGTGTAGTTCGGTTGCAGCACATGCCATGTTTTTTTACGAGTGAGTAGCATGCAGTGAGAAGCCGGGAGGAGAGCAGAGGCGGCCGCTATGTAGCGGAGACTGGCACCGGTAATATAGTAATCCACGGTAGTACCGTCGTGTAACATTTCTAGTATAGTAGCGACGGTTATGATTTGGCACCGCGGGGTACCGTGTATACCGTGGGTATCGTGCAACTCTACCTGATCCCCCTGTAGTTGGAGCACACCCTCCGGCCCTCCTTTTGAAACCGGGGAACCACCACCCCGGTCTGCCAATCCAGGGGCATTGCCCCCGATGTCCATGCGATGTTGCAGAGATGTGTCAACCAAGACAGCCCCACAACATCCAGAGCCTTGAGGAACTCCGCGCAAACCTCATCCACCCCCAGGGCCTTTATCCTGGTGAACCTGAAGGTATGTGTTGACGCCCAGGGCACTGGGCTACACAACCTTCTGGAGCAGCGTTGGTTTCGCTCTCCTCCTCCGTCCAGAAAGTAGCCGGGGCAGCACGACGAATCAGGATCGTAGGAAGGGATTTGAACACCCTCCCCCAGTGTTCGGCTGTGCCCTCCCCCTCCCTGAATCACAACAGTAATGGCGGCGCTTACGTGACGACACGTCCTACGTCACAAAGCTTCAACGCGAGTGGTCGAAGTGTCATGTCATTCATATGAGGTTGCTCCAACCACGTGCAAGCATTTTTTGACTAAACCACGCCTGCGGAGAGGCGTGAAAGGGCAGTGTACCAGAAGCCTGTTCTTTACAGGCTTCTGGTTCACCAGGATACAGGGCCTTGCCACCTTGGAGCTTTTTGACTACCTCAGCGACCTCAGCCCCAGAGATGGGCGAGACCACCACGGGGTCCCCAGACTCTGCCTCCTCAAAGGAAGACGTTCTGGTGGGATTGAGGAGGTCTTCGATTGAGGAGCGCTCTCCAGCACCCCCTCCAAAGACTGGGTGGGTATTCTGAACTGCCACTTGCATAGGCACAGACGACAGTCAGGACCCGTCCCCCCACCCGAAGGCGAAGGGAGGCTACCCTCTCGTCCACCGGGGTGAACCCCAACCGAGCCGGGGGGAAACAAGCATTCCCACCCCCACTCTGCGCCTCTTGCCGGAGGCAACTCCAGAGTGGTACAGCGTCCAACCCCTCTCAAGGAAACTGGTTCCGGAGCCCACGCTGTGCGTCGAGGCGAGCCCGACTATATCTAGCCGGTACCTCTCAACCTTGTGCACCAGCTCAGGCTCCTTCCCCACCAGAAAGGTGACTATCCACGCCCCCAGAGCCAACCTTGCAAATATTGGGTGACATAATGACGAAGTAAAAATTGGTTTAGTCTTTTTTTAAAAATGCTTTAGGGAAAAGTTTGATTTTATGGTACATTCACATTGTTTGGCAACAACCCCACTTTTTCCCCCCATTTATTATTTAGACATTTTTAAGTAATAAATTAAAACCTTTTTATATTTAAGTAATAATTCATGCAACAAAGGGTTAAAAAGCTACAGTAGCTTACATAATGATCTATAGGGATGCTGAACATCCATCACAGTTGAAGACTGACTCTGACTCTACTGACTTCAACATACACTTCCCCTCATCAATTAGTACAATACTATCAATACTTATACTTGTCCTTTTTCCTCAGCTAGCACCGTATTGTTGTCAGGCCGGGACTCAAATAAGGACTCAGATGCAGAGTTAGGCTGAGAGTAGCTTTTATTCAGGACTTCAATGACCCTCGAAAGAGTGAGGCTATAAAATAGGCCTAAACTAAGAGGAACAAAAAATCACTCAGAGGAGGAAAAATCTCTGTACTAATTTCATCAAAATTAACAAACTCAAAATCACTTACAACGAGGAGAAAACAAAGGCTATAAAAACACTAACTAAGGACGCTCCTACGAGGCTGACCAAAACACTAAGCTAAACACTAGGAAACCAAAAGGGCTAGACTAAGATAATACAACAAAAATCACTCTTGCGAGGAAGAAAACAAAAGAACTCTAGAGCTATAAAGCTATGGCTGAGGCTAGAAAATTACAACAAAAAACCACTCTTCCGAGAAAAAAACAAAAAGATCACTTGAGCAAAAAGCTATGGCTGTGGGAATAGGAAATAAGGCTTTGGTGAACGCTGCACGAGGCGAAACACTTCGGCACGGGACAAAGGGAGACGCAGACAATATATACACCAGGTAATGGGGAACAGGTGGAAACAATCAGGGCGGGGAAGACAATCAGACCGGTGACACATGAGGAAGGGCAAGTGACCTGAAACGAGAGGAGAGTTATCTTTCAAAATAAAACAGGAAGTGACAAGACAAGTCAAAAACCCAGCTTGACCTCACCACGGTGTGACAATTGTCATGTTACTTTGTGCATTTCTCTCCTGCCTCTGCAGCCTGAAACCTCTATCTGTATGTTCACCTTTTTCTTGCCGTTTCTGTAAAGAAAATGTAAATATATATGTATTTCTCCTTATTTAGTAAAAGGTTAATTGAAAATCAATAAATTGAACGGACAAAAACAATAGTTATTTAGCTGATTTATTTGTACAGATTAGTGGTGGTATTAGTAACATTGTCAATTCAAACAACAATGGAAATAAAATAAAAATGTATAGTATTTTATTTCTCAAAACGATTCAGTGAAAAACTTTATGCTGTCCAGGTGAGCACAGTTGGCTTTGGCCACAGTTAAAAACAACAAAATCAGTGATATAGTTTCCTGCAACACCACAATGTGGTGGATTAGCCCGTCTTTGTCTTCCTATATCTATGGGAGGTTCCTTAATCCTAATAGTGACTCATCAAGGTTTATATTAATATTGAACTCTGAATGACTCAGACTTAAACACATTAATTTTTAACACAAAACTGAATTAAAACCCATAAAGACTTATTTTATGTGTCTTTCGATCATCGTTGTTGTGCTGCTGAAGTCACAAAGACACGAGTTAGAGTCACTGTAGGAAAGTTCAAACAATGAAAAACTTTGTCATTAAGAGTAAAGAATTCTGTGATATTTGATATATTTCATCAGAGAGTTTATACTCAAACCAAAATGTTCACACACTCTATCTTCTAATCTATAGAAGTAACTTCTGACTTCAAATTTTGGAAGGTTACACTGATTCAAACCAACAATTACCTAAAAATAGAGAAAAAACATAACTGGCCATAGCTGTAAAAATCATAGACTGTAGCTGAAAAACTCGTCATCAGAGTGGATCACATTGGCTTCCCTGACTTCAGTCTGTGTCAGAGCTTGGAAGGGGTTGGTATTTAATTTTGGACCTCTTCGATCGGTAGATCACCACTCCGCATGCCAGGAGGCAGCCAACAACAAACATGATGTTCATGCCCAGATTCAGGCTCAGACCAGATGCTGAAAGGAAAAACAAACAAACTAAAACTCTGAACTGAAGATTTAAGCCTAAATGTACATCTACTAATCACCAACATGTGTTTATTTACACCTACAGGAGGTGTACCCAATGTAACTCACCTTGGCTGTCAGAAGTTTTAACCAGGTGCAAAGGTCCCTGGGAAATGGAGTGACTGGAAGTCTGGCCAACAGCTTCTCTTTTGCCGCGATGGTTCCCTGAGCCAGATCTGATGCATCCCTGAGTGCACCTGGTCCCAGGTACGCCAGTCTCACACAGGACCACTGTGCAAGTGATGTACACCTGCCATGACACATGGAGATAAAGTCAGTCGTCAAGTTGTTGTATTAATTCGAAAGACAGACCTTGTAACCGCGTTACTACCAATGGTTTATGAGTTTCTAGGCAGTGAAAGTTACTGAAGATTTGATGTTACGTTTAACAAGGATACATTTGTTCTTTTAAAAAAGGCGACTTTACCTCCTCATGAGCGCCGATGAACTCAAAAGCCTGCATTCCAAATCTGAACTGAACCCTGGAGCTGGGGTAGATTTGCACTGTGTTGTCCTTCACACATCTGTGACATGATGCAGTTACAATTTAGAACTAGAGGCATTTCACTGATAAATGATCAACTACCACACAAATAGCTTACACCTACCCGTGTTCGATGATGGTGTAGCTGATGTGAGAGTTTGGGTTGTCATACGGAGTCGCTCTGCAGGTCTCTACAAACAGCTCTGTGTTAGGGATGGAGGTGGTGGCCTCAATCTGCATGAACATCATCTGTTTAAGGTACACCTCCACTGGGTAGGTGCTGCTATCAACTTGTTTCCTGAACCGCTGGGACTCAAAGAATTCAAACTGGAAGGTGAAAGCACCGAAGCCCTTCTCTAAGAAGGCGTACGGGTTTTTGTGCCTGAATCCCAGGGTCAGATTGGTTCGCTTGGGGTAGACACATGAAAAGGCGATCTCGACGTCATGTTGCCTGGAAATGATTTCATTTGGGGCAGCAGATGTGATGTCGTTCTTGAAGATGATATTATTTTCATCCTCCTAAAAATTAGGAAAGGGAGAAAGTCAAGACTTGAGCTTTGGCAGACTGGAGCTCACTCAGCTGAAAGTCAAGGGTCAACTTTGACCTATGCTGGAGTGCCAATCATCTCAAGTCTGTCTCCCAGGTATACTGAATTTAGATTACTCTTGGACAAAGACATTTTAGCATTTTTAAAGTCAAAACAGAAAATGAAAGAAAATCGACTGAATCACTGATCCATCACACTGAAACAGCGTAGCTGTTGTACCTCTACAAGGGTTCCACATGTGTTCAACGACATGACTGCCACCATGTGTGTTGAATTGGAAAGTCTTGTCAGGTTGCAGGAAGGATCACGGAAGTCGTTCAGATGCAAGTTGTCCTCATTCTTTCTGATGAGGTAGGTCTTCTCCACTTCCACCGTCATTGTTGTTTCATTGCATGTCACAATGGCCTCTAAAAATGGTGTGTAAGTGTTTGATTTATGTGATAATATAGTCAGAGTAGATTTTAAGGATATAAATATATGTTCTTACCGTGGTTTCCAACATCAGCAATCACACAGCGTATTTCTGACTGATAGACTCGGCTATATCTGGAACATAATATTGAAGAGAATAGTTTCAAATATGTGACCAGTTTTGCAAATGCACAGAGATGGAAGGATGGATGGATGTATAACTTGTAGCCCATGTGGTGCAGTTTTATTTAAAACTCACCTGTCCCTTGCCTCGGAAACAAAGCAAATAGGAAAGTGGTCATTCAGTTCTTTATCAACTGGTGTCCATTTTATGATATATTCTCCTGTGGAGATTCTTTGCTTTGAAATGCCTCTTGGTCCAGTGACAATCAGATCGTAAATCCTACAAGAAAAACATTGTTTTTTTCCCCCATGTTATTTCTTAAAACGTACATTGCATGAATACACATTGAACAACTATTTTAGCATATCTCCTTACGTGGCATATTGTGCTTTGGATCTAACTTTGATTTCCAGGGTTTTGTTGACAAATGCAGGAGTATTTTGTCCATTTGTTGGAGTTGGTGACACGAAAATGGGAAAGTAGTCACCATCAAGGCATGAAGGGGCATAGTGGTAGTCCACTGAAAACAAGATGAAAGACAGGCTTTGAGAAACTGATAAAAGGTAATAAAAAAAAAAAAAAAAATATATATATATATATATATATATATATATATATATATATACACACACACACACACACACACACACACACAGTAATATGTGGTATAACCATACCATAAACAGAGAACTGCAGAGGAAGCTTGCTTAAAGGGTGAATCGATGTTCGGTAAGGACTTGTAGTGGTTGTTGTTGTAGCTGTAGTGGTTGTTGGAGCAGTTGTAGTGGTTGTTGGAGCAGTTGTAGTGGTTGTTGTTGTAGCTGTAGTGGTTGTTGGAGCAGGTGTAGTGGTTGTTGGAGCAGGTGTAGTGGTTGTTGGAGCAGGTGTAGTGGATGTTGGAGCAGCTGTAGTGGTTGTTGGAGCAGCTGTAGTGGTTGTTGGAGCAGGTGTAGTGGTTGTTGGAGCAGCTGTAGTGGTTGTTGGAGCAGGTGTAGTGGTTGTTGGAGCAGGTGTAGTGGATGTTGGAGCAGCTGTAGTGGTTGTTGGAGCAGGTGTAGTGGTTGTTGGAGCAGGTGTAGTGGTTGTTGGAGCAGGTGTAGTGGTTGTTGGAGCAGCTGTAGTGGTTGTTGGAGCAGGTGTAGTGGTTGTTGGAGCAGCTGTAGTGGTTGTTGGAGCAGGTGTAGTGGTTGTTGGAGCAGCTGTAGTGGTTGTTGGAGCAGGTGTAGTGGTTGTTGGAGCAGGTGTAGTGGTTGTTGGAGCAGGTTAGTGGATGTTGGAGGAGCTGTAGTGGTTGTTGGAGCAGGTGTAGTGGTTGTTGGAGCAGCTGTAGTGGTTGTTGGAGCAGGTGTAGTGGTTGTTGGAGCAGCTGTAGTGGTTGTTGGAGCAGGTGTAGTGGTTGTTGGAGCAGGTGTAGTGGTTGTTGGAGCAGCTGTAGTGCTTGTTGGAGCAGGTGTATTGCTTGTTGGATGAGTTGTAGTGGTTGTTGGAGCAGGTGTAGTGGTTGTTGGAGCAGGTGTAGTGCTTGTTGGAGCAGCTGTAGTGCTTGTTGGATGAGTTGTAGTGGTTGTTGGAGCAGGTGTAGTGGTTGTTGGAGCAGGTGTATTGCTTGTTGGATGAGTTGTAGTGGTTGTTGGAACTCTAGTGGTTGTTAAAAAAGCTGTGGTGGTTGTTGGAGCAGCTATAGTGGTTGTTGTAGAAGCTGTAGCGGTTGTTGAAGTAGGTGTAGTGCTTATTGGAGCACTTTCGGTGAGTGGTGCTGAGTAGTGCTGGGTAGTGCTGATTGATGGGATTTGACGTTTATCCCTTCTCAGTGAAAGGGGGCGCTTAATTGTGTATGATCCATCAGAATAAGACACCGTAATGATTTTGTTGGGAAAGTCTTCCACCACAAGCTCAATCGGATGGTATCCATAGTGAGAACTGTATGTATACTGTAGGGAGCAGGAACTCTGACAAACACACAATATGCATTACATTACAACAACAGTTCACATCAATAATAATAGTATTACATATTGGCATCATTGATTTTAATCTGTTCATATTCCCTTTGTAACTATGTTTCAAGATTTCATGATATAATTTACTTTTAATGAAAGCTACCTGGACGTTACAAAAGTTTAGGAAATACTGTGATATAGCTTTACTTTGGTTGATACAAATTTCTTACCTGATCCAAAGAGAAACCTCCAACCAGACCACACATACTACATTCATATCCACTTGAGGTTGTTGGTATTCTGCATCTGACATGGTCGCCATCAGGGTCGAACACAGTCATATTGAATGATCGTGGGCAGTTCCTGGTTACTCTGTAACATGTGAATCAACTAAATCAGAAACATTCTGTGTCTAAAAGAATATCTGTTAGAATACATATTTATTGTCCACCAATAACATCAGCGGCAACCTCTGTGGTTCTTAAGTGAAGCCATCCACTTTAAACTTATGTGAATTTTCCATTCACTAACCTGTAGTACCGGTAGTGTTCCAAATACTGTACTATACAAATACATGCGACTGAAAGACTTCAAGTTAAACGTTACTTGGAGAGCCTCCAGCCGAATAATGAAACTCTCCTGAACTATTCAGGGCAAGCCCTTATATACAGTGGAGCTTATGCTCCCAAGACATGCAGTCAAAGTCAACAATAGTATAACTCTTGTGTAAGAGGGGGACAGAGGAAAAGAGAAAAAACACCACATGGGACCCGAGACACCCAATCCCACATGACTCCCTCAACTTACATTGCAACACAAACACCAACACACTTGACAGTGGCGCCATCCTGGCGGTTATTTGGTACTTCTATCCAAATAACCTCAAAGTCCAGATGGACCAAATTAACAGCTAGCGACACAGACAAGTATCTCAGTGTAAACCATTTGTATATAATAGTACTAATATTATTATGTAACTATTCATCTATGTGCAGACACCTCACCTTTTAAATCATTTCCTGAATATTCTGGCTAACACCGAAACATTTGCTTCATGCATTTCTGATCAAATGATAAACAAACCATTACAAACAAGAGAGGGAATGATGTAATCACCTGAGAAGAGGCAGTATGGTGGTGATGGGAGATCTGTTTGATTCACCAGTATCAGATCGGGTTCCCAGGTCGACATGTGCCATCATTTTCCAGGGAGCCCATGAGTTTCTGACGTTTGGCACCCAGTAGCCATGACCATAGTTAGAATGGTAATAGGTTGGGTAACTGTTTGAAGAGATATTAACATGATGAGGACAATGTTACAATACGTTCAGCATTAAGTGACTCACTGGAAAACAGTAACAAGATGTTTAAATTAGTGAGCTCTGAACTATAGTCAGATTTTCACAGTAACAGCGCAAATACATTATATATTTACAAAATGTTTAATTTAAACTGAGGTCAAGTTAATTAAAAATGTAATAAAAGTCACCTAATCTCAAAGGGCAGGTTGCTGTTGAGTCTTATTCTTCTCGTTACTCCATATTGGCACCAGTGGAGACCGTAGGAATATCCGGAATCATAATTGTAAGTAATCTGGATCTGGGATCCACAATTACCCTTGCGGCATACATAGTGATTTATAGTGCAGTAGTGATTGGTTTGTTTGTCAAGAAGTTCCACCTGGAAATAATTATGCAAAGATTATCCCTGCAGCAACTGATTAAGTATTATTAAATGAGCTTTTCTGTAGACGATTAATGTAGCTTATTAATCAGGATGTGGCAGGAGACCCTCTAATGAGATTTGCTTGACACCCAAGCTTTAACTTACCTCATAAGTCCTGTCTGAATTCTGCCCTTTTGGGGTGAAGGTCAGTGATCCTCCGAGGTACCTGTAAATACTGTACCATGCAGATGCAGATGAGACCATAAGCAGCAGATGCAGCAGTGTGAGAGACGCCATCCTCCTGAGTGTCTCAGCTTCAGCACGACGTGCATCTTAAATAGTCTGCAACAAGGAAATGTCAACACATATTTTATCATCAACAGCCCTCAGCATCTACTGAAAGTATGTAGAATGAAGCAGAACTAGTTTTACGTATAAACCTCTCTGGCCAACTTAAACAAGAAACATTGCTGACGTGATGTTTGATTGGCAAGTGTGCACACAGTCGGATTCTGAAGAGGTGTGCCATCACACATTTTATTTTATGTCAGTTTTAAATTTATCTAAATATTCCATTCACCAACCTAATAGAAATACTGTAGTATACAAATGCATCGTACATTACTAATGTAATGCTGCTGTTTGGGAGGTGAATTCTTTCACCTCTAATATCACAAATCTACAATCTCCTTCTTGTTTGGGCCGTTTACATAATGGCCCTTTCGGACACAATGCCATTGGCGGTGCACTTGCAAGCTACAGCCAAAGTTCAACATAAACTAGTCTCCTCATTGATTAGTGCATTCACATCATTAGCTGGTATTTGAGCAAAAACCCTACCAGACATGTCTCAGAAGTGGTGTGTTTTGTCCACCAGACTTTATTAACTTGCTCAGATTTGGTCATTTCTTTGGTTTATGTGCTTCTAAATGTGTACATATGTACGTAGTTAAATCGTTTCCCTTTTGGCTGTTTGGCTTGATGATTGGAAGTTTGCACAGGGTGTATTATTTTTGAATTCTCTATGCTGTTTCTGCTTCCTGCCAGTAATGAGTGTAAGCGTGTGAATCTACAGGTATGTTTTTATGAAAATGTGTTGAAGAAGAAGGTTATTCTATAATCTATCCACTTGACAGGTGTGGCTGATCAAGATGCTGATTGTTGAGATACTTCAGGTCTGAAAGTGGTGGAAGTATGTGAGAATACATGTGCACAGGGTCACTCTTATGCTTTTGTAGCTAGTTGTTTTTTGGAATAAACGTGAATACACCAAATACTTTATTATACATATATAATACTTTTTTTGCACCTGCTGGAGGTGCACCGAAATCTGTGGAAGACTGCAGGAAAGCCCAAAATTCCCTCTCCCCGGCCACTTCATCCAGCTCTCCCAGGGGGACCCCAAGGCGTTCCCAGGCCAGCCGAGAGACAAAGTCCCTCCCGGAGGGACATGTCCGGAGCATCTCACCAGGGAGACGTCCAGGAGGCATCCTCACGAGATGCCCGAGCCACCTCAACTGGTTCCTCTTGATGCGGAGGAGCAGTGGTTCTACTTTGAGCTCCTCGCGGATGGCCGAACTTCTCACCTTATCTCTTAGGGAGAGCCCAGCCACCCTGCGAAGGAAGCTCATTTTGGCCGATTGTATTCGATCTCATTCTTTCGGTCACTACCCAAAGCTCGTGACCATAGGTGAGGGTAGGAACCGGCGCAGAGTCCACATCACTGCAGAAGCCGCACCGATCCGCCGGTCGATCTCCCGTTCCATCCTTCCCCAACTCGTGAACAAGACCCGAGGTTCGTCAATCTTGCGGACCCTCCTCTCCAGGACCCCCGAAAAGATCTTTCCGGGGAGGCTGAGGAGTAGAGTTGTCACGATACTAAAATGAGTAACCACGATACTATACCAGACAAAGTATCGCGGTTCCGGGTATTACCGCGATACTGCAGCCTTTTTTTATTATTATTATCTTTATAAACTGCAATGTATTTGTACAAGTTAGTTTGAAACAACAACGTTTGTTTTTAAGCAAAATTCGTGTTGCCACTGACAAAGACGCTACGGCAGACTCGCTGCTCGGGCCCGGTGCTTCTGCCATGGTGAGTGTGTTGTCTCGTGTCTGGGCGAGACAGAACTTTAGCTTGTTGTTTGTTTTGAAGCGAGTTTCTATCGAAGCGGAGCTGTCTTCGCGGAGTTCGTGCTTGCCGGCAGAAACACGCGAACAGCCAATCAGCTAACAGACAGGCGGACCCAGCGTGCAACAGCCTATCACATCCCTGGACGTCACCAGTAACAGGCAAACAGCCAATCATTCAGCAGCTGTGTAGTTCGGTTGCAGCACATGCCATGTTTTTTTACGAGTGAGTAGCATGCAGTGAGAAGCCGGGAGGAGAGCAGAGGCGGCCGCTATGTAGCGGAGACTGGCACCGGTAATATAGTAATCCACGGTAGTACCGTCGTGTAACATTTCTAGTATAGTAGCGACGGTTATGATTTGGCACCGCGGGGTACCGTGTATACCGTGGGTATCGTGCAACTCTACCTGATCCCCCTGTAGTTGGAGCACACCCTCCGGCCCTCCTTTTGAAACCGGGGAACCACCACCCCGGTCTGCCAATCCAGGGGCATTGCCCCCGATGTCCATGCGATGTTGCAGAGATGTGTCAACCAAGACAGCCCCACAACATCCAGAGCCTTGAGGAACTCCGCGCAAACCTCATCCACCCCCAGGGCCTTTATCCTGGTGAACCTGAAGGTATGTGTTGACGCCCAGGGCACTGGGCTACACAACCTTCTGGAGCAGCGTTGGTTTCGCTCTCCTCCTCCGTCCAGAAAGTAGCCGGGGCAGCACGACGAATCAGGATCGTAGGAAGGGATTTGAACACCCTCCCCCAGTGTTCGGCTGTGCCCTCCCCCTCCCTGAATCACAACAGTAATGGCGGCGCTTACGTGACGACACGTCCTACGTCACAAAGCTTCAACGCGAGTGGTCGAAGTGTCATGTCATTCATATGAGGTTGCTCCAACCACGTGCAAGCATTTTTTGACTAAACCACGCCTGCGGAGAGGCGTGAAAGGGCAGTGTACCAGAAGCCTGTTCTTTACAGGCTTCTGGTTCACCAGGATACAGGGCCTTGCCACCTTGGAGCTTTTTGACTACCTCAGCGACCTCAGCCCCAGAGATGGGCGAGACCACCACGGGGTCCCCAGACTCTGCCTCCTCAAAGGAAGACGTTCTGGTGGGATTGAGGAGGTCTTCGATTGAGGAGCGCTCTCCAGCACCCCCTCCAAAGACTGGGTGGGTATTCTGAACTGCCACTTGCATAGGCACAGACGACAGTCAGGACCCGTCCCCCCACCCGAAGGCGAAGGGAGGCTACCCTCTCGTCCACCGGGGTGAACCCCAACCGAGCCGGGGGGAAACAAGCATTCCCACCCCCACTCTGCGCCTCTTGCCGGAGGCAACTCCAGAGTGGTACAGCGTCCAACCCCTCTCAAGGAAACTGGTTCCGGAGCCCACGCTGTGCGTCGAGGCGAGCCCGACTATATCTAGCCGGTACCTCTCAACCTTGTGCACCAGCTCAGGCTCCTTCCCCACCAGAAAGGTGACTATCCACGCCCCCAGAGCCAACCTTGCAAATATTGGGTGACATAATGACGAAGTAAAAATTGGTTTAGTCTTTTTTTAAAAATGCTTTAGGGAAAAGTTTGATTTTATGGTACATTCACATTGTTTGGCAACAACCCCACTTTTTCCCCCCATTTATTATTTAGACATTTTTAAGTAATAAATTAAAACCCTTTTTATATTTAAGTAATAATTCATGCAACAAAGGGTTAAAAAGCTACAGTAGCTTACATAATGATCTATAGGGATGCTGGACATCCATCACAGTTGAAGACTGACTCTGACTCTACTGACTTCAACATACACTTCCCCTCATCAATTAGTACAATACTATCAATACTTATACTTGTCCTTTTTCCTCAGCTAGCACCGTATTGTTGTCAGGCCGGGACTCAAATAAGGACTCAGATGCAGAGTTAGGCTGAGAGTAGCTTTTATTCAGGACTTCAATGACCCTCGAAAGAGTGAGGCTATAAAATAGGCCTAAACTAAGAGGAACAAAAAATCACTCCGAGGAGGAAAAATCTCTGTACTAATTTAATCAAAATTAACAAACTCAAAATCACTTACAACGAGGAGAAAACAAAGGCTATAAAAACACTAACTAAGGACGCTCCTACGAGGCTGACCAAAACACTAAGCTAAACACTAGGAAACCAAAAGGGCTAGACTAAGATAATACAACAAAAATCACTCTTGCGAGGAAGAAAACAAAAGAACTCTAGAGCTATAAAGCTATGGCTGAGGCTAGAAAATTACAACAAAAAACCACTCTTCCGAGAAAAAAACAAAAAGATCACTTGAGCAAAAAGCTATGGCTGTGGGAATAGGAAATAAGGCTTTGGTGAACGCTGCACAAGGCGAAACACTTCGGCACGGGACAAAGGGAGACGCAGACAATATATACACCAGGTAATGGGGAACAGGTGGAAACAATCAGGGCGGGGAAGACAATCAGACCGGTGACACATGAGGAAGGGCAAGTGACCTGAAACGAGAGGAGAGTTATCTTTCAAAATAAAACAGGAAGTGACAAGACAAGTCAAAAACCCAGCTTGACCTCACCACGGTGTGACAATTGTCATGTTACTTTGTGCATTTCTCTCCTGCCTCTGCAGCCTGAAACCTCTATCTGTATGTTCACCTTTTTCTTGCCGTTTCTGTAAAGAAAATGTAATTATATATGTATTTCTCCTTATTTAGTAAAAGGTTAATTGAAAATCAATAAATTGAGCGGACAAAAACAATAGTTATTTAGCTGATTTATTTGTACAGATTAGTAGTGGTATTAGTAACATTGTCAATTCAAACAACAATGGAAATAAAATAAAAATGTATAGTATTTTATTTCTCAAAACGATTCAGTGAAAAACTTTATGCTGTCCAGGTGAGCACAGTTGGCTTTGGCCACAGTTAAAAACAACAAAATCAGTGATATAGTTTCCTGCAACACCACAATGTGGTGGATTAGCCCGTCTTTGTCTTCCTATATCTATGGGAGGTTCCTTAATCCTAATAGTGACTCATCAAGGTTTATATTAATATTGAACTCTGAATGACTCAGACTTAAACACATTAATTTTTATAACACAAAACTGAATTAAAACCCATAAAGACTTATTTTATGTGTCTTTCGATCATCGTTGTTGTGCTGCTGAAGTCACAAAGACACGAGTTAGAGTCACTGTAGGAAAGTTCAAACAATGAAAAACTTTGTCATTAAGAGTAAAGAATTCTGTGATATTTGATATATTTCATCAGAGAGTTTATACTCAAACCAAAATGTTCACACACTCTATCTTCTAATCTATAGAAGTAACTTCTGACTTCAAATTTTGGAAGGTTACACTGATTCAAACCAACAATTACCTAAAAATAGAGAAAAAACATAACTGGCCATAGCTGTAAAAATCATAGACTGTAGCTGAAAAACTCGTCATCAGAGTGGATCACATTGGCTTCCCTGACTTCAGTCTGTGTCAGAGCTTGGAAGGGGTTGGTATTTAATTTTGGACCTCTTCGATCGGTAGATCACCACTCCGCATGCCAGGAGGCAGCCAACAACAAACATGATGTTCATGCCCAGATTCAGGCTCAGACCAGATGCTGAAAGGAAAAACAAACAAACTAAAACTCTGAACTGAAGATTTAAGCCTAAATGTACATCTACTAATCACCAACATGTGTTTATTTACACCTACAGGAGGTGTACCCAATGTAACTCACCTTGGCTGTCAGAAGTTTTAACCAGGTGCAAAGGTCCCTGGGAAATGGAGTGACTGGAAGTCTGGCCAACAGCTTCTCTTTTGCCGCGATGGTTCCCTGAGCCAGATCTGATGCATCCCTGAGTGCACCTGGTCCCAGGTACGCCAGTCTCACACAGGACCACTGTGCAAGTGATGTACACCTGCCATGACACATGGAGATAAAGTCAGTCGTCAAGTTGTTGTATTAATTCGAAAGACAGACCTTGTAACCGCGTTACTACCAATGGTTTATGAGTTTCTAGGCAGTGAAAGTTACTGAAGATTTGATGTTACGTTTAACAAGGATACATTTGTTCTTTTAAAAAAGGCGACTTTACCTCCTCATGAGCGCCGATGAACTCAAAAGCCTGCATTCCAAATCTGAACTGAACCCTGGAGCTGGGGTAGATTTGCACTGTGTCGTCCTTCACACATCTGTGACATGATGCAGTTACAATTTAGAACTAGAAGCATTTCACTGATGAATGATCAACTACCACACAAATAGCTTACACCTACCCGTGTTCGATGATGGTGTAGCTGATGTGAGAGTTTGGGTTGTCATACGGAGTCGCTCTGCAGGTCTCTACAAACAGCTCTGTGTTAGGAATGGAGGTGGTGGCCTCAATCTGCATGAACATCATCTGTTTAAGGTACACCTCCACTGGGTAGGTGCTGCTATCAACTTGTTTCCTGAACCGCTGGGACTCAAAGAATTCAAACTGGAAGGTGAAAGCACCGAAGCCCTTCTCTAAGAAGGCGTACGGGTTTTTGTGCCTGAATCCCAGGGTCAGGTTGGTTCGCTTGGGGTAGACACAGGAAAAGGCGATCTCGACGTCATGTTGCCTGGAAATGATTTCATTTGGGGCAGCAGATGTGATGTCGTTCTTGAAGATGATATTATTTTCATCCTCCTAAAAATTAGGAAAGGGAGAAAGTCAAGACTTGAGCTTTGGCAGACTGGAGCTCACTCAGCTGAAAGTCAAGGGTCAACTTTGACCTTTGCTGGAGTGCCAATCATCTCAAGTCTGTCTCCCAGGTATACTGAATTTAGATCACTCTTGGACAAAGACATTTTAGCATTTTTAAAGTCAAAATAGAAAATGAAAGAAAATCGACTGAATCACTGATCCATCACACTGAAACAGCGTAGCTGTTGTACCTCTACAAGGGTTCCACATGTGTTCAACGACATGACTGCCACCACATGTGTTGAATTGGAAAGTCTTGTCAGGTTGCAGGAAGGATCACGGAAGTCGTTCAGATGCAAGTTGTCCTCATTCTTTCTGATGAGGTAGGTCTTCTCCACTTCCACCGTCATTGTTGTTTCATTGCATGTCACAATGGCCTCTAAAAATAGTGTGTAAATGTTTGATTTATGTGATAATGTAGTCAGAGTAGATTTTAAGGATATAAATATATGTTCTTACCGTGGTTTCCAACATCAGCAATCACACAGCGTATTTCTGACTGATAGACTCGGCTATATCTGGAACATAATATTGAAGAGAATAGTTTCAAATATGTGACCAGTTTTGCAAATGCACAGAGATGGAAGGATGGATGGATGTATAACTTGTAGCCTATGTGGTGCAGCCAAATGATTTATTTAAAACTCACCTGTCTCTTGCTTCGGAAACAAAGCAAATAGGAAAGTGGTCATTCAGTTCTTTATCAACTGGTGTCCATTTTATGATATATTCTCCTGTGGAGATTCTTTGCTTTGAAATGCCTCTTGGTCCAGTGACAATCAGATCGTAAATCCTACAAGAGAAACATTGTTTTTTTTCCCCCATGTTATTTCTTAAAACGTACATTGCATGAATGCACATTAAACAACTATTTTAGCATATCTCCTTACGTGGCATATTGTGCTTTGGATCTAACTTTGATTTCCAGGGTTTTGTTGACAAATGCAGGAGTATTTTGTCCATTTGTTGGAGTTGGTGACACGAAAATGGGAAAGTAGTCACCATCAAGGCATGAAGGGGCATAGTGGTAGTCCACTGAAAACAAGATGAAAGACAGGCTTTGAGAAACTGATAAAAGGTAATAAAAAAAAAAATAAAAAATATATATATATATATATATATATATATATATATATATATATATATATATATATATATATACACACACACACACACACACACACACACACAGTAATATGTGGTATAACCATACCATAAACAGAGAACTGCAGAGGAAGCTTGCTCAAAGGGTGAATCGATGTTCGGTAAGGACTTGTAGTGGTTGTTGTTGTAGCTGTAGTGGTTGTTGTTGTAGCTGTAGTGGTTGTTGTTGTAGCTGTAGTGGTTGTTGGAGGAGCTGTAGTGGTTGTTGGAGGAGCTGTAGTGGTTCTTGTTGTAGCTGTAGTGGATGTTGGAGGAGCTGTAGTGGTTCTTGTTGTAGCTGTAGTGGTTGTTGGAGGAGCTGTAGTGGTTCTTGTTGTAGCTGTAGTGGATGTTGGAGGAGCTGTAGTGGTTGTTGGAGGAGCTGTAGTGGTTGTTGGAGGAGCTGTAGTGGTTGTTGGAGGAGCTGTAGTGGTTGTTGGAGCAGTTGTAGTGGTTGTTGTTGTAGCTGTAGTGGATGTTGGAGCAGCTGTAGTGGTTGTTGTTGTAGCTGTAGTGGATGTTGGAGCAGCTGTAGTGGTTGTTGGAGCAGGTGTAGTGGTTGTTGTTGTAGCTGTAGTGGATGTTGGAGCAGCTGTAGTGGTTGTTGGAGCAGCTGTAGTGGTTGTTGGATGAGTTGTAGTGGTTGTTGGATGAGTTGTAGTGGTTGTTGGAGCAGTTGTAGTGGTTGTTGGAGCAGCTGTAGTGGTTGTTGGATGAGTTGTAGTGGTTGTTGGAGCAGCTGTAGTGGTTGTTGGAGCAGCTCTAGTGGTTGTTGGATGAGTTGTAGTGGTTGTTGGATGAGTTGTAGTGGTTGTTGGAGCAGTTGTAGTTGTTGTTGGATGAGTTGTAGTGGTTGTTGGAACTCTAGCGGTTGGTAAAATAGCTGTGGTGGTTGTTGGAGCAGCTATAGTGGTTGTTGTAGAAGCTGTAGCGGTTGTTGAAATAGGTGTAGTGCTTATTGGAGCACTTTCGGTGAGTGGTGCTGAGTAGTGCTGGGTAGTGCTGATTGATGGGATTTGACGTTTATCCCTTCTCAGTGAAAGGGGGCGCTTAATTGTGTAGGATCCATCAGAATAAGACACCGTAATGATTTTGTTGGGAAAGTCTTCCACCACAAGCTCAATCGGATGGTATCCATAGTGAGAACTGTATGTATACTGTAGGGAGCAGGAACTCTGCCAAACACACAATATACATTATATTACAACAACAGTTCACATTTATAATTCTAGTATTATACATTGGCATCACTGATTTTAATCTGTTCATATTCCCTTTGTAACTATGTTTCATGATTTCATGATATAATTTACTTTTAATGAAAGCTACTTGGACGTTACAAAAGTTTAAGGAAATACTGTGATATAGCTTTACTTTGGTTAACACAAATTTCTTACCTGATCCAAAGAGAAACCTCCAACCAGACCACACATACTACATTCATATCCACTTGAGGTTGTTGGTATTCTGCATCTGACATGGTCGCCATCAGGGTCGAACACAGTCATATTGAATGATCGTGGGCAGTTCCTGGTTACTCTGTAACATGTGAATCAACTAAATCAGAAACATTCTGTGTCTAAAAGAATATCTGTTATAATACATATTTATTGTCCACTAATAACATCAGTGGCAACCTCTGTGGTTCTTAAGTGAAGCCAGCCACTTTAAACTTATGTAAATATTCCATTTACTAAACTGTAGTACTGGTAGTGTTCGAAATACTGTACTATACAAATACATGCGACTGAAAGACTTCTTTCTTGAATTGTACTTTCAGTATATTCAGTGGCAATGCAGCTGAAGATGTTTGAAGAAAAACTCAGCCGACACTGTCTTAGTTGTATAACAAATTTATTACAATAAGTTCATTATCGTAATTAAGTTAAACGTTACTTGGAGAGCCTCCAGCCGAATAATGAAACTCTCCTGAACTATTCGGGGCAAGCCCTTATATACAGTGGAGCTTATGCTCCCAAGACATGCAGTCAAAGTCAACAATAGTATAACTTTTGTGTAAGAGGGGGACAGAGGAAAAGAGAGACCCCTAAAAAACACCACATGGGACCCGAGACACCCAATCCCACATGACTCCCTCAACTTACATTGCAACACAAACACCAACACACTTGACAGTGGCGCCATCCTGGCGGTTATTTGGTACTTCTATCCAAATAACCTCAAAGTCCAGATGGACCAAATTAACAGCTAGCGACACAGACAAGTATCTTAGTGTAAACCATTTGTATATAATAGTACTAGTATGTAACTATTCATCTATGTGCAGACACCTCACCTTATAAATCATTTCCTGAATATTCTGGCTAACACCGAAACATTTGCTTCATGCATTTCTGATCAAATGATAAACAAACCATTACAAACAAGAGAGGGAATGATGTAATCACCTGAGAAGAGGCAGTATGGTGGTGATGGGAGATCTGTTTGATTCACCAGTATCAGATCGGGTTCCCAGGTCGACATGTGCCATCATTTTCCAGGGAGCTGATGAGCTTCTGACGTTTGATACCCAGTAGCCATTACCATAGTTAGAACGGTAATAGGTTGCGTAACTGTTTGAAGAGATATTAACATGATGAGGACAATGTTACAATACGTTCAGCATTAAGTGACTCACTGGAAAACAGTAACAAGACGTTTAAATCAGATGTGAGCTCTAGTCAAATTTTTACAGTAACAGTAAAAATACATTATATATTTACAAAATGTTTAATTTAAACTGAGGTCAAGTTAATTAAAAATGTAATAAAAGTCACCTAATCTCAAAGGGCAGGTTGCTGTTGAGTCTTATTCTTCTCGTCACTCCATATTGGCACCAGTGGAGACCGTAGGAATATCCTGAACCATAATTGTAAGTAATCTGGATCTGGGATCCACAATTACCCTTGCGGCATACATAGTGATTTATAGTGCAGTAGTATGTGGTTTGTTTGTCAAGAAGTTCCACCTGGAAATAATTATGCAAAGATTATTCCTGCAGCAACTGACTAAGTATTATTAAATTAGCTTTTCTGTAGACGATTAATGTAGCTTATTAATCAGGATGTGGCAGGAGACCCTCTAATAAGATTTGCTTGACACCCAAGCTTTAACTTACCTCATAAGTCCTGTCTGAATTCTGCCCTTTAGGGGTGAAGGTCAGTGATCCTCCGAGGTACCTGTAATAATGCCAGTACCATGCAGATGCAGATGAGACCATAAGCAGCAGATGCAGCAGTGTGAGAGACGCCATCCTCCTGAGTGTCTCAGCTTCAGCACGATGTGCATCTTAAATAGTCTGCAACAAGGAAATGTTAACACATATTTTATCATCAACAGCCCTCAGCATCTACTGAAAGTACGTAGCATGAAACAGAACTAGTTTTATGTGCCTGATCTTTCAGATAGCATGCAGTATCAAACACAGAAATCATGCAGAACTAGAGCTTTGTGTTCCAGTGTTTCAGAGGTTAGGAAGAAATTAGTAGGGCTGTCAGTCGATTTAAAAAAAATTAACTAATTAATCGCAAAAACTTCTGTAATTAATAGCGATTAATTTATCAATAAATTAATTGCATTTTTCTGAGACTGAAGCTTATAATGAATATTTATTTATGTAAAATGATCAAATTAATGTAGAATAAACACAGAGAAAGTATATTTAAATTCATTCATGTTATTGGCTTAAGGTGCACATATACACAGTGCTAATAGAAAAAAGCCAGAATGAGGAAATATACTGACGAGTGCCACACTCCTGTAGTGAAGACTGGCGAGGTCCCGTGGAGGTAATTTCAGCAGGTGTTTTGCTTTGAGGTGAGATGTTAAAGTCGTGTTACTTCTGTGGAATTTTTTGCAAACTGTGCAAATGTGTGTGCCTTGTTTTTTTAAAATCAAATGTTCCCCCTAAAAGTCCGTCCTTATCCATCTTTCCGCCATAGACTCTTCTTTAGTTAGGATAGATGTTTGAACGCGCATGTGACCAAAGGTCAGCCACCACCGAAAGTAAAAGAAAAACATGTTACACGTTAATTGTTTAAAATTAATTGTCAAAATTAACACGTTAATTTTGAGTTAGCCAAACAGACAAAAGTAGACACAGGGTCTGATGTCTAAAGTAGACACAGGGTCTGGTGTCTACTATAGGCTGTCACTAGAAATTAGTTAGAAAATTTCAAACCTCTCGGTGGACAGTGGCCAACGTAAACAAGAAACATTGCTGACGTGATGTTTGATTGGCAAGTGTGCACACAGTCGGATTCTGAGCAGTGTGCCATCACACATTTTATTTTATGTCAGTTTTAAATTTATCTAAATATTTCATTCACTAACCTAATAGAAATACTGTAGTATACAAATGCATCGTACATTACTAATGTAATGCTGCTGTTTGGGAGGTGAATTCTTTCACCTCTAATATCACAAATCTACAATCTCTTTCTTGTTTGGGCCGTTTTTTTTTTTAATTTGTGGTTTTAGATTCTGTAGAAACATGATGGCCCTTTCAGACACAATGCTATTGGCGGTGCACTTGCAAGCTACAGCCAATATAAATACTACTTGCATAGAATTGCATAATAACCACCATACTAAATAGTGTGTGATACTCTTGTTCTATATTAATCGAATGGGCAGGATAACTTATCTAGTTCTTAACAATAATTTAGAAATATGTTTTGAATGTTTTAAAGTTAGGAACCTTCCTGAGCAAAAAAGACTATTGGACCAGACCCTGTGTCTACTTTTGTCTGTTTGGCTGACTGGTTTGACAAGCTTAGGTCAACATAGGTAAGCCTAGTTTTGATCTGAAGAATGCCCCTATTGAGTCGCGCATGACAGACTGACAAGCCATCATTTTCAGAAATGAAGATTAAAATCATGTCAGTGAATGGTCATACCATAAAGCTATCTGATCCTGATTACCTGTGAGAGTCACGTACTTGTCTCTATGTTGAGCAACATTCAGTTTGTTAACAGAAATGTTTTAAACCGAGAATACCGCACGGTTAAAGTTCACAACTCTATATCAATGGAACCAATGTAAAAAGACCAGACGAGACAAAAAGAATGTTCACAATCATTTTATTCACTCTGCTGAATTTTTTAAAAATTGTAACATATCTTATATTTCATTGTATGTATGAGGTGATTAACAGATGCTGATTGGTGCCCATTCAGATCCTAACTAATTTAATGTAAATCATGTGAGAACAAAACATGACATGAACCTTCTTCATCCACCTTCATGACTAACAGGCGTGAAACAAAATTAAAGTAACACACAGCAAATCAAAAATGGAATCATCACTTGTGTGATTGGATAAAAACAAAAGAAAGGTTTTCCCGGTCTTAGTCCATTTCAACACTTGGCAGCAACTGGTATTTAGCTTTGGACCTCCTCAAGTGGATGACCACTCCTACACATATCACAAAGCAGGTACCAATCAACATCAGGTTCGTGCCCAGATTCAGGTTTGTGCCAGACACTGAAATGGAAAAGCAGATAAAAAGATTTTAAAGAAATCAAACAGGAATTTAAATACAGACCAGATCTTTTTTAACATGGAACAAATTGACCTTGTTATCCTGAGATAACAATTATCTGATCAAGAGTTGGTTTGTAACATGCCAACAGAGGCATTGAAGACGACTGCAAACAAGTAAACATGGATGTAAACAACACTGTAGAAACACTTTATGGACTCTCACCTTGGCTGTCAGAAGTTTTAACCAGGTGCAAAGGTCCCTGGGAAATGGAGTGAGTGGAAGTCTGGCCGGCAGCTTCTCTTTTGCCACGATAGTTCACTGATTCGGATTTCTTGCATCCCTCAGTGCACCGGGTTCCAGGAATACCAGTATCACACAGGATGACTGAGCAAGTGATGTACACCTGCAGACACATGGAAGTTAAGACCCTCTGCAGCTTCACATCATGCTGAAGTCTACAAAGCAACATTGTGTAACTTTTCTCTCATACACTAACAGATCATGTTGATGCTACACTGACTTGTACTCAGGTCAGTAGTGTCTTTGTCTGTGTTGTTGACGATCTTCACCCACGAGAAGTACGTAACGCTTCATTAGTGAATGATTTGGTAAAATAAAGCCTTGTCCATAATATATTTGATATTACCTCAGGATGAACACCGATGAATTCAAAAGTCTCAACTCCAAATCTGAACTGAGTCTTTGAGCTGGGGTAAACTTGCACTGTGCTGTCCTTCTTACACCTGTGACAATATATAAACAATATATATTATATGACATTGTCTAAATAATATGTGACAAACTGAATGTGATTTCATTGCATACACCCACCCATTTTCAATGATGGTGTAGCTGAGGCGAGAGTTCGGGTTGTCATATGGAGTCGCCCTGCAGGTCTCCACAAACACTCTTGCGTTGGGGATGGTAGTGATTGCCTCGATCTGCATAAATATCATCTGTTTGAGGTTAACTTCCACTGGGTAGGTGCTGGGGTCCAGCGCTTTTCTGAACAGCTCGGTCTCATAGAATTCAAACTGGTAGGTGAAGTAACCAAAGCCCTTCTCTAAGAAGGCGTACGGGTTCTTGTGTCTGAATCCCAGGGTCAGGTTGGTTCGCTTGGGGAAGCTACAGGAAAAGGAGATCTCGATGTCATCTTGCCTGGAGATCATTTGTTTTGGCTCAGCAGACGAGATCTCGTTCTCGAAGACGAGATTATCTCCAATCTCCTAAAAGTGGAATATGATAAAAATAGATGTAAAGCTCTAGATAGTTTGTACTGAACATGACATGAGTACAGTGGTCCCTTGTTTATCGCGGGGGATACGTTCTAAAAATAACCCACAATAAACAAAGTCCGCAAAGTAAGTTTTACATTATTATACAAGTTTTAAGGCCGTAAAACCCCTAACCACACACTTTTATACACCTTTTCACACGCATTGTGCAGTACTCCCTTAGTTAATCAGGACGCAGAACACAATGCGCGTTCATACTGTACAGTACGCTGCAAAAAAAGCATGCAAAGTTACACTAAAACAAATCCGCAAAACAGCGAGTCCGCGAAAAGTGAACCGCGATATAGCGAGGGACGACTGTATTAATAAGAGTCACTTTGAGAATAAACAATTGAAGTCTGCCCTCAATAACATCAAATATGCAAGGAAAAAACTTTATAATTTAAGTTAAATTACACGTGACACAGAATATATGACAAAGCAGTAAAATTACCAAAATAAGTAAGAATATGAACAAATTTGACTAAATATAACATTTTCTTTTAACTGATTTGACTCTCAAACACACCCTTGGATATGGATGGTAGTGTTAATTGATAAATGTGATGATAAATATAATAACTGATCTTTTTTTAAATTATTTTTTTAAAACAACCACAAATTAATTTGCAATAAACTAATCTGTTAATTATACCACACTATCTCAAGTAAATTTAAATATCATATATTCTGAAAAATAAATATAGCACGTTTAACATTTAAAGTACAATGTCACACATGTTTTTCATACCTATTTTGGAAATAAAAATGATGAGCATACTTAACTCAGACCACTGAAACTCTCGTATAGACGACTGTTTTAACACTAATGTCAAAAATACAAATATTTTTGGCTGTTTATGAATGACTCAATTAAAACACATGAACTTGGCCCCAAATCTTTAAATAACTGAGAACAATGATTAAAAATAAACTAAGAGTATCTTGAGTTGCAGGTCAGCACGTTGTACCTCCAGCGTGGTTCCACACGTGTTCAGCGACATGATAGCGACAAGGTGCGTATTGTTGGAGTGTTTCTTGAGGCTGCAGGCAGCATCACTGTACTCCTTCAGGTGTAGCTTCTTCTCATGGCGTTTGATGAGGAAAGACTTCTCCACTTCAACTTTCATCATGGATCTACTACAGTAAACAACGGTATCTAAACATTAAGAAACAAGCATCATTCTGAGTTATATGCTGTGAAAATAAGTGCTGCTGAGGGAAAAAGGTTATTCGCAACATTCACTATTCACTTATAATTAGCAGTGGAGGTAATTGTGACTATTTTTCACTCTTGTATTGCTACTTTGATTTGAATACTTCTTCCACCACCGCTTGTTTCTAGCTGAATTGCGCAGCTGTTTTCCGTGAAGGTGCTGTACATGACCTGCTCAGCGGTAAACAGCAGACAGACAAAGATAATCACTAGCTGTTGAACATAGTGGAACATTTAGCTACTAAAGAGCCAAACATTTTTAAAGCAGAACTCAAAGGAGAGTGAATATTGGATATAACCAGTTATATGAGGTTAAAATGTCAGATGCTGTGTGTTCAGTCTTTCCTGCCTTTCAGCCCTGCCTTCAGCTGGACAGGATGATAAAATGAATGTAGCTTTAATGAATAAATTATTCTGAAATTATTTAAGTAATAATGTTTTATGCAAGCACTGTCCATCCTCTATACCCAACATACCATAGGCACAAACACACAACAATAAAAGAACAACTAACTGTGGTGTGCAACATCAGCAACCACGCAGCGCAGCTTGGATTGATAGACGTAGGATCTGAAACAGACAAAAAAAGCAGGTCAGTCTGCAGAGTTAGCCTTAGTAACATCAAATATAACCAAAAACTCACTTATAAAGCATGTGCTGTATATAAATTATCATAAGAGGCGCTCTCATTTTTTGGCTCTTAGAGATAAATCCAGATGAAGCTGAACTAGACGTCTGGTTTTAAGATTTGGAAAGCACTGGGCTGTCTATGAGTGAGCTTACCTGTCTCTTGCCTCAAAGTAAAAACAAATGGCGACATGGTCATTCACTTCATGTTCAGTCGGTTTCCATTTTATGGTGTATTCTTCTTTGGAGTTTTTCACCTTTGTAATACCGGCAGGTCCAACAACAATGAGGCCAATAATGCTAAGGCAGAACAAGAGTGTTTTCAGAAACTTAATAAAGTTACACTATATTGCTTCCTGTCGTGATTTCAATTAAAAGCAAACTGACATTTTCATACATAAAAAAATGAATTAAGTTGTCTTACCTGCTGTACTTTGCAGTGGCTCTGACTCTGATTTCAAGCGTACGGTTGACAAATGCAGGTAGATTTACTCCGTTTCGTGGAGTTGGAGACAGAAACAAAGGGAAATAGTCGCCATCGAGACACGACGGAGCGTGATGTGAGTCAACTGCACGTAAAAAAAAGAAGGGAGACCATTTTGAATAAAACCCTGACAAAAAAGTAATAATGCACAATCAGTTATGTCAACAAGAAGTCAAAGCACTCAAACCATGTATAATAAACTGGAGAGGCATTCTGCTTATTGGAGGAATTGATGTAGAGTAGTGCCCGTGGTTGAAGGGTGGTTGGGGCTCGGGAATAGTAGTAGTTGTTGTTGTAGTCGTTGTTGTTGGTGTAGTTGTAGTTGTTGTTGTTGGTGTAGTTGTAGTAGTTGTTGTTGTAGTTGTTGTTGTTGGTGTAGTTGTAGTTGTTGGTGGTGTAGTTGTTGTTGTTAGTGGTACAGTTGTAGTCGTTGTTGTTGGTGGTGCAGTTGTAGTCGTTGTTGTTGGTGGTGCAGTTGTAGTCGTTGTTGGTGGTGCAGTATTATTTATTGCAGGCGTTGTTGTTGGTGGCGCAGCAGTAAGGTATCTTGCAGTTGTTGTTGCAGTTGTAGTTGTTGTTGTTGGTGGCGCAGTTGTAGTCGTTGTTGTTGGTGGTGCAGTTGTAGTTGTTGTTGGTGGTGCAGCAGTATCATTTATTGCAGTTGTCGGTGCAGCTGTTGTTGTAGTTGTTGTTGTTGGTGCAGCTGTTGTTGTAGTTGTTGGTGCAGCTGTTGTTGTAGTCGTTGTTGTTGGTGGTGCAGTTGTAGTCGTTGTTGTTGGTGGTGCAGCAGTAAGGTTTCTTGCAGTTGTTGTTGCAGTTGTAGTTGTTGTTGTTGGTGGCGCAGTTGTAGTTGTTGGTGGTGGTGCAGTTGTAGTCGTTGTTGGTGCAGCAGTATCATTTATTGCAGTTGTTGGTGCAGCTGTTGTTGTAGTTGTTGTTGTCGGTGCAGCTGTTGTTGTAGTTGTTGTTGTCGCTGCAGCTGTTGTTGTTACAGTTGCAGTGCTGTTCAGTGAGGGTAGAGTCGCATTGGTAGTTATGTCACGTCTCCGCCTCTGAACTGGAGGGGGTCTTTTTAATGTGTAGGATCCATCCGAGTAGTAGACATACACAGGTCTTTTGGGGAAGTCCTCCACGACGAGTTCAAATACATTCTTTCCAGGTGTACCATAGGTGTATGACAGGGTGCAGGAATTCTGGCAGAATAAAGAACATTATGGCAGTAATGGCATATTTCAGCTTGTGATGATCATCTCAGATCCAGTGGAGAAATATAATGTAAGAACATACAGAACATAGAACATTACACTGGAACTGTACTGGAAAAGTATTTGTAATTAACGTTACCATTTTCTGCACTACAGTTAAAAGGGGAATGAGGACTTTTTACTTAATTTTATTTGATTGCACACATGCCAAGAATCTGATGATATGATAAATATGATGAAGTTAAATTACCAGCAGTTTAAGTACAGTTGAAATAATTTGTTGTTAATCTAATTAACTAGTAGAGTGACAGAAAATGAACCCATATTTCATGTACGATTCTCTGCTTTTCGATTAGGATAATCTCATTGGTCTGACAAAACAAACACTGTATGTGTCACTTTAGGCTCTGGGAAATTGTTACAGCAGTTTTCTTTGACTTTTTCCAAATAAACTATCAGGAAAAAAGTATTAAATACTTTTTAACAGTGAAACAGATAGTAAAATCCTGCTTTTACATTAATATGTGTCTTTTAGAGTATTGGTATATTAGTATAACAGCCACAGTTGACATTTCTCTGCAGTAGTAGAGTACTTTTTTTCAATGTTGTTTGAGTACTTTTGCTGAAAACCTACGGTGGCCGGGAACCCTCAATGCGGCGTTTCTTTTTTATTTGCAGCGCTGTTTCTTTTTATTTGCGGCGTTTCTTTTTTTTTTGTAGCGGCGTTTCTTTTTATTTGCAGCGGCGTTTCTTTTTATTTGCAGCTGCGTTTCTTTTTTTTGTAGCGGCGTTTCTTTTTTATTTGCAGCGCTGTTTCTTTTTATTTGCAGCGGCGTTTCGTTTTTATTTGCAGCATTGTTTCTTTTTTATTTGCAGCGCTGTTTCTTTATTTGCAGCGCTGTTTCTTTTTATTTGCAGCTGCGTTTCTTTTTTTTGTAGCGGCGTTTCTTTTTTATTTGCAGCGCTGTTTCTTTTTATTTGCAGCGGCGTTTCTTTTTTATTTGCAGCGCTGTTTCTTTTTATTTGCAGCGGTGTTTCGTTTTTATTTGCAGCATTGTTTCTTTTTTATTTGCAGCGCTGTTTCTTTTTATTTGCAGCGTTGTTTCTTTTTATTTGCAGCTGCGTTTCGTTTTTATTTGTAGCGGCGTTTCTTTTTTATTTGCAGCGCTGTTTTTTTTTTTTGTTTGCAGCTTTTCTTTTATTTGCAGCATTGAGGGTTCCCGGCCACCGTAAAAACCTCCTCCACCGCTGCACACACTGCATCTGTCCCCAGTCTAAACGTGGGTTATAGATTATACATATGGCATGCCTCGTGCTATATGTCACCTATTCTTCAATATAGGGCCCAACAATGTCAGAAAGTAATTTATGAGATATATCCGGGTATACTTTGTGATATTTTCTTATGACGAGGCTGTAGCAGAGTGCCTCTTACTTGCTAGAGTAGCTAACCACTAATTAACTGCTCCTAACTGAATCTGCCATTAGGAGACAACAATCAACAACAATTAATTGCATTAATGAAAACAGGTATCATAAAACAGGTATTCCACTCGTACTTACAATGTGCCAGTAAATGTAAGGATTCTGAATTGCGTCTCTTACCTCATCTAAGGAGAAACCGGAGGGTTTGTAGCACGCACCACACTCAGATAACGTGGATGTTCCAAACCTGCATCTAACCTGGTCGTCATCATGATCAAACGCCATCAGACTGAACTTCCTTGCACAGTTCCGGGATATTCTGGCGGAGGAATAAGCTTATTCAGGCATAACATTTCTAGTTCTGAATGCAGGGCTGCCAAAATATTGAATATTAAATTTGAAGACATCACTTTCAGAAAGCGAATGTGGTCTATTGATCATTACCGGATTGGAGGAATGGCTGTAATGGTGGGAGATCTGTTGGGTTCTCCAGTATCGGATCGGATTCCCAGGTCAGCATGAGCCACCATTATCCACGGACTATATTGGTGATTAGTGGTCCAGGCCCAATATCCAGTTTTAGAACGCCAGTTATAATAGGTAGGGTATCTGTTGGGAAAAATATTTTCAATGTGATGTTAACACTTCTCCTCAAAGCATTTGGAATTACACAGGTGTTGTCAGAACATAGTGTGAGGTATTAGGATGATCCTATTTAGGCTTAAAGTTATGCTGAATTAAAAGCGTGGATGCTTTGATTGGAGTGTGTGTGTGTGTGTGTGTGTGTGTGTGTGTGTGTGTGTGTGTGTGTGTGTGTGTGTGTGTGTGTGTGTGTGTGTGTGTGTGTGTGTGTGTGTGTGTGTGTGTGTGTGTGTGTGTGTCTCACCTAATGGCAAAGGGCCGGTTGTCGTAGAGTTTTAGCCGAGTCACCACCTCGCGATGGCACCAGGTATAACCATAGGAACTGACAGTAATGGTCTCAATTGTACGGTTGATTGAGGTGCCACAGTCCCCGCTGATACACTTGTAGTAATTCTCGATGCAGTAGCGATGGGTTTGCTTGTTGCGAATCTCCATCTGTGAACAAGTGTGAAAAAAAGGCACACGTGACAAGATGAAAATTGATACACTCAAAAACAAGGCATAGTACATTCACTCTCTCTAATTATGTAAAAAATAATATATATATAAAAAGATAAAAAGCACACAAACATAATTAAGATACGATTGCATAGTGTTTTAATTGTAGAATAATGTTAATTTTATATTGCTTACTTTATTAATTGTTCAATTTAAGCAGTAATATTATTCATCTGTGACCTACGGAGTGGTCTTAATCTGATACTCTGATACTGCATCACAATATTCGTCCCATACCATTTACTGCGATGATACATGCATCTGTTGTTGGTCTGAGCATTAAAAACGTCTCTCTAACATTGACCATGTGAAGGCAGCTGAGTAAAACATCAACCAGTTAAACAACTACAGCTACAGCAAAGATAACGAAGAATTATTTCCAACTAAAGTAACAATTTGATTTCATCACACTTGCTTGTCAGTGTATAACAAATGTTCTTAATTCTCCAATATGCAGACGCTATGCACATTTCCTGTGTCATCACGCAGCTACAGTCTCACACACAGTCTGCATGACAATTCATCAGATCATTCACACCATCTGCAGACTGTCGTTGTCACACCGCGGCGAAGTCAAGCTGCGTTTTTGTTCTGTCTCGTCATTTCCTGTTTTATTTTGAAATTTACCTGCCCTCTCGTCTCAGATCACTTCCCTTGTGTGTCACCTGTTACCGTGATTCCTGATTGTCTCCACCTGTTCCCCATCTGTGTGTGTGTCTGTATAGGTTCTGTGTCTCCCTTTGTCGTCTTCTGTTCGTGGACCCAATCCAGCTCCAAGCCTTGTTCATTGTCAAAGTGTGTTTTTGTTTCTGCCTCGTAAAAGTGATTTTTGGTTGTAACTTTCTTAGTCTTGCTTTCTCTTTTTAGGAGCCTTTTTGTTTGCTACTGTTCTTCTATTAGTGGTTTTAGTTCATGTTTTGTAGCCTTTTGATTTTCCTCCTTGAGGGTGACTTTGACTTTGATAATTTTGCATAACCGATAGTTTTTCCTCCTTAGAAGTGTTTTTGTTATATTTAGTTTGGCCTCGTTCTCCCTTCTGAAAGACTCTTTAAGGTTAGTTTCCGAAGCGTTTTGTTTCACCTCACTCTGTCGAGGTTTTGTTTTCTTCAGTAAATCTGCTCACTGACACCTTTTTAGCTTCTGAGTCCTGTTTGTTCCTCTAATAACCGGAGGATTTGTAACCAGACATAACTTGTCCACAGATGCATTTGTGTTTCCTGCAGGTTGAACGACTATAACTAAAAAAAGTGCTGCTAATTAGTAAAAAAACACACAAAATAAAAAAAAATGCCAAAATACATCTTTAAATCTGTGTTAAATATTTTTGACTAATCTTAATTTTTGTTCCATCTTGCATAAGATTAATTTCTGTAAATCTTTTTTTTTTTGATTAGCAGTTTAATATTTTAAGTCATTTTTTTTTTTGGTTGCATTACCTACCTAAGCATTTTGAATTGCCTATGCACAAAATGTGGTATACAAATAAACTTAATCAAAATAATTTTTAAAACATCTGCCCTCTCAGAACGACATTACCTGCCACCACAGTCCAACTTACCACAAACGTCCCGTCTGTGTTCCGGCCTTTTGGGGTGTATGTTACTGATCCACCATAATAATGATAAGCCTTTGCAGACACACTTGAGACCAGAGCCAGCAGCTGCAGCAGAAGCACGGGAGAGGCCATGGCCCTTTAGGTGCTGCCTCCTCCTCTGCTCGCTTTGATAAACAGTGGGTCATATATACTTGCTGACACGGAAACAAAGTTTGGACTTACTGCAAGGAAACGACAGATATTTAATTAAATTTCATCACTTGTCAAGAAGAAATAAAGAGTAGCCTGTTTGACAGTCAACATGCAGGTGATCTATGCAGTGACTGGTGAAAGAGATATTTTATTTATATTGGCCTATACAGTATTACATTACTGTGGTGAAGAGTTCCAACATCAGAGTTTCATCATCATGCATCGAATGAATGGCATTATTATGTTAAAACTGTAAAACTGGTTTACTCAGTTACACAGTTCCCACACAGTTTGATAACGTCTGTGACCTCCTGTTGACCCACTCTGACCTGTGATCAGGTGAACGGTGTCTCTGTCATTCGTACGTCTGTTCTCACACTATGTAACTTTGGGCTCCGGGTCTGGAGAAGTACGTAACGCTTTACGGCACTAAGTCACACAGCAGCAACTATTTCACTGATTCTGGTGAAACTGGATCATATTTTATGGAGGAAATGTTTTCTGGTTTTCCCTCTGATGTCCTCCGGCTGCTCCGCCTCAACTCTCTGTGATTTACAGAGTTTATGATGGACAGTGAAGTAAACTGCTGACGGCTGTAGCTGCTGTTAGCTCATGTTAGCTCAGTCTGTTAGCTGCTGTTAGCTCATGTTAGCTCAGTCTGTTAGCTCATGTTAGCTCAGTCTGTTAGCTCATGTTAGCTCAGTCTGTTAGCTGCTGTTAGCTCATGTTAGCTCAGTCTGTTAGCTCATGTTAGCTGCTGTTAGCTCATGTTAGCACAGTTTTTTTAGCTGCTGTTAGCTCATGTTAGCTCAGTCTGTTAGCTGCTGTTAGCTCGTGTTAGCTCAGTCTGTTAGCTGCTGTTAGCTCATGTTAGCACAGTTTTTTTAGCTGCTGTTAGCTCATGTTAGCTCAGTCTGTTAGCTGCTGTTAGCTCGTGTTAGCTCAGTCTGTTAGCTGCTGTTAGCTCATGTTAGCTTAGTCTGTTAGCTGCTGTTAGCTCGTGTTAGCTCAGTCTGTTAGCTGCTGTTAGCTCATGTTAGCACAGTCTGTTAGCTGCTGTTAGCTCATGTTAGCACAGTTTTTTTAGCTGCTGTTAGCTCATGTTAGCTCAGTCTGTTAGCTGCTGTTAGCTCGTGTTAGCTCAGTCTGTTAGCTGCTGTTAGCTCATGTTAGCTCAGTCTGTTAGCTGCTGTTAGCTCGTGTTAGCTCAGTCTGTTAGCTGCTGTTAGCTCATGTTAGCTTAGTCTGTTAGCTGCTGTTAGCTCAGTCTCTTAGCTGCTGTTAGCTCATGTTAGCTCAGTCTGTTAGCCGTGAGCTCAGAGCACCGGGGGAGTGTTAGTGTTTGTACCACAGGCGTTTTGGACCACCGGGAAGAAGAAGAAGAGGTTTACAGGGAATGCTGAAGCAGAGCCAGTGTCGTTCCAGAACTGGAACCGGGCGAGCAGGCGATGTAATCATGCTCAGCAGCCTTTATCGTCATAATGGCAGAGGAGAAGAGAGTGAAGAGGACGCTGACGGAGGAAGCTAAGAAGAGAAAAGGAGAGAGTGAGCGAGCAAGAAGCCGCCGGACAAGAGTAAATGTGGGACTGACTTTTAGTGGTTGGTGAGAGCTTGGTGAAATAAAAGGCTGAAAGACAGACGCCGAGCTGGACTGACTGCTGCTGGACTAGTCTCTGATATCAGCCGCTGCTGGACTAGTCTCTGATATCAGCCGCTGTTGGACTAGTCGCTGATATCAGCCGCTGCTGGACTAGTCTCTGATATCAGCCGCTGCTGGACTAGTCGCTGATATCAGCCGCTGCTGGACTAGTCTCTGATATCAGCCGCTGCTGGACTAGTCTCTGATATCAGCCGCTGCTGGACTAGTCTCTGATATCAGCCGCTGCTGGACTAGTCGCTGATATCAGCCGCTGCTGGACTAGTCTCTGATATCAGCCGCTGCTGGACTAGTCGCTGATATCAGCCGCTGCTGGACTAGTCGCTGATATCAGCCGCTGCTGGACTAGTCGCTGATATCAGCCGCTGCTGGACTAGTCTCTGATATCAGCCGCTGCTGGACTAGTCTCTGATATCAGCCGCTGCTGGACTAGTCTCTGATATCAGCCGCTGCTGGACTAGTCGCTGATATCAGCCGCTGCTGGACTAGTCGCTGATATCAGCCGCTGCTGGACTAGTCGCTGATATCAGCCGCTGCTGGACTAGTCTCTGATATCAGCCGCTGCTGGACTAGTCTCTGATATCAGCCGCTGCTGGACTAGTCTCTGATATCAGCTGCTGCTGTAGGTTCTGGTTAATGGTTGGCTGTTTTTGATCATAAGTAATGTAATGAGAACAAATACTCGAGTACAGCTGAACATATTTACCACAGTGCGATTACACTCTGACACTGGGAACATTTAATAAGGAAGCAAAAAAAAAAAATCCATGTAGTGTCACTTTAAGGAAACTTTGCTTTGATCACAAGTTCTTCTCTACCTACTTCAAACTGTAGCCAGTAATTAAAGAAAGAAGGAAACACATTATTGTGGTTGTTCGTCAGTCAGTTATCATATGATAGAAGATGATCCTGTGAACAGAATGTTTCTGCAGATGTCTTTGTCCATATTTTGTTTCAACTGGAATGTCCTTTGGCAGAAAACTGGGTGTTACAGTTGTTTCCTCCTTTGTGCTGAAAAATCATGATGATATGTGACAAATAATAAATTTAATTGAACTGAGTGTGGATATTTCAGGAATAATAAAAGACCTTCTCTGTTGGTTCTTGGGTCAGAACTCTGCAGTGAGCGTGGATTCACACAGGATCAGGCTCTCCGGGTAGAACAGAGGTCTTTCATTCATTTCCGTGGGGTTGTCTGTTTCTGCACCGGCAGTCCACATCACAGGGGTGTCAGCAAAAAACGTGCCGGCAGACACTGAGATCGGTCAAACCTCAAACAGACAGCCTGAAATGTCTCTGAAGCAGAGACTATCCAGGTGGATTCACGGACTAAACTCTGATCATCTACCTGTGTGTGTGATCTGACTTTGTTTAGTTCATGTACCAGCTTCTAAATCTGAGTCTGACTCATATTTACACTGCAAAATAATGACACGAAGAAGTTTACTTTGATTTGTGTCGATGATCAGAGAGACAGAGAGAGAGAGAGAGCGCTTTGGGAATGTCCTTCATTCTGGAGGGAACTGGTCAGAAAGTGTTCCACAAACAAAACAAATGTGAAAACAGTTTATCATGATGTGAATACTACTGTACATGCTAAAAGAAAAGCAAACTGTACCTAAACTATGAAGAGTACTTCATGTTATATTATCATATATATTTCATTACTTCAATAATGTTGCATTAAGCTGTTGTACTGCATCAGTTGATGTGTGGTGCAGATAATTCCGAGTTCACCTGACCGTAAAACACTGCATCATAGTTTGTATATGTCTGTAGATGACTGCTGTGTAAACTGTAAGTGATATGTGACGTTTTTTTCCACCAGACCGACTCGATGCCAAGATGCACCTCGTCACGTGCTACTGTTTTCTGAAATGCAGCTGAGTGGAAAGTTTTTCTGCCTCAGCTGACAGGTATGTCTCCTCACACAGTGACACAAAGCTTTGTTGATCTTCCAATCCTGACTAAAACTACATGACCATTTTTTACCACAAAATAACAAATGCACGCTGACTTGTGGTCAGGTGAACACATGTACTGCTGCCTGTTATTGTGTTAAATCACAAAAATACACATTTCTGCACAGTGTTTAAAAGTCTTTAAATGAACCTTCAGATTACTGTCATACACTCAGAGGCGACGCCCAACAACAACAACCTACCCACAACCCCTGCACAGACACAACAGTGTTTTAGATTTGTATTACTCTATTATATATAAAAGGTAACAAGAACACACAAAACACAAGATACTCCATGGCCATGCACCTGACTCCTCATTCTGGCCAGAATATACAGAATACAGAATATTTCAGAAGTGCCCCTGAATTTACAATTAAGATACAAAGTGTGAGTTAGATCACACTCACATCACACATGCATCAGTTACCCAATTAAAATGACCATGATGCACATTTTAATAACATTTGTTAACAACATATAAACTAAGCATAACATCCTACAAATGATTTAAAAAGCTCTATCACATGTAGCGTACAAAATGCCTTGTCAGTGTATATTAGAAGTTGTTTAAGTTAGCATAAGTGTACAGTAATAAAAGACAGCCTGTGTGAATCTGCACTTGTTGTGTTGCAAACACAAACCAGAAGAGGTCGCCTCCGTGTGAAATTAGTTGCATGACATGATGTCAGTTCTAATAGTTGCTAGTTCAGCAGAACTAAATACGACAAGATCCATCCAGTCATCTTCTGTGGCTGACAGCAACATAAATATAACACATAATTAAAGCTGCAAGCAGCGATCGTCGGGCCCTCGCACATGCGCGCACGTCGAAATGTGCATAATATTGGTCTTTATAGTATTGGACTTAATAACCACAAGAAGTTTCAGACAGCTCTGCGAAGGTGCTTCCTGCCGATTGCTTCTTTTAATTTTTTCATGCATCGCCACGCCCACACCCTTTTCATCAAAATTAATAATTTTGATAACTTTAACTCAGGAAGTCTATGTGAACACTCCTACCAAGTTTGAAGTGAATTGGATACAATCCCGAGGAGGAGTTCGTTTAAACATGACCCCTTATCAACCAGCCCAGAACAGCACAGGTTTTTTTCTAAAAAATCGGCAGCGTCGAATATGACGCGGCGTCACGGTCACGTCCTATGATAAAAACTTGTGATTTTGATAACTTTTTATTGTCAAGGCCTTGAGAACACACACGCCAAGTTTCAAGCACATCGGATACAATCCCTAGGAGGAGTTTGTTCAAATGCGACCCCTGGATATGACCCCAAAACCTGAAAAGTCCATATCTGACAAAAATTGGACGCCCTACGCTTCACTGTAGCCCGGGGCACCAAGAGACTTTTTTGTGCGTCTGGGCATGTTACATACTCCCACCAAGTTTCGTACACGTGGATGAAACCGTGGCGAGGGGCACCGGCAAAAACGCATGCCTAGGTGGCGCTGTCGAGGCATATGCGTACGTCCATGTGTGAGACCCCCAAAATGCGAAATGTTACACCTGACATGGGGGATAGGCAAATTTTTGTGAGTTTTCGGGGGGATATGGGCCGTCGAAAATGCGATTTACTTTTAAACGTCGTTCAGCGAAATCCAATAAGGCCTCGTCCCAGCGTGCTGTGCTCGGGCCCTAATAAACAGCCTATAGCTGCTGTCACTGACGTCACTCACTCAATCTGCAGACCTTTATCTTTGGCCGTTTCTCCTCTTCTTCTTTTCTTCTGATGCTTCGCCTGCATGATGAAGACTCCACATCATTAACCACTACAGCTTTGCCAACACCGTCGGTTCGCCCGTCAATCAACCAGTGAGGTCACGTAGATTTATTTACATAACCCAATTAATCACCTGTAGGTATATGGGTCTATGTTAATTCTAGGAATGAAATATATTTAATTGAAGCAGTCTGTGTTGTGTGGCCTTGTTGTTGTTGTGGGGTCAGTTGCCTCTTCTGACACACACACACAACCTGTATGACTCTCAGCAGTAAGTTGACGTGACAACGAGGGCGCCCACTCCACTAACGTGGAAATGAGCGGTATAGAAAACTTGCAAACTGCAGCCTGGACGGTCGCCCACGTTGCCCATAGCAAAAAGCGGCCCTGCATACACTGTTGCATGCTTCGTCTGTGCACACCCATGTTGATCTTTTGTTCTTCCAGCCTTTGTTTCTGCCTTCAGTTTATTTCTAAGTGTCCAGCCGTGTGCTGAACCACTTGCTCGTTCACTGCGGTCACGGTTTAGATGCGTGCTACTTACAGAGCTGTGATACACATCACTGTGAATCTTGTTTTTCTGCTTTCAGAGGAGTCTTCCCGTAAAGCGAATGTGACATCTTACTTGTAACTGGTTCTGACGAAATGGCACAAGAGTAAAGTAAGTAGTCTGGACGAGAGACGAGCAGGTGAATGAGGAAGTGTATTCTCATCTCCGATTTGATCTCTGTCTTTGTTGAAGGAGAAGGAAGTTGGACCGAGCTACTGAAAATAGATATATAGCGATAGAATACCAATGACAGATGATCATAAAGATGCAGTGACAATCAGCAGGCTGGAAATTACGTGCAAACATGACAGAATGAGGCACAGTCAGAGGAAATGCAGCGTATGTGTAAAGTGATGAAAGAACAAAACTGTTTTCCACATTTGTTTATTTTTGCAGTTTAATATTAGGTAGCTGAATCAATGATGTACAGCTAATTAAGTTATAATAAAAACGAAAGATCTAAATAACTTGTTTTAAATGATGGTATCACATCAGCAAATGCAAAATGCTCAGTGAAACATATTGTGATTGACTTTCATATTAATTCAGACAGAAATAAAGAATTTCATTATATTATCTTATATGATCTTTGTCCCTGAGGCTAAGACTTATTGTTTAGCAGATATAGGTCTGTTGCGAGGATGGAGGTAACAAGAATTAAAAATCTTTGAACCCAAACTATGAGACCAGCGAAGATTTGTGCTGTGTCATTTGATTAATCTGTCCTCCAATCTGTCGACCTGTGTGAGATCATTGTGGTGCAAACTGAAAGCTTGTGGTAGAGCAAGAATGTCATGCCGCAGCTGAAGCTGCTTTCAGAATAAACATTTCACTGGCTTAGTGGTTGGCTTGTAATGATATGTAATCGCTACTTGACAGGTAATTAAGTACTACATAAATCAAAAAATGGCCGTGGGTGGAGCTGAGACCAGGCCAAGGTTCAAACAAGCCACCTGTGACCACACCCACCTGTCAATTAAAGCGTCCACACTCTTAACCCTGCATAACTTTAAGCCTTAATATAATGTGAACAGGTGAGTTGTATATAAATTCACCCTCAGTACAGTTGTCATGAACGGGGAAATTAGCTACAGAGACCAAAACTGTTTTTTGTACCAGGCTGTAAACATGTTTATTTCTGCTGTGAAACATGGGGACTTATGGAGACTGACTCACTGCTGGAGCCAGCCTCAGGTGGACGTTAGAGGAACTGCAGTTTGTGTCGCTTCCTGTGCTGGCTTCATATTGCAACCACAGAGGATGACACTTGGTTCAAAGCAGAAACCATTCGAGGTCCCAGGAGGATGAAGCTCTCTGGCTTTTGTGATCATCTAGTGCCACCATCCGGTTGACATTCTTGACAGGTAATTAAGTACTTACATAAATCAAAAAATGGGCGTGGGTGGAGCTGAGACGAGCCCCAGGCAACTCCTGCATGCTCAAACCATAGACATATATACATAGACACCGCATTGAGCGGGTTGGTCGTTCACACACACTAATATATCTGGGAAACAAACAGGCACCAAAAACAACGTATGTAACTTTTAAAGTGATGATTATAAATGTTCACTCCTTATGTAAGCACAAAACCAACGTATGTATTTTTCTAATGCTGAGTGTTTACAGCTACTAATGTGTGTAACACTGTTACTGTGATGATAAATATTGAAATATTTATATTTAACATTTAATCTGTGTCTATAATAACCAGATCCTGAAATGTAGATGTGACATGAGGGTTAAATGAATAAAGAGCACTAACGTGTACATTACACATGAACACATATACATATATATAGTACACACACACACACACACACATATATATATATACATACATACGTTGGTTTGGTGCTTACATAAGGACCCTAGGACCCGTTGACGTATCGCGACCAACGACCAACCCGCTCAATGCGGCGTCTATGTATACAGTGGTATGAAAAAGTTTGGGCACCCCTGATCGTTTTCAGGATTTTCCTTTATAAATTATTGGTTGTTCCGATCAGCAATTTCAGTTAAATATATCATATAGCAGACAAACACAGTGATATTTGAGAAGTGAAATAAAGTTTATAGGCTTAACAGAAAGTGTGCAATAATTACTTAAACAAAAGTAGACAGGTGCATAAATTTGGGCACCCCAACAGAAAAATTACATCAATATTTCGTAGATCCTCCTTTTGCAGAAATAACAGCCTCTAAACGCTTCCTATAGCTTCCAATTCCAAAGTGCGCTGAATAGTTGAACGATGCACAGTGACACCTTCTGCAGCAAGATCATGATGTTGGTCTTTGGAGCTGGTCTGTGGGTTGACTTTGACCGTTCTCACCATCCTTCGCCTCTGCTTCTCTGAGATTTTTCTTGGCCTGCCACTCCGGGCCTTAACTAGGACTGTGCCTGTGGTCTTCCATTTCCTCACTATGTTCCTCACAGTGGAAACTGACAGCTTAAATCTCTGAGCCAGCTTTTTGTATCCTTCCCCTAAACCATGATGTTGGACAATCTTTGTTTTCAGGTCATTTGAGAGTTGTTTTGAGGCTCCCATGGTGCCACTCCTCAGAGAAGATGCAAAAGGGAGAACAACTTGCTACTGGCCACCTGAAATACCCTTTCTCACGATTGGCTTCACCTGTGTATGTAGGTCAAGGGTCAGTGAGCTTACCAAACAAACTTTGTGTTCCAATAATTAGTGCTAAAGGTACTCAAATCAATAAAACAACAAGGGTGCCCAAATTTATGCACCTGTCTACTTTTGTGTAAGTAATTATTGCACACTTTCTGTTAAGCCTATAAACTTCATTTCACTTCTCAAATATCACTGTGTTTGTCTGCTATATGATATATTTAACTGAAATTGCTGATCGGAACAACCAATAATTTATAAAGGAAAATCCTGAAAACGATCAGGGGTGCCCAAACTTTTTCATACCACTGTATATGTCTATGTATATATGTCTATGTATATATGTCTATGGCTCAAACAAGCCACCTGTAACCACACCCACCTGAGAATCAATCGATCAATCAAAGCGTCCACGCTGTTTGACTTTGTTTGGGGTTTCTACCTGCACCAAAATGAGCTCAAAGGGTCCATTAAAACACAAGTGTGTTTATTTTACTTTAAAAATATTGGCTGATACTAGAAAGCGCAGAATGGCTGCACAGACAATCCTTCACCCTTTTTTCTAATGATACATCTGTAATAACAGTGTGTTTCGTTTAGGTTCCTATTCAAATGTTGAAAGATCAGAGAGTGTAACATCTCACATTATGATTCATTCATAAATTCATATTTCACATTCACCTCATTCTCAGAGGTTTAGTGGCATTTGTAGAGACAGTGACTCATTATTTGATGACACATTGCACACATTTAGTTTTTGTTATTTGAAGGTTTTTGTGAGATTCTGGCCAAACATAAGCCGACAGTGTGAAAACAGGGAAAGTGCACTTTTCTTTGAATGATCGAGGATTTAGACATAGTACACCTGATGAGCTTTTTATTCAGCTTCAGGACTTAGATCTGTGCTTAGATTCAAGTGTTCTAGGCTACCGTTGTTTTGCAATTTGCATCTCGTCCTTGTGTTAAGTTTAGTATTGGCAATAGGATGGTGGACATACAGGCTCATTGAATCCCGAAGAGTTTGAGCTTTACCAATTTATGCAATTCTAAGACTATTTATATATATATATATATATATATATATTATAGACCTCAATGTGCAGGAGTATTCAAAATACACCAGGTGAAAATAACACTTGTACTGCATGTGAAATACTGCATGGTTTATGCCCAAAGATTCATGGGATAGCATCAAGTGTGCATGTCTATGCGGGTACCCACAGAACCTGTTGTCGTTCAGATATCCTAAGACCAGAGGTCAAGATTGTTTTCTACTGTTATTTAGTTCCTGGCAGGCTAGCATGACATGGTTGGTACCAATGGATCTTATGGATGATATGGCGCTTTATAAATAAAATGGAATTAAATTTAATTTTTTTTGTACGATATCAGCATCTTTGATCAA